>VWZG01010126.1:124757-156940 GCA_013396735.1 Grallaria varia
AAGCAACAGTGTGCCCAAAATTAAAGAAAAAGACTACTGATAATTTAGTCTTGTTGTTCATGCCATATAATTTAATGCCCAATTGTTAATTATTCCTTGTTGATGCTTTTTAAATTGTAGAAACTTTACGCTTTGTGGAAACAATTGTCTACTAATTTGGGGCTCAAGGTACATATGAACATTTCTAAACCTGTTTTGTTCATTATTTAAATAAGAAATAGATTTTAAAACCACTTTGACAACTTATGACAGCTACTTCAATTACCAAGAATTTCTTTTCTGCACAACACGCCTGTTCTGCTTTTAACTCACTAAATTCTTTTACTCTCCAAATGACAAACAGTCCTTGAACTAGATTAGGTCTTTTATGTAATGCACCTTTACTCGTAGCAAAGTATCCACAGCAATTTCTTTTGTGTTTCTAGCTGCCAAAACATAAACTGTAACATTTCACAGCAAAATGGTGTTCTTAAAAGTGTTAGTTTTCCACTATGCAGTTCAGATTATTCTAATTTTCCATAAAGTATTTTAACAGAACATTAAAATTCTTCCTGCCAAAACCCATGACTGTAGTGTCAGCAGGCACTAAGCTAAAAAGGTTCACTGTCACTCAGGATACAAGAAGTAGGATATGCTCCAGCTCGCATTAAGGTGAATGAACAAATTCTTATTGATTTTAATAAGTTGGCCAAGTCCCCTCATTTGGTTGATATTAATATTCCCCAGCTCATGAGAAGTTTATTGATAAAATTTCATATGTCTAAACAGGTGATTTTTTTTCCCCCCCTGTAATTGCTGGGGCATTTGAATTAGTCATTCATTTTACACTTTGTACTTTACTTCTACTTATGTACTCAGAATATTAAAAAGTAGCATTAATCCTAAAAACTTTGCTTTGCTTGACATATACTGAACAGCAGTTCCTCACCTGATGACTAACACACAGCTAGTCTTTTCAGGTCAGTGGATTTGTCCATGTAAAGCAATCAAAATCACTTGATTTTAATGAAAATCTTTGCACTGTTGCAAAAAAAGGGTTGTGGTTCTGAAATAAAAACAGTAAGAAGAAAAACTTGTACATACCAAGTGCTTAAGTATGGGATACTCTTCTGAATGGTAAGGGAATACCTACTACTTGTCAGAAATACTGCTTATCACTATAATTCCAAATAAAGGTACTCCTATGTGTTAGGAACATTTCTATTACAGGTTCAGATTCAATGAAGTGCCTACATTTGGCTTCTGTTTAAGCACAGAAATCAATAAATGTAATAGACTGATCGTGTCTATGAAGTTTATCACATAGTTAAGCACTTTAGTAAAACAGTACATGCGTTTAGAAACATAAACAAGATTTCTTAAGACCTTTGCAGGAAAGCAATTCACCTATACAAGAATTAAAGTTGACAGCAAGAGTTTCCACAGACACATAAACAAGCTGACAATAACCTCAAGCACTGGTGTTGCTGATTTCAGCCACACAGCCACACTGGAGAAAAAAACCCAACCAACCAACCAAAAAGTTATTCATGTATTAAAGCCTCCAACACTAGCAAAAACAGCTAAAGCTTTAGCACTGCCATCTCCTCTTCATTATATTCCCTGCTGAAACTATTAATCAAACAATCTAACTCAAAAGGTATTAAAACAGATTTAATAACTTTTCATTATGACATAAAAAAGGAAGGCAATGTAGTCCTTAGGTGTTCAAGTATGTTCTTTATGTTTTAAAGTATCGCTCCATTAAAGAATTCAGAGTTTCATCAATGTAATTTTAAAATTTCAAATACACTGAATTTATTGATATAAAATGTAGAATAATATAATCTGAATCAACTGGGTAAGTAACTGGGCATCATGCAAGACTTGTAAAGATGTAAAGAAAAAAATCCAGAATATAAGGTCTGATAGCTTTCCTATCTGAAACCACAGAAAGAAGAGTGTGTTGATGCAAAGGTCTACTGAAAGAAAGACTTCAATAGTCTGGTGGAAAAATGACAACTTGTGTTAGAGGATGAAGTAACCACCATCCAACATTAAAACAAATGTCACTGTACAAAGGTTTTTGTGACAGTCTATTAAAATAGACCTTAGAAAGAGAAAGAAAACACGAAGGTCATGGCACCAAGGAGTATTTTTATCGTCATAAAATGCCATGAAGTTGTGACCTACCAAACAAAGCAGAAGCCCAAGGCACCCTGGTAATAGAAGATAAAGTCCAAGAATTTATGAAGAGATGAATTGTCTGAACAATTCAGGTCATTCACATTTTTAAACTCTATTCTCAAAACTACTCTACGAAAGTATTGAATGCTCCAAGACCAGAAATGTGGTAAAGATTTTTTTTTAATCTTAAAAATAAAATTGTACCTAGTTTTGTCCATCAGTCAAGAGCTGGCTGACCACCAGTGTCTGATACTACTTTACTCCCTCTGTGGCTCCTGTAGCTGGTTTTTCTCAGATTTGCACTGTATTTATCATAGGTATTTTTAGGCCAAAGTAAAGCTAAACAGGTAGTTAAAATGAAGCTTTTTTGATTCAGGTGTCTGTGGTTTGTTACCCTCTAAGCAAGTTTCTAAAGTGAGTAAAAGCCACACACACCCTTCAGAGAAAAAGAATCTATTCTTCCTCAAAGTCAGATTTTATTGACTACAGAGCTGGGAAATGGTGCTGTGACTGCCCCATCTTTACTGCTTTACCTCACAGGCAATTGGGTTTCTCTGCATTAATTCTTCCTTGAACACAATTGTACCTTTTAGGGGAAGAAATGACCTTGAGCAACTGTTTGACTACTTCCAAAAGAGACTGCTTTCTCATCTGAAAGTGTCAGGATTGAATTTGCAGGCCAGGGAGTTTATTAAACCATGATCTTTGTGAGAGGTGCCAGTGCCCAGGCTGTGTCAGAGGTGGGGGTTGCTCTGTGTGGGCACATCTGGCTCTGACCCACCCACCACGGGGCACAGCTGAGCACACAGCCAGGGGGGCACATCGGGGAAATGTACTTAAGAAGGGGCAAAACTTGGCAATAGTGGAGTTAAAAAATAAAAATATTAAAAAAAAAAAATAAAATTTGAGAACAAGGTAAGAAAACGAAGATGTGGAGCACATGCGTCCACAGAGCAGAGATTCCCCTGCAGCCCATGCAGACCACAGTGGAGCAGGTATTTCCCTGCAGTCTGTGAAGTGGATCACACCAGAGCAGATACCAACGCTGCGATCCATGGAGGACCTCTCCACTGGAGCAAGAGGGTGTTTCCCGAAGGAATTGCAGCCTGAGGACACCTCCTGCAAGAGCAGGTGTACCTGCAGGACTCCACCCTGTGGGACCAAGCCACACTGACTCAGGGCAGAGGTGAGGAGTAACAGAGCAGAGCTCTCAATGACCAACCACACAACTGTATCCAGAAGTTATAACAACAACAAATACACAAACTTAGTATCTCAAATAACGAAAGGCTAAAAAAAAAATAAAAAAAAATCTTTCTTATTACAACCTGTGGCTGTGGGAATCTAAGAGACTAATTACAATATTTAACTATATAAAGGATAAGTATCAATCAGGTACTCTTTCTTAGAACTGACCCATTTATTGCATAATACTTGCCCATTTTAAAAGCTGCATTTTACTTTACTCTGCTATAAAATATCATACTATTTCCTAGAAAGAGAAAAAGATTTTCCTTCTCAGTATGGGTAGGGGGAACATTGTTCTTGTCACTTTATACATTTAGGTAGAATCCTTTTGTGCTTTATATATCATGTCAAATATTAGCCAGAAAGGGCTAATAAATAAATAAAATAAATAAATAAACAAACAAACTCAGACATACATACACTCTGTCACCTCTCTATTTATTTCATGAACAGAAGAGTTTTAGATCAAGACCCAAAAAAAGAAATGCATTTGAGTGGAGCTCCCATTTAACACTCACATTTAACACTTCCAAACTATCAGTTACACCCAGATAGCTTTTATTTGGCATTCCCACAAGACACTGCCGTTCAGTCTTCTGTTCGACATTCATCCTCAGTCAACGAGATCATCATGCACAGTAGATGTTGCAGTTGTCCATTAGACATCTTCACCAGTAGTACAATGCTCAGGTATACTTAGAGCTCATAGCTCTTTCAAGTACTTGAAAAGTGAGCATGGCTTACAAAACCAAAACAAGATAACATATCTGTGTGTAACCTTCCAACTGAATGGAAGAAATAATCTATTTCTCTTTTAGAGCATTATTACATTCCTGCATAATTGTATTAGTGTTAAATGGTTAAAATTAGTTAAATAGAAGGGTCTACGCTGCTAAACATGGCAAGATGGCTGAGCGAGATGTGCTTGGTGAGCAGTTCTCTTCTTTGTCAATAATTCCTGGATCTCTTTATTGTTTTCATCAAACCAGTCTTGGCTTTTCTTGGAGGAGAACCCTAAGGATTTTTCAGAGGATTGCAGGATGCTATTTTTAATATGTTGCCAAAGCACTTCAGGAGAGGAATCTATGGGATGATCTTCAAGTCTAGTTTGAAGGTTTGCCTGGAAGTTGTCTCTCACTGTAGCTGATTGAAGATTGTTAACATTGAGCCTCCTCCTTGGAATGCTGCCCCTCTTAGGTTTGGGCTTGAAGTGGAGTTTTAGTTTGCAACGTACAAGGCGATGGTCTATTTGGCATTCTGCACTATGGTGAACTCGCCACTGGCTGCCTCAAGAGAGGAGCCCCAAAGAGGAGATACAAGGACTCCCTGAAACAATACCTCAGCCTTAGCCATATTGACTATCATCAGTGGTCCACTCTGGCCTCCAGTTGGGAGGCATGGAGAGACACCATCCATAACGCTGCTGATTCCTTTGAGAACACACGCAGAATCAGTCTTGAGGAGAAAAGATAACACAGAAAGAACCGTGCCTCACCAACACCACCTATGGAGACTTTCTGTTGTGCCTTTTGCAACCGGACTTGCCTATCTTGCATTGGCCTTTGTAGCCATCAGCGCGCTTGCAGCAAGCGTGGGTAGAGCCCTTCCCAAATCTTTGTTCGCAAAGCCGAGCCATGATGACGACGATGGTACTGACAAAAGACATATTTCTTAAATGAGGGCTGCAGGGCACAACAATATATGCCAATGATGTTGCCTAAGACATGATACTAGATTTTATTAAGCAGAACCATGCTTTCTATCCATAAACTAGCTCATGCACAAATTGATCACACTGTCTTTGTTAATTAATGTGTCCAATACGTAGTGTCACACAATAGTCTAAAACATACATCAGAATGACATGTAATGATACATCATCAGCCAAATCACATTACAGATGAAAGTGTAAAGTCAATTTCCTGACACTGGAAACAACAGTGAGATTCTGAAAAACATTTGTAAAGACACTAGGTCCATAAAACAGCCAGATATGTGAAAAAATATCCATTGAGATCAGTAACAGCACAACCCCTGAATTGACCAGACCCACACAAGTCACAGATATGTCTGATATTACTGTGGGAAAGCTGTGGGTCAAACTGTCTTTCCAAACACAACCTGATGATAGAACAAACCAAATCAGGTCCTTGGGGATCAGAATGGTGTCGTGTTCAGAGGTTAGCAGAAAAAAAAATTGTAGGAATAAAATTCTGTGAATCAAAGATTTTTGGAATTGATGATCAAGCAGAATAGAAGGAAAATGCTGAGATGATTCTAACATATTTATAATACAAACCACCTTTCAGGAACATAGGAAACATTCTACTTCATAAATATTGCAAGAGCAAGATTTTAATCCTTGGATGAGAAGCTCTCTTCTTTCAGTATCGTTAAATTTACAAGCTCATGTTATTCTTGATGAATACAACAGCTTCCTAACACAATTATTTTACAGGTAATTAAGGCATCAAACTAAAATCCCATATATCTTATTTAGAACAACAAAAATTCTTTGGATTTGCAGTATCTACCACACCAACGCTGCTGAAATTCCACCTAAGAATATACTCAACATAACCTTTGCCCTGTTGTGAGATTTGTATCTCCTTACAGTTTAATCACCATTTTAAAAGAATCCACAAATTCACCCAAACATCCACCCTTCAGCAAGAGGCAATTTGTACTCAGGTACATGTCATAAGAAGGTTAGATATTTTTCCAGAACCACTGCAGCCCAATAGTCAGGTAACCATAAGTTCAAGCTGAAAGAAATGAGGAATATAGATAAGAGCAGAAAATATGGATCCCTTCTTTTACCAATCTCAGTAGAAGTTTTATAAGTATTTTATAATTTGACTCTCCTGTCTACTGCATATGGTCTCTTCCTGTTAGCAATTTGAAATCAACTAGTTAACACACAGATAGGTTGGAATGGACTGCCCAGGGAGGAGTCACAATTCTGGGAGGCATTCAAAAACGACTGGACAAGGCACTTTGTGCCATGGTCTAGTTGACAAGGTGGGTGTTGGTCAAAGTTTAGACTCGATGATCTGGGAAGCTCTTTCCCAACATAAAGGATTCTTTGATTTGGTGACCTGGACACTGACCTACTGTTACAGAGACAAATCACACACAACTGTGTTTTAAATACAAAGAGAAAAGGTAATTCTGGGAGGGGCATAGTGCATTCATTTATTCCAGCATGGAAGCAGTTACTCAGATAGAACAATGTGGAATAAACTCAGAATGAGTAGTTAGGGAAAAGCTTAAAGGAGTCCAGTTTTCCTTGACCTCCCAAGATTTTTGTTTGCTTGGTTGATTTTTTGTTTGTTTGTTTTTGTTTTTGTTTTTGTTTTGTTTTGGGTTTTTTTTCTTTTTTTTTTTTTTTTAATTTGCAGAAAAAGGATATGATTCACTCACAAACTGAAACACAGGTACACACAACTAGGTGGTATTTATTGCAAGTCTCCTGTCATATTTATTAATGCAGCATTACTCTAATGATGATGTAGGCGAGTATAGAAAATTGCAGAGTGGGATAAAAAAGTGTAACTTAATACATTAAAATAGCAGTGTTAGAAAGAATGTTGATAGAGATAAATGAGCTTATATATTTTGTTCTAAACATAAAACATAATCTTTCTCTTTCAAGAAAGCAGCCACCAACAAAGACATCGAGGTCCAGAAGAATTTTACAGTGCTCTAATGAGATTTTTTTTCATTCAGTACAAACTCGACATGTTTGTCACAGCTTTCTTCTTATAGAATGGTATCCTGTCGGTCTTTCCATTTTATTTAGTTTGAAAAAATAAACTTCACTTTAATACATAGTCTTCATTTTGCATGTTTCCTGCTTTGAAAACACTATGATTTAAATAAACAGCCAGTTCTAAATACAAGAGCAGATAATTCAAACGACTGGTTCTTGTTGAGAAACTCAGAGATATTGTTATAGAGGGTCAACCGCACACAGTCAGCAGTTAGGCATATTTTTTTTTAAATATGTAAAGTAATGGAATTTTTTTAAACATAACTGAAATACCTGAACTTTACCCTCTCCTAAGAGATAACTTACCATAGAATAATCCCTAATATCTGCAAAGGTGCTGCAGTCAGCTCTTAAATACTTTTTTCCCTCTCATCATTTATCCCTCACTTTATCTTTCACTGTCCAGATGAGAATCAGCCATTAGTGGCAAAGAATCTGCACTGACTCTAGTAACCAGACTGCTTGTAATAGCTTCCCAACTGGCACCTCATGGAGGACCATATGCCATTTCAACTGAAGAGGATGGCAACATGCCCACAAACATTAGGCTAAAATTAATTTTAGATGTCCAAAACTCTGAAAATCTATTGCTCCAATTGACTTATTTTTTCTTCTCAAAATCTGCTATGTCCTTCCTTCAAGCTTCTTGGAGCTAATTAGAAGGTTTCAACTCCTATGCAGCTGCTAGGTTATTTTTGAGCTGGTGAAGGAAGAATGGCAATATAGCTAGATCTGCACTTACAAGGAAAAAGAGTCTAATCTCAGAGGTGGATGTAGATTCTAAGAAGCTATTCTGGCCCTCTAAGTCTGCATCAAAGAAATTGTTTTGACTTACTGGAATGAGCATGAATATGAATTGATACACTGTAATTTGATTTTGATTTTCCCTGTCATATTACATTTGCCATTTATCCTGCCTTGAAATGAATGACATAGATAAAAATGTTATTAGATCACTGCCAATATCACACATTAGCACCCCAGTTTGAATCTGCTTAGGTGAAACTACTTCCTATTGGACAGATGCCAATTTTAACCTCAAAATGTTATTTCAAAATTCCATTACTTGCAACTGGAGATTGACTGGAAAGATATTCTCACTATCAGCCATCCATTACTAATTTTTTATTACATTACTAATTTTTCTTGTGCTTCTGTAGTAGGCCCATAAACAACTTTCATGAGTTGGCTTAAGAATTCAAGTCCTTCCTATGACAGGTATAGCATAATGGAGCTTCCTAAGGCTCTGAGTTTAGCAAATTCTGATAATTTGCCTGCCTCAAAACACAGTGGGAAGAATAGCAAGTCAAGCCAACTGGGTCCCAGTGCAACCCAGTAACTGTGCAATGTTTAATGCCAGAAAACCTTATGAGTCCCCATTACGCAGGTGTAAAGGAATAGGCAGAGCTTTTATATTGCGTGGTGATGCACAGTCTTGTTCCCCCACTGAATTTCTGGTTGTTTTTAGGATTTGTATACAGGATGTAATAGTTGTTTGAAACCCCTTCCTTCATTGCTGTACAAAATATAAAATGGATGAAAAAAATTATGTATGTTGTGAGGTTTCTAAACAATGTAACAAGCATACTCATAGGAAAACTACTAACACAGTCCTCATAACAGTTTCTAGGCAGCACACTTACTGAACAGTAAAAGTAAAGCAGGAATATCAAGTTACTTCTCACCCACCTGACAAGGTCATTTTCAGACATTAAATGAAGTTCTGGTGTATAGTGGCACATCTTTAAGTAAAAAAATAAAAATAATAAAAAAAACCCCTTGCAAATAATGCAAATATTCATTTGCTAAGTCACAGCATATATTTAAACACTAAACTTCTTTATTTATAGAATTTTACTTTACTTAATAGTGTTATGCTTAAAAGCTTTCTATGTGAAATACTCTAATACTGAAGTATTTTAACTCTTAACTTACAAGGCAAACAGCTGTATTCTTGGTGAAGTCAAAACCATTAACAGGATCAAAAGAGTTAAAGGACAGAGAAGAAATCTGAGTTTTGTTAGCTGTATCTGTAATAGCTCCAAATTCTTCCTTCCTCCCTACCACAAGCAGACAAAATTATCACTAGGCTGCAATATTAATATGGTACCAAGATTCCAATCAAGATTATTTGTTGCTTGGAAAAAAAAGTGCTCCAAAAGCATCTTCTCACTGACAGGAAGAGGTTTTTCTTAATAACTTTATAGCTCTCAGAATACAAATCTCAAATCTCAGCTTTGCATTCTGCCGATGTGTAGGCAGCTCTGTGTGTGGGTGGCTGCCAACTGAAGTCATAATGTCTATTGTTGCATTATTAGAAAGCTGCCATTGCAGAGATCTGCATGCTTGCTGGAGCCCAAGTATAAAATTATATATTCTCTGACTCCTAAACTTCAAGGCCTATGTCAAGAAAAGATCACTAAAGCATCATAGGCTCAAGTAAATGCCAATTGGTAAGCTTGATTTTTTTCAAAAAGGAGGGCTATCTTTATACTGTGTCAGAATGAAGGTTTAAAGTTTAAAATAGGTTTTAGTCCTCCTAATTACTCGGAAGGAGAATGATTTGAAAAGCTCTTTGTGCACTTAAAAAAGCAGCAAAATATTTTAAAAGGCATTTCTCAGGAAGTTGTTTTCCTATTTAATGTATGAGCAGTGATTTATAAAGTCTGCATTTCAATAAAATCTTTGAAGCCTTCCCCGCCTGCTCTTTGTCAAAGTGAACAACAGGCTACTAAGTAGCATCATGACCTGACCAATGCAGGCCTAGGGAGGTTTACAGCAGCATAAAGCCAAGTTGCATCAGTGAGCAGGTTTTATTGCAACATCTGTAACTACAAAACTGGATGCTTAATATCCTAGAAGGATGACAATAGCACCACTGACACAATCTTTCACCAAATTCCCGCCAATAAAGCATTCAGAGCATTTGGATCCTCTATGTCATATTGCTAACAGCATCTAAACCATAATAATAAACTTGAAGTTCAAAGTAGATCAAGAGAGATTCTTTTATTGTATTATTTTGATTTCTGTTATGATTCTGCAATTGTAGCTTGAATTCAAGCTGTCCCAGCAGAATTATTCTATATTTATTATTTAGAGATTTCTATTATATATATTTCAGGTAACAATACTCATAGCAAAAGTATTGTAGTATTAATGGGGGCAGTGATATTTTAGGTGAATAATCAGTAGTGCTTAAAACAAGGTTGTTAAAATGTCTGTGGATACATAAATGTGGGTAATGCCTTGTGTGTTCTTTCCTAACTACTGGCTTCTTAAGCTGCCTTTCTTTCTAATCCTGCCTTTTTACAGTCTTCCACCAACAATTCTGGCAATAATATTGCCAGGTGCAGTAGTGAGAGACTTCAGTCCAAATGAGGTGAAAAGTATTACAGAGAAAGTAAACAAGCCTGTGCAAGAACTGTTCTTGAGGAGAAGCTGTTTCAGACACCACAGTCTACGACTAAACCCTTGTGATTTGAAAATCCATCCTGTTATGCATGTTATTTATTTGAATTAGTGACCACCAGAGGAAAGCTGGCATGTTTATAATACGGACTGAGTAGATAATCCATTGTTTTTAAATAGACTAAGAGAAGTGCTAAACAGTTCTGCTCTTCTCGTTTTACTAGCTTTCAAATAACTAAACCCTGATTTTCAAAGTGAGGAAAAAGGAAAGCAAATATCTTCAGAGCAGCAGCATTAACCTAATTCTAACTAAATTACAGCTGTATAATTAATTCCTGTCTACTTAAGTCCACTTGTTGAAATAGAGGCCCTGTTGTTTAAATAGCTGCTTTGTTTCTCATTATATGTCCCAAAAAGCTGTGAGTTCTGCTTCTGTGACTAAACAGTTGTTTGTTCCAAAAGAGGACTGTATTTCACAGACCAATTCCTGTATGGGTAAGTCACGTTGGAAGTGAAAATATTCAGAAAGGAGAAAGGTTAACTGTTACTACTACAGTGGCCTTCAATAGGTAATAAATGCAGCTCCAGTGTGAAAAGAGACAGCCATTATGTTGGAATCAGGAACAGCAAAAGCCATGATGAAAAAAAGGTATGTGCAGAGGAAGCTCGATCTGCAGGGTAGGACACGCTGGGACTGCCAGTGTTGCCTGGCAACTGGGAGGCTGGGGGGGCAGGCACCAAAGGCAGCCCACAGCCACAGCTCCTGTGGCACGATCTTTCCAACAAACTGCTGCTTCAGCTACTGTAGGCCATAAATACACTCTTGGCTTACTTTCCGCTTTTATAAGGAAAAATTAAAGCAGCAGAATTAGAGCAAGCGTTCAGGATTACATTTTAAATATACTTAAATGAGAATCTGATTCTCTAGGTTGAAAATGTCGTATTCTCCCTTCTCCCATAGCAACAAAATCTAGAGTTTAATTTTCTCATGAAAATTCATGAAGAAATATTAAAAGCTCATTGGATCAGGAGACATTGTTGGAAAAATCCTTTCAGCGGTACATTTCAGAAGTGATTTTAAACCGTGCACATCTGAAGATTAAAACTTGAGGTTGGCAGTGTTGAGAATTCGGACTCCCCCTGATGTCACCACCGTACTCAGTGCACATCCATCTCAACTACTGACCGAAAACCCCAAACCAACTTCCGTCCCAGGAGCACCTGCCTTTTAGAAATCCCTCAGAAGTCATGCACAGCCAGAAGCAGAGTGCTGACACTACACTGTACTCTCATTATATTTAAATGGTTAATTGGTGCAAAAAATTTTTAAATATTTATTTGATTTTATGTCTTACGGCTCTTCAGGATAATCAAAGTTCCCCTTCTCACTGAAGTCTTCGCTTGACATCTGAACGTTTATAAAAGGACTAAAAGCTGCCTCAAGGTTCACATCTTTCTTGAATGGCATGAAAGACATGCCCTTTCTGTAAGGCTGTAACCAAGCTGAGGCAGTCGCACAGGCCTGCCCGAGCACTCGACACACAAGAGCTCCCACAAAAGCTCAGGCTGCAAAGTCACTTTTGCAGAAGTGTCGACTGAAGGCACACGCTGTGCTGGAACGCTTATGACAGCTCAGAAGCTCCCGAAGAAGAATGCCAGATAATTTAGTTCACTTGCTTCTCATGCTTGGAGCTTACAATAGCCCACGGGACAAATGGTAAATAATTGAAAGCTACCATGATAAATAGATGAAGAAAATTAATTGTTAAGTAGCAATTGAATCTCTTTCTTACCACTGTCCTTCAGATTTCAAGTTAACCAGTCAAGACAGATTTCCAAAAGTAACTTTCTTCTGACCCTAATCAGTTTGCAAAATTAGTTCTTTCTCCAAACTCCACCCAGAAGGAAAGGCTCTCAGGCTGTAATTTAAAATGAACAGCACCAGTGCTACTTAATGGCTTCAGGTTATTAGTCTTAATCCTACCCCTAGCTGAAGATATTATTCCATACTACTACTGTGTTCCCAAATTATCTCATTAAGTGTCACGTCAGACACTAATTTGAATTAAATACTGCATCACATATATTGAGGTCAGGATTTGCTGATTGCTTTGATAAATTGGGAATTTTATTTTAATCCTTTTTTCATCTAAAATAAAAAAATCTTTCAGTGTTACCACTAACTATATAAGAAGATATTAACTAGGATTATAGAAAGATATTACTTAAGGTTTGTTTAACTTGTGGTATTAATTTTCAAGAAGCTTAGTCAATGTGTTTTTTTAAATATTTCAGCATTTTAGATATCAATACTTAGCATCTGAGTAACAATTTACATCTTCCAGCTGTCCACCTACCTTTGTACTACATTTTTGAAAGCCTTATTAACTTCAATGCCTAAATTTGATTTTGTGGTTTTAAAATTAAGACGTTGTCAAATTTCAACTTTTTTTTTTTTTTCCCAGACAAAGGACTAATTGCATAACACCAAAATAATCTTTTAATGAAATTTTGGCTTTCTGCTTCATAACAGGGAAATGCTGGGTCTTCCTATTAAAGCATATTAATTAGGTGTTTAACCTCCAAAAATAATATGCTTCCCTCTCTAATTTCCTTTTGGGTATAACTGAAGCAAATTAAATAGAAATAATAATGAACTTGAACAAAACGTAGAAAGTCAATGTAAATTGTCAGTTTACAGGCTGTTTGTTAATTCAGTCCAGTGGATCTTATTTATTCTGGATCTATGTCAGTGTGTTTGACAACTGCATATAGAAGGTGAGATTAGCTCAGAAAAACTTGGTTTAAAAAAAGTACATATTACGATTAAAATACTATTAAAAATTAGATATTACTATTGCTTCTATTATTCAGGGGAAAGTAGTTACATTATTACTTTAGATTATTTCAATTTTTTTTTTTTTTAAATCATAGAATTGCTAGAATTTTAAACTTTAAAATACTTACACAACACATAAAAGAAATTTCAGATTAGGATATCAAAGTTGCTTTTATCTAATGGGATGAAACTATGTGCCCAGTCAACAAAAATAGCATCATGAAGTCAATATAATATACTTGAATTTACATTTGAAGAGTATACTTGAGTATGAGGAAGTGCTCCTGAAACAGTCCTCCAAACAGTTCACAGGAAAGTTTATGAAGATGTTTATTGAATTACTTTCTATATTTAATAAGTAATTTTGAAATATTGAATGGATAGTTAAGGAACAGAGAAGACAGATATTGAATAAGTCATTAGACAGCTTTTCTAATTAAGATGTGAGTAAGCACTAATGTCACCCAGGAGTATTACAGATATGGTGCACAAATACTGGCAAACAAATGGTCACTTTTGATATCAATTTTTCTCAAATCAAGAAATGAAAATGTCAGAACTCAGGATGAAGAGTTGCTTTTATTGCTTTTCTTTGCAATATGTGGCTTGCTTCCTTTACCTGTCACAGTAATATAAGGGCTTCACAAAAAAACAACTAGCAGACAGCAAACATGAAGAATGATGGTTTGGGGTACCATTCTTAATACCATTTCTTATTTTATGTGTAATTGGATCTACCACTTACATGGATCTAGTAATCAAGCAATTAGAGATAATGTATGTTTGACAGAAAACATTCCTCCGTTTCTGAGCCAAGACATATGTGAGAAGGAATTACAATATCTCTATCCCTGGCATTCTGATTCTGTCTACATTCACAATCGCAAATCATTATTTTCCATGTAGCTGTTCAAAACTAATTGTATTTTCCAGGATAAACTGAAGGCTTAATATATAAATCTAAGCTACAGCATCTGCATTTCTCACACACAAAACTATGAAGGATCTGTTATACTTGGGGTAAAGAATTGTCAAGGTTTCATATAGATTCCTACTTCATATTAATTTTTTCAAATTTATATTTAAAAACGCTTATCTGCCTCTTCTGCTTTTCTATTTTCCATACATTGGGGCTTTTTTGTTGTTTTTGTTTTATGTGGGGGCTTTTGGTGGGTTTTTTTTGGTTGGCTGGTTGGGTTTTTTTGTTGGTTTTTTGTTTGTTGTTGTTGTTTTTAGCTTTACAGTTAAATACAATTTAAAAAACCCCCACTGGTCATTTTGAAGCTAACAAATGCTTATAAGAAGTCATGATGAGTTCAAGAGTAAAATCTTTTTTATAAGTATATATTTAAATCATACTTTTCCAAGCAAAGATCTGCTATTGCAGCGGCCATTGTAATTGATAGGGTAATAAAACTGTAGGCAAAAAGGCACCAAAGCACCTCAATGTTAATGCACACAAGTAACTACATGAACTTTACAAAGAAATGTAACAGAAACAGAAGTCTATACCACTATCTTTCCTTTTTGCAGAACATGTAACACAGAGTCTAAAACTATCAATGACAGAAAAGGCTCCTGAGAACTATGTAGTGTTTGCTAAGTAGGTTAGAACAGCTTGTGCCATTTTGTGCTGTACCAGTGGCACTATGTCTCCTAGGAGGTACAGAACTAAATGCTCTGAGCATCTATGTCAACCCATACACTTGAGAGCACTTGTTATTTTCCAGGAAGTTTGGAGCAGCTCTTAAGAAAGGAACCAAAGATTTCACAGAATCATTCCCTTGCAGCAATGTTTCTAGAGTTAAGTACTGGAATCTGTGTACTAAGCAGATAAAAATTATATTACTTAAACTCTTATGGGTGAGATGCAGAACTCAGACACTGCTGGTATGCATTGATCTCACAGACTGTCACTCTACAAGGGCAAACGTGAGCTATTTAACACAGGCATAACTAAAATATATTTTGTCTGCATATGAGTTTCTTCTGCTTCTGAAAGAAATATTTATGACTATGCTCCAGGAAATCGTTCTTCTGTAATTTCTGAGTGTAAAATTACTTTAGCAAATTTACATTTTGTTAATTGACAGCATATGTTGCAGTTTTATCTTCATAACTATTAAACAGCTTGACAAAAAGCATTTTGCCTCTGTAACCACAGCATCCCAGCAACTGTTTTCATATCTTGAAAACACCTCTATTGTCTCTGAAAATTTATTTTGCATCGGTCCTGTTACCTGGTAGAGGCTGTTTAGCTTTGATCTTTGTTTCCTTTTGCAGCACCTCAAGAACAAGGAGTCCATTTCAGGACTATGGAAGGGTTTTAATGTTAGCATGATGGGACTGTCATATATTTTATATTGATATTAATGTGCACAAAATTCCTTATGTGTCGTGAGTATTGTTGCCTCTGGCTCCACAAACTCAACAGGTTACCTCTGAACTGCCAGATCCATGCATGATGGCAAGTACTTTAGCTCACTCTGGGCTAAGAATACAACTGAATAGCTTGTGTTGGAACATAGGACTGCAAGAAGCAGTGAAATTTTGATATTATATGGAGATATTTATTTCCAAGCCTTTTCACACTACGCTCATAAAAGCTAGGAAATTGTCAAGTCTTATATACAGCTCTCCTGAGGCAGAAGAATTTTGTAGTAAATTCAAGAAGTATTAGATATCATGAAACAATTGTAACATATGTCATCCCTGGGTAAAGTTCTCATTGACGGAAGAGACCCCAGCACGGATTGAGAGCCATCATCATTTGTATGGCAGAAAACCTCAGAGATGTTTGGAAAATGAATGCATGTCCTGGCAACAGCAGTACTTCCACACTTTCAGGCCAATGAAAGATGAAAAACATCTTCATGCCATGGAAGAGTGTAAAAGCTTGTAATATTGTGGCAAAGTAGTTCACCCTGACAATAAACAATTTTTAGCCTATAATGCTAGTGACATGTACAGCAGATAACAAAACAGAGGACCACTCCTGTAGCCAGGAAGCACTGCAAGTGCTTGCCAGTTCTTACATTTGCCAGATCTACATGGAAGCATAGAGTGAGAAAATTAACATGCTGGTGAAAGAGATGAAAAAGGCTCCACTATACTCAATACTTCACCTATATGCCTAGGCAGGCTAGTTCTAACTTGCAATAATAGGGTTTAGATCAATATACGTTTATAGCTAGGGAATAGAGTTCAAATCTTTTACAGCTATATACTTTCAACGTATCAACCGGCTAACAGTCTCCATTTTAGACAGCCGAGAGCTAGAAAAGTGAGAGTCTTGCCCTTCCATTATGTTAGCTTTGTTAAACAAGGATGCTTATTCAGAACTATTGTCCACACTAGGCTCAACCATAATGCACACTGATATTCTGTTACTTGTTCTTATTCACTGTGGAGTTTCCAGAATCATAAAAAGAGCTGATATTTCTCTGACTTACTTTGCTAAATAACATGCTTTTATACAAAGTGACATAATTGGCATTTATAATACTTTCCTTTCTGTCTGTGTTGAAGATAGTAAATTATGTTTCTTTTAATATGAGAACTGCATCACAGAGTTATTCAAGAAGTTACCTTATTGACTATTAAAAAAAAAAAAAATTGCACGACTTTATATTTACTATGGTACATTCCCAAGGATCATCTATTCCTGAAAGATTTCCTGGTTTTGAAGCCATCTGACCCATCAGAGAAACATGACAGATAATCTTGCATCTGATATATTTTAAAAAAATGAAAATAAAGTTCAAAAGACATCATGACTGGAATAGAAAAATCTGAAAGATTAGATAACTTCGTCATGGTGCATCTGGTCATGCATGCAATGAATAAAAAGCCTCAAGTCTTTGCAGTGATTTCTGAAACATCATAGGTGGGATACAGCAAAAGTGACAAGAGAGAGACCATTACTGAAACTTTATGAAGTATGATGGTTATCAAAAATTGCTGGTATGTGCACAAGTGGTCTAACTCCCAGGCTTTCTGCAGCTAACCCAGCTCAAAGAAGTTTTAAGGAAAACTGTAAGAAGTGCAATACTTGTGGTTTTCACTTTAACAGGAAAACAAATTGCCAATTCCTTATTATATAGAGGATTTTTACCCTGCCTTTCATGAAGGAACAGGCAAGTAACAGTTTAATGATTACATTTTATCACAGCTGAGAACCTTAGCTATTCTGGAGTGAGCACATGCTAAAATGAACTATCTGTAACTTACAAGAATTTCCAAGTAATATAGGTTTTGAACTGAACCCCTGATAGCCCCAGAAAATTCATTAAAATATCTACTTTCTACATTTTAACATGCAAAGATCAGATAAAGGATGGCTTACTCTACAGCCAAAAAAATTCAACTCAGTGTAAGTGCAAGTATGACAGGGAAGCATGCTGTCCTGGGTTTCTGCCAGGTGCCTGCATGCTCTTCCAAAATCTGACTGCAGAGATTAATGGAATGATCAAATACAGAGAAGGACAAAAGTTAATGGGTCAGATTTACAGAAGGAAACACATAGGAGGCTGATAATCTATGTCTACTGCCTTGCCATGGATCAATCAAACATGACTGGGAGGAGTCACTGGGCAATTGGTTTACAAAAACTGTAAGTGCACCAGAAGAGAGTCCAAAGCAAGTAGAGAAGAAAAAGAGGATAATTAATGATTTATTAAGCACACAATCAAAACTTCAACCACCCAAAGGACCTGTAGACAAACACTGTGATTACAAAAAAATGCAGCATAAGAGAGAAAATCGTGGCTTAGCTATATGAAAGGAGGCTCTCTATTCTGTAATGTAAACATGAGCGTTTAGAGATACTTGAGTTGTATTGCCATATCCAAATCACTTAGCAGATGTGACAGCAGAAGAGAAGGAAACCTGCACCAGGCTTGAACAGAATATGGAGTCTAGGTGGAATACCTTTGGGTATTTCAAGGATCACTAGATGCCTATGTTTATAAAACTGAATCACAGCTGGAATGTCTCCATTGGCTTCAGTGAAGCCAGGATTCAATGCTAGCAGTGATGAGTGTCTGAGGGCCAACAGACCAAGAGAACAGGCTAGGCTTTACCTAGGAATCCCAGTGACTAAAATTTAATAACCTAAGGGAATCAATTGAATTTGTTATCTCCACCATTATTATTTCCCTAATGACAGGAAAAACAATGGTGCTTGCACGGTTAAGAACTCCAAAGCAGACACTAAAGTTAGACAGTAAGAAACACTAGAAGATCCTCTATCTATTCAGCACTTCAGCTGTTCAGCTCTCTCAGAAGACAGATAATTATTTCAGAAATTATAGCCTTTTTGTAAATGGTAGGAAAGGAATAAAGGGAAAGCGATAGTATCACCTGCCTTTTGAATAATTCTCATAGCTCTCGAAGACCTTAATTTTAGGCAACTGACATTTTTTAGTAGAAGGTCTCCAATGCCATTAGAAGTGTCTCAAGATGTCATGTCAAAGATAACATACTTGGAATAAGAGCCCTTTCCAGCGTAGGATCAAAAATGAGACAAACAAACAACATGCTTGGCTACAGGGCCATAATTCCACATCTTTTGTTCCTTCATGACTGTCTGGCCTCTGCAGTTAAACACTACAACTACTGCACATCTGTTTGGCAGGAGACAGGCTCTTATCTTGCAGTGTAGGGTGTTTCTGTGCATGCACAGATGTCTACTCTATGTAATTAACCGGAGCGTCGCACTTAAAAAATTACGTATTTCTGGGAAGGAGGCAATCAGAGTTGTCTGGATTGGACATCTAGGCTACATCTATATTGTTATAATTAAATGTACCTAGGAACATTCCTGAGCACTGAAGAGCACTGATACAGAGCAAGTGCATCTATGCTAGGGAGGTCTCAGATTTCAAAGCAGGGTGAATGTAACCAGCATGCCTGCTGGATGTATTTTGGCTTCCAAAGCATTCCCAGGAATTGCCGTGAAAAGAACTACTTAAAAAAGCCAAAATCTTACCATGGGCAATTGTAAAAACACAGACTAAAGACAGCCAGGGGCTAAGAACATTCCTAGATATTCAGTTTGGTCAAATTGCAGCATAAAAACCCACTCAAACCACAATTTTGGTGAATGTAACAGGACTGGTCCAAAGGCTTTCTGGTGAGTGTTCATGTCTGTGACAGTAATCTGCCTTAACATACCTAACCAATAATAAGGCCATACAGCAAGAAAAATGCAGCATGAAATTGTGAATATGACAGAGAGGCATATAAAGGAAAATCACCTACACAGTCTCTGTGCCTCACTAACCCTCACTATGGGATTTATACCATGAGCATAACCCAGGCAAACAGTATTATTCCACATCCAGATTCATGCAGGAATTGAGATTTTTGAATGTGTCTCTGTATTCACAAAAAATATGTGCTGGTGTAATAATATTTGCTCAAATCCTTATAAACAGTATTTTCTGTGCAATTACTACAGAAAACTGAAAACCTTGTTGTACATGAATATGCGTATTTGCAGGAGAGTATGCGCAAAAATCACAAAAAGATTAACCAATTAAAAAGAAAATATGAACAAAAAGATGACACAGGAAAATATCAGGCCCAACTATTTGACCAACATAATCTCCTTCTATGACAAGGCGACTTGCTCAGTGGATGAGGGAAAAGCTGCAGATGTTGTCTAGACTTCAGTAAAACCTTTGACACTGACTCCCAACTCATTCTTCTGAAGAAACTGTCTGCTCATGGCTTGGACAGGTGGTCCACTGGGTTAAAAGCTGGCTGGATGGCTGGGCCCAGAGAATGGTTGTCAATGGAACTAAATCCATCTGGCGGCTGGTCAGTAGTGGTCCTCAGGGCTCAGTATTGGGGTTTGTCCTGTTTAACATCTTTATTGATATTTTCTGGATGAGTGCATCCTCAGCAAGTTCACTGATGACACCAAGGTAGATGGTGGTGTTGATCTGCTGGAGATTAGGAAGGCTTAACTCAACTGGTTAGAGCATGGTGCTAATAACACCAAGGTTGTGGGTTCAATCCCTGTACAGGTCTTTCACTTAAGAGTTGGATCTGATGATCTTTATGAGTCCCTTCCAACTCAGAAGATTCTGTGATTTTGTAAATACTCTACAGAGGGATCTGGACAGACTGGGTTGACGGCCGAGGACAACTGCATGAGGTCAATGAGGGGAAGAGCTGAGTCTTGCACTTGGGTCACAACAATCCCAGGCAGTGCTACAGGTTGAGGTCAAAGTGGCTGGAAAGCTGCCTGCAAGAAAAGGCCCTGGGGATGCTGGTTAACAGCAGCTGAATATGAGCCAGTGGTGTGCCCAGGTGGCCAAAAAGGCCAATGGCATCTGGGCTTGTACCAGGAATACTGTGGCCCGCAGGACTAGGGAAGTGATTGTCCCCCTGTACTTGGCACTGGTGAGGCTGCATCTTGAGTGCTGTGTTCAGCCTCTCATGTCAAAAAGGATGTTGAGGTCCTGAAGAATGTCCAGAGAAAAGCAACAAAGCTGGTGAAGGGTCTAAAAAACATGTCCTGTGAGGAACAGATAAGGGAACTGGGATTCTTTAGCCTGGAGGAGGTTCAGGGGAGATCTCTTCACTGTGTACAGCTACCTGAAAGGAAGCAGTAGACAAGTTGTGGTTGGTCTCTCCTCCCAGGTCTCAAGTGAAAGGATGAGAGGAAATGGCCTTAAGCTGCATTAGAAGAGGCTCAGATTAGATATTAGAAAAAATGTTTTCATTGCAAGAGTGGTAAGGCATTGGAGTAAGTTGCCCAGGGAGGTGGTGGATTCACCATCTCTGGAAGTGTTTAAGAGGCATCTGGATGTGGTGCTTTGAGATATGTTTTAGGAATGATTATGGTGGTGCTGGATTAATGGTTGGACTAGGTGATCTTGAATGTCTCTTCAAGCCTTTATGATTCCGTGATTAATAAAAAATTTTGAATTTCTAGAATATAACCAAGTTTCCTGAGGAGCAACCTTCCTGCGTAGATTCTGTTTCAAGAACAAGTATTTTTTGTACTGAATTTCTGACTCATGATCACTCATACGATAACACTATACGTGTGATTAAAAGATCATTGGATTTTGCCTAACAACAAACTAATTCTTTAGAAACTCAATTCCAGTAGAATGATCTGGGTTTGGAATGGACTAAATAAAATAAGCTAAAAAATATAGAAGAATCCTAATTTTGACTTGTGCCCAGATATTCTAAGAAGATCATGTGGTAAACAATGTAAATATATAAACCAGCAGCAAATCATTTATCTGTCTGAAATCCACAGAAAGAGCTAAGAGATCGAAATAGCCAGAATACAGCTCATAATAAGCAGTTAAGATGACTGTAATAATGAATATACTATTTAGATAATATATATTCTTAGGAAGTGTATTTAGAGAACATTTTACACTTCCAAAACCTGTATAAACACTAGCTAAAGTATTCTCACAGAACTGATTAGATGTAGGTAGGTAATATGCTTATTAGGAGCAAAATAAAGGATAAAATTGAGACTCATAGAGTTGGTTTGGCTGAGTTTCCACAGCAAGAAGGGTAAGAATCACAATTTGGTCTGTGTTACTGCATCCTTCAGGGAGGTTGGTCTGACAGCATCTCCAGACCCAGGTGGCTTGTGAAATCTTCCCTTAGCTTCTGGAAGAGTTGGATCCATAGAGTCAACAACCTTCAGGCAGAAAGCCGACTAATTCACAGGAGTTCAGTGACTCATTAGGCTTCTGTGACTTCAAAGTACATCTGGAAAAAACATTTCCACAGGCTCAAGTCAAAAGAATTGGATAAGGCCAAGATTTACCTGGGTGAAATCATCTGACTCAGTTTTCCTCAATATATTTCCTCAAATCTTTAGTTGTAGCTGTGGCTGACCACCTAGGTTTGGCTGAAAGGGCAAGCTGCTGGTGTTGTCCTCAGTCAACTGGCAGGAGCATCTTGTGTTTCTCACAAAACAAGCACAGCCATTTCTACAAAGCACTAAGTATTTACCAGGTCTTGAACTTACAAGTACAAGCCATTTTTCTGAACATGAGTCAGAGGGAAGTCAAATAAGCAGCTTGGCTGAACGATCAGAAAGCCGAGTGACACAAATTCAGGAAGCCTTGAAGAAAAGTAGCTTTGAAATGATAAGCACTGCAGTGTTTATTAAATCTCCTAAGAAGCAAGTTAAACATACTTAAGAAAATGGAAAAGCTATCTATGTGTTGAAGAGGCAGGTGATTTCTGATGGCTATTTCCTTTCTTCTAGGTGGCCACATGAGCATGCTGCCCTTGGGAGTGGTTTGTCATGTCCAACCATACTTTCACCAACTTACAAACACCCGACTCCTTTTTCAGAATACAAAGGCAGTTTTAACATAGAAGAAATAAATATTTGGGATCATAGAGCAGGAGAAAATTTCACAGTTCCGTAGCCACAAATGATTTCTTGGGAAAAGAAATGCAGTGATGACCTAGCTTATTAAAAATAAATTCCAAAACCAAAAATCATCAGTATTTGGAGAGATTTTCTACAGAACTTTTAACCTTCCGTTCACTGGATAGAAGATTGCATGTTTATGAAGATTTGTTGCAAGATTATTTTATATTTAAAACATGACAGCTGCTTCGGCATTGATAAAACATAGGAAAATTACAAGAAATAATCTCTGGCCAATCCTGCTTTTGGTATTAAGAGCCCAAGAGAGTTCCTAGAGCAGCTCCCAGCCAGCTGATTGCCTATATCCCCTTTTATACATTCTTTTCCTTGATGGAGTCTTACATGGTAAGATTCATTATGTCCATCCCAAAACTGTATTTTGAGGGATTGCAAAATAACTCTGAAGAAGATAAAAACTTAGCGGTATCTTAGTGGTATCAACAGACACTGTAGAAATCTTTCATTATAAATTTTCAGTATTCAAAACAATGAGAAGGTTGCCACTGTAAACACACTTCGGTTCTAATTCTACACCATGTAATTATGTCTCCAAATGTAGCAACTAACTGCAGGTATTAAAAAGTGTCATTAAAATAGCATATCTGCTTTTGGAGATAGAAAGAATCCCTTGTAAACAAAGATCAACAACACATAATATACTTTGCCTTGCCACAGAATAGCAATGCCACAAAATATGCTCTTCTTTTAAAGATCTTAAACCCTTTTTTTGCTATGATTTTCTTCCAAAGCAGCATTTCCAAAGAGGGATTTTTGATACGTTTGCATAACCACTCATTATACCCTTATAAGAAGTCAACAAACTTATCTGTCTGGGAAACATTTTGTCTGTCCCCTGACAAAGCTCAAGCTAACAACAACATCAAAAACAATAAAAGCACTCACATAAAAAGCCAGCAAAGACAAAAATATATTCAGGAAAAAAATAAAATAAAATAAAAAGCCCCCAACATTTTAAAATTAGGTTTTAAATTAAATTTGCTTTTAGGAAGTTAGTGAAGTAACTAAAGACGCAGGACATATGTTAACAAATATAGGGGATTATTAATTTTATTAGCTGTAGTTATGCAAAGAATCACATATTTGTAAACTGAATAACATGCGTGCAGATACTTGCAAAAAGTGGATAACTTGGGGCAGTGAGAATTGCAGAATATTTCAACCATTTAAATACATGCTGAAAAAGTAAATTTTAAACACTTGCTCACTAGCTTAGCAACACTAGCAAGAATGTAAGCAGTGTTTATGTTTCAGGAGCTATATGATTTTATACCTTAATTTCCGTAATTCAACATTAATGCAGCATGTATTCTCAATTTTTTCTCAGATTCCTAGTTCAAATTGCCTGACCCTTTCTGCTCTTGCAGAGCTGAACATGCCAGAGGAGTTTACATGGAGAAGCCAGAGAATTCTCCTATTCCTCTCTCACTAAAAAGAAACTAAAGCTGTCAGTAAGTGGAAGACAAGGTACAGTCTGGCACTTGCCCTTACTTTTTGAACAAGAAAGGATGAAAGTCCAACCTGAGAGCCCAGAACTCAGATTGCCTTTCCTAAGGTTCAGGCTGGTTGGGAGATTTGCAGTGCCCTCTATTGTATGAAGAAGTCTTTTTCCAAAGTTTGCAGGAAGTTCTAGGAAAGGGAATTCTTTTAAGGAGACAACTTAACAACCAGAGTTATCAGTAGAAGAGTAGTTAGAGAAGTTTGGGGAGTTTCTTGAATTTACTTTTTGGCAAATATTAAGTGTATACATATCCAAACAAATCAATCTTCCTTTCAAGAAATGTTTTGAGATTAATCTTGGTGGTTTCCTTAATTAAAATTAACCTGTGTTTATGTGATTATTAACAGTTTTTTTCAATTTGAAAAATATAAAAATTCTTAAGATATTAGTTGCTGTTAATGACTATTAAAAGTAGTTAGCCTAAGCAATCACATCATTTTATAAAAATTACATATCCATTTCAACAGGAAGCACTGTTCTTGCATAAAAAATATGACTACCGTTTCCTTAATTCACTTGCATTTTCAGGCTTATTGCACCTAAATTTGAGGACAAAGAGAAAAATAAGTTTCATCAGCATTCTGCTATTGTCTACATCCAACTGTGCTCAGGCCACTCTCTACAATCTGCTTTGTCAGCTTCTGGGTTACAAAATTTTGATGTAAAAGTGAAAACAAGAACCACATGAATTGTCATTTGACTCAAAAAGCAAAATTGGACCTAAGAATTATAACAGCCACTCTATTCCTATTTAACAATGGAAATATCAAAACAGAAGGGTAGGAGAATCTTCTCTGTAGAACAATCTATCAGAACAGAATAAGCAAACCTAAAGTCTTCAAGAAATTATTCATAAATCTCTTGTAAAAATTACTCCCCTCTAAATTACATTTACCTCGTGAATGCTGTCTGCTGTTCCTAAGCTTTTGTTTTCAGTAACCCCAAAAATCCTTACCTCCAGCAGTCCAGGGAGGTGTGGCAAAAAACCAAAGGCACTGTCTCTGGATATGCATAGCTGGCACTCACATACTATGTTAATACACAACTTTATGAAACACCAAGATTAGAAAAGACATAATCAGTTACTTTATAGTTATCTGACTTCCAAAATATTGTCTTTCAACTGAGAGGTAAAATGTGACCTTTCACTCCAAAATAATTAATTTTTGCTCCCGAGCAAAGCAGGAGCAGGGCAGGTTTTCTGGACAATGATAGACATTACATAAAGAATAACTGTGGAAATTACTGCAGTGGCCAATTAGTTTTATGACATCACAGGAAAGGATAGAACACATAGTTAGATACTTCAGTGTCCTGATTTCAGCTGACATACAGTTCATTCTCTTCTTACTAGCTGGTACAATGCTGTGTTTTGGATTCAGTATGAGAATAATGTTGATAACATACTGATCTTTTGGTTGTTGCTAAGTGCTTACCCTATGTCAAGGACTTTTCAGTGCTTCATGCTCTGCCAGTAAGGAGATGCACAAAAAACTGGGATGGAGCACAGCTGGGACAGTTGGCCCACACTGGCCAAAGAGATATTCCATCCCACAGAGTGTCATGCCCACTATACAGACTGGGGAGAGTTAGCTGAAAGGGACAGCCAGTTGTGGCTTGGGGCCAGGCTGGGCATCAGTCAGTGGGTAGTGAGCAACTGTATTGTGCATCCCTTTTCTTTCTTGGGTTTTTCCTAGATCTCTCTCTTTTTTTTTTTTTTAATTACAATTATTATTAGTAGTAATAGTGTTATTGCTCTTATTATTATCTTTTCCTTTGTTTTAATTATTAAACTGTTCTTACTTCAATCCACAAAGTCTATTTCCTTTTCTTCCCTGTTTGTCCCCTCTATCCCATTGGAAGGGGACGCAAAAGGTTGAAATAACCATGACATTCAGGAATAAGATGATTTAAAAATCTATCAGTTAAAATGCTGATTCAGATTCTATAAAATGGACAGCTCAAGTTCCCATTCATAAGACAAATACTGCAGATAAGCTAAATAAAGTATATGTAGCAGTGCTGGCTTACCTTTAAATGGACTTTTAACTAACATGTGTCATAAATTTTTCCCCTTTGTAAATATTAATATTCCTAATCCTCTGCTTCCACTCCAACTGATTATTGAACTCTCAAGCTTGAACTTTAAGACAAAATACATTCAAAAATCTAGGTTTTATTTAGAAATTACCACAAATTCTGACGTCTGTCTGAAGGAGGTGATTGGTGATAGCCAACATGGCACAAAGGACAAATTGTGCCTGACAAATTTTATGGCTTTCTATTATGGAGTTACAGGATTGGTGGATGATGGAAGAGCAACTGATATCATCCACCTGGATTTCTGCAAAGCATTTACATTGTCCCACACAATACACTTGCCGCTAAACTGTGGCGTCATGGATTTGATGGATAGACCACTCAGTGGATAAGGAATTGGCTGGATGGTCACACTCAAAGAGTTGTGGTCAATGGATCCATATCCAAGTAGACACCAGTGATGACTGCCATTCTTCAGGGTTTGGTGTGGGGACTGACACTGTTTAACTTCTTTGTTGGAGACACAAACAGTGGTATTGAGCATACACTCACCAAGTTTGCCAACTACACCAAACTGTGAGATGTGGTTGACACACTGGAATAAAGGGATACCATCCTGAGGGACCTTGCAAAACTCATGAAGTTCAACAAGGCCATGTGCAAGGTCCTGCATCTCGCTGGGGCAGTTCTGATCACAAGTACAGACTGGGCAGAGAATGCATTGAGAGCAGCCCTGAGAAGAATGACTTTGGGGACTGGTCAATGAGAAGCTTAACATGACCCAAAACCAAGTGGTTTAATCCCAGAAAACCAACTTCATCTAAAGCAGTGCTGCCAGCACAGTGTGGTTGGTAGGTGAATCTGCCCCTCTGCTACTCTCTCCTGAAACTCCATCTGGAGTGCTGCATCCAGGTCTGCAATTCCCCAACATAAGAAGGACATTGACCTGTTGGTGCAAGTCCAGGGGAGGGTCACAAAGATGATCAGAGGGCTGGAGCACTTCTCTTATGAAGATAGGCTTGTTCAGCCTGGAGAAGGTTCCAGGGAGACCTTCAGTACTTAAAGCCTGAAAGAAAGTTGGAGTGGGATTTTTTTTTACAAGGACAAGGGGTAATAGCTTTAAACTGAAAGAGGATAGGTTTTACATAACATATTAGAAAGAAACTATCAGAATCATAGAATTACAGAATTTTGGGAGTTGGAAAAGACCACTAAGATCATCAAGTCCAACTTTTGACCTAATACTGCCAGGTCCACCACTTAACCATGTCCCTAAATGCAGTATCTACAATCTTCTGAACACTTCCATGGAGAGTAACTCAACCACTAACCTAGGCAGCCTGTTCAAATGTTTGACCATCATTTCAGTGAAGACATCTTGCCTAATATTCAATCTAAAACTCCCCTGCCACAACTTGAGGCCATTTTGTCTTGCCCCATCACTTGTTGCCTGGGAGAAGAGACTGATGTCCACCTGTCTAAAACCTCCTTTTGGGTGATTATAGAGAGCAACAAAATCTCCCCTGAGCCTTCTTTTCTCTAGCCTAAACAACATCAATTCCCTCAGCCACTCCTCATAAGACCCTTCATCAGCTTTGTTGCCTTTCTCTGGTCACACTCCAGCACCTCAATGTCTTTTCTGTAGTGAGTGGCCCAGAACTGAATTCAGGATTTTTGGTGTGGCCTCATCAGTGCTGAGTAGAGGAGAACAACCACTGCCCTGGTTTTGCTGGCTGCACTGTTGCTGATAAAAGCCAGGATGCCATTGGTATTGTCCACCTGGGCACAGCACTGGCTCATGTTCAGCTGCTGTTGATCAGCACCCCAAGGTCCTTTTCTGTCAGGCAGCTTTCCAGCCACTCTGCCCCCAGCCTGTAGCACTGCCGGGGATTGTTGTGACACAAGTGCAAGACTCAGCACTTGGTCTTGTTGAACTGCACTCAGTTGTTCCCAGCCCATCGATCCAGGCAGTCCAGATTCCTCTGCAGAGCCTTTCTAACCCTCCAGCAAATTGACACTCTTGCCCAACTTGGTGTTGTCTGCAAACTAACTGAGGCTGCCCTTGATCCCCTCATCCAGGTCATTGATAAAGGTGTTAAACATAACTAGAACAGGACCCTTTTCACTGTGAGGGTGGTGAGACCATGGAAAAGGTTGCCCAGCTGATTCTGTGATTTTACAAATAGCATACNCTTTCTCTGGTCACACTCCAGCACCTCAATGTCTTTTCTGTAGTGAGTGGCCCAGAACTGAATTCAGGATTTTTGGTGTGGCCTCAGCAGTGCTGAGTAGAGGAGAACAATCACTGCCCCGGTTCTGCTGGCTGCACTGTTGCTGGTAAAATCCAGGATGCCTTTGGTATTGTCCACCTGGGCACACCACTGGCTCATGTTCAGCTGCTGTTGATCAGCACCCCCAGGTCCTTTTCTGTCAGGCAGCTTTCCAGCCACTCTGCCCCCAGCCTGTAGCACTGCCGGGGATTGTTGTGACACAAGTGCAAGACTCAGCACTTGGTCTTGTTGAACTGCACTCAGTTGTTCCCAGCCCATCGATCCAGGCAGTCCAGATTCCTCTGCAGAGCCTTTCTAACCCTCCAGCAAATTGACACTCTTGCCCAACTTGGTGTTGTCTGCAAACTAACTGAGGCTGCCCTTGATCCCCTCATCCAGGTCATTGATAAAGGTGTTAAACATAACTAGAACAGGACCCTTTTCACTGTGAGGGTGGTGAGACCATGGAAAAGGTTGCCCAGCTGATTCTGTGATTTTACAAATAGCATACAGTGTCCATGTTCATGATACTTATCTGACCCAAATTTGTCACAAGAGAATCTCTGTGGTAGAAGATGTAAATTATTTCAAACAGCAATTAATCACTTGTATTGTCATATCCTAAACAGCACCAATGCAAAGTAAGAGAAAAAGAAAGAGAATGCAAATGAGTTTATTTACAAACCTTTAATAGAAAAAATAGGATACTACAATTTATTATGTGCATAGTTTTTCATACAAGTAATACTTACAGCATTATTTGTTACCACGTTTGTGAGAAATACCAAGTACAAGATGACAGAAATACTGAGAGAATATGGAGGAGCTAGGATGACACGAGCTGGTGAACAACAGAAACCCATAAGGACAATATAAGCTACAGATATTACAGCATCAAAATCTGTTATCAAGAAGAGAAGCAAAACACTTATTGGAGACACTTACTTCAGTGAAGCTCTCTGTCCCTATGAGTGTCCCAAAAAGAGGAGGCTCTAGGACAGTACATAGCTAGGTCCTAGAACTAATAAGAAGCTCTGAATAGCTGTTAAGTATTCATCTGCTCAGACAGTAAAGTTAATGGCTGCTTGGTCACTGCTAACCTAATAAACTTTTTAATTTGCTAGAAAATGTGGGATAAAAATGCTATTTAATTGTTTCAAACTTTTACTGAAACTGAGGTAAAACTTCATATAGATATTTTCATGTAGACAGGCTTCTGTAGACTGAATAGTGGTGAGATCTGCTGATCGGGACTTAGCCAGCTGTTTAGCCTCTTGTGTACTTGAAAAGGCTTTGAGGATGATATGGTCTTTTTTTCTTTTTTTTTTTTTTTTTTTAATACAGGAAAGAAGCTAGTCATAGGGAGAAAATAGTCTCATTTCAACTATATTAAATGTGTACACAATCCTGAATTTTAAAGCCAGAAGGAATCAGCACCAGCTAATCTCACCTTTTATCTACAGCTCACCTCATGTCAGTCCACTGCCCAGATGTGCTCTTTAGCTGTAGCGCCTTTGAGAAAGTTGATTGCAAAGATGACTCTATTCAGCACTGGAAAAGTTATTCCTATACTTAATCTATCTATCTATTACTTTAAAAAAAAATCTAGAAATAATTGAAAACCCACTCCTGCTGTATCTCTTGCCTACACTTCATAGTCTCTGCTTAAAATTACTGTAATCCTCTGTTCTCCTTTCTCTAAAGGGAAATCTAAAGAACAAAAAATCTTTTATCCACATCGATACTTTTGATCATTCTATCAAGAAATCTCAAGTTTCTTCTTAGATAAAAGGCACCGATTCAACTTAATGCTTTCTCACAGATCTGTGTAAACAAAGTACACATAGATTTTTGTTTGAAAAATATATTACTCTTCCTTTCCCCTCTTCAAAATTGCTTCACATCAGTTCTCCATAAAGCAAACAATTGTGGCCCTGGTGGCTCTTATACAGGTATGCTCTCCTCAAAGCAAAACAAAGCACTCATAGTCCAGATGGTCTCTCTCCCAAGCTTCACCAGCTCCCACTCTTGGAATAACTCCGTAATTCTGGGCCAGTACAGATGTATTTACATTACCAGTTTAGTCCAAATCAGAAGGGTACTTTAAATATATTTCCTGATTACATATATTAGTAGACGTTTAGGAATAGATCACGAGCTTGATTTTTACGTAAAATCCTATATTTCTTCACACACCAGGAAATTTCCTCACACACTGGGAAAGAATAAGAAATTACAGAGGACTTCACGGTTTACAGCACAATTAATTTCATTGTTACAGCAGGAAAACACATCAGTTCATAAGACCAAAAATAAAACTATGATACGTACCTTCCATTGTAACAGTTTTCAGCTACTGTGAAAAATAAATTCAGCTATTTAAAAATATTTTCTTTGTCTTTTTTTTCTTTTTCAGTTACTGTTGAGATTATTATCCTTAAATTAATTATCTGTATACATTAGTAATCAATGCCATCACTATCCCAGAAAAACTAGAATCTACAGCCTTGAACTGTAGGTTTTTGAAGGCATGAGATAAAAATCTGTGTGCAAACATGCTTTAGGAGATGGCCATTCCTGCCTACCAAGTACCTTTTTTAACAAGAGAAAACAAGTATACTGGTGACATTTTTAATGCACTTCCGCTTATTAAAAAATGGTTTTTATCAACATTACAATATCAATTGAATTTAAACCTGTATTTAGTATAATTCCTTATATTTTAGCACATTCACTGATTAAACCACTCTTAAGCTAGATGTTGGCAACATAATAAAAACTGAACACAAACAATATCTACCTGACCACATAATTCAAAGATATTACTTAGATACAATTCTATTTTTATCAAATAAACTTTAGAACTCACAGTCACACACAAGTCAGATGTGCATCTTGAGCTCACATTTGGAAGTTCACCCATAAATTTAAAATTTGAATACTTAAGTGTGGAGTTCTCCTGTCCTATTATGACAACTTTTTGCATTTTGCAAAGAAGAAATTAATTGTGCAAATCAGAACATTTTTTCCTGTTAATAGCCATTTATTACCTAGATACTTAATCAAAATCATAATAAGTCTCTCTAGACAACTTTAGTCTGTTCATGGACATAGTCTAAAACTGTTACTTATATAAAAAATTTTCTGAGAAAAAGGCTTCCAAATTATTAAATTGCTCTCAAATTTTGCTGTCCCAGGAATAATAGAGAATTAACAATGAAATTACTTTGTCAGTAGGATAAAATACTTATTGGTTGTGACAACAATAATGGAATCCGTCTGCTCATGGACACACAGTGCAGCAGATTTTATGACTATGAACTCAGTCTAGAGAAAAGAAATGGTTCATAGACACAGAAGCTATTATATATGATGTTTCTAGCCATACTAAAGAAAGCATCATCTCCTAAGCAAGTAGAAAAGAGAATTTGCAAAAGTGAGTGGTACAACTGTTCCTATCTTCTGAAGACTAAAAAAAAGGCTGAAATTTC
>VWZG01010127.1:0-22326 GCA_013396735.1 Grallaria varia
CCCCGCCAAACATTCCCCCACCAAACAAAACAAAAACCAAAAGGCTTTTGGTAGAACACTGATCTTGTTTTGGGTGGTTGTTACATCAAACAGAGAGGGCAGGAGAGATCTTTGCCTTCCCATGCAACATTGTACTTGCTGAAAATAATAAATCAAGCAAATAAGAATAGTTAATGGCAAAAAAAAAAAAAAAGAGGCCCTGAAATAGCCACCTCTTCAAACACAGCTGTCTATAGTAAGTTCATGTTTTCATTGTTGAGTTTATTAGTGTAAAAGAGTTTTATTGCAGCTTGAGCTGCTTCCTGTTCTTGTTTCTCTACACACATGTGCTTATCATATTTTGCACTTGAAGTTTCTATTGATCTATGGAGATAAAACAGCCCAAAACCCAGACAGATGCACTTGCAGTACACACTCCAGTATATATTGATCCATATCCTGTCATAACATTCATCTAAGCTCAAAGAACAGCTATAATCCACTACTGAGAATTTTCTGGCTCTATAGAGAAAAGAATCTCAGAGCTCCCTAATGGGATGTAGGACATATTGTTTGCATGTGAAAATAAAAGAGTGAAACAACGCAATAGCTACAAGTCAGTAACTACCCTTTCCAAGAAGTACTTAAGCCTGTCCACTGCATGCAAGTCTCTTTGTGGACAGCATTACTTGGAGCTGTTGCTGGGCCTCATGCTTGCACTGCCCCAAGACCCCTTAGCCCAAGTCCACTGAGGCCTTTATAAAATATATATATATATGCCTTTATAAAATAGCCCCCAGATGTTACCAGAACGGTTTTGTCTTCCCTGAACGTGTCCTGGGGCTTCGTTCACACACAAATCCATTGCACTTGTTTTGTGGACACAACGCACTCATCAGAAAAGCTGAGCCATTTCTAAACCAAGTTAAAAACACCACCTGAGTGGCTTCAACAAGCCATCAGGTGAGGGCTGCAACTGAGACAACGGATGATTGGGACTCTGAGGTGCTGCTGACCCTCTTCAGCAGCAAAAAGCAGCTCCAGTGAGCTCCAGCTGCCTGAGGTCCAGCTCTGACTGCACCCACACAGTCCACACGGAAGAGCTCTCACTGAATGCAGTGACATTCAGCTCTCTCAAGTATTTAAATCGCTCCACTGCCAGTAATGAAGTTACAGGGTATAAGCGTCCTGTCAGAAGTGTTATAACACCTCTGTCCTACTCCAGTCATCAACACTTAGTGGTGAGAAGTTTCTTACGAACGTGAAAAGAAATAATACTTTTTCGTTGCTGGCTTAACTTGCACCTCACGCACTGGATCTCTCTACATACAGTTATTATCCAAGAAGCTTTGCTGAAATAATTCTCAGGTTCTAGCAAAGAAAGTGAGAGGAGTCTCAGACCTTCATTCGATTCTGTTTGATGCCTTCTACAATCTGCTCCATCTGCCGTAAGAACTGCTCACGAGAACCAGAAGATGCCATTGCTCTGGAAAGAAAAAAAAAAAGGAACAACTGATGGAGATGTGGGACACTGAGTCTCAGCTACAGTGGTCTTGTACATTTACCCATATCCAAGAATTTTCATGGCTTAGTGTTCTAGGTAAAAATTCATCTTTGTAATCACTGACTTCAGTAACAGTGCAGCTTTCAGCTGCTTATAAGCTACCACAGAGAGGGGTACAGAGACTGCAGAGCTCATCACAAGTGTTGTCCCTGTCAGTTCAAGTCTATTCCTTGCTCTCATGTGCTGTACGATCTACAATTCCTGCTGCAAAGGAAAACATCTGAAATAGCAAATTCCTGGGTTTTGCTGTAATTATTGTGTTGGATAACACAATAGGAAAAGAAAATAAAAAAATTAATTCTGATCAAACACAGAAGGTCACAGGTGTATAGAAGCAAGTAAATAGATAATTACTCGGGGAAAAAAAAAAGTAGAATTATAAAGGGATATAAGAGAAAGAATTGTTCACAATTATTAAATGACCATCTCCTCCCCCATGACTCTCCAGAACTGTACTCCTGTGACAAAAATTCCAAATGGGCTTCTTTGTGTCTGAAGTCAAAAAGATGCAGAGAAAAACAAACACTGGCTGCATCACAGACATATTTGACCCTGAACTTCTAAGGGAACCATGATTTTATCTAAGGACTTTGCACTGTATCAAAAGCTTTAAGTACAGACTTAGTTTATAATAAATAAGTCTGAAATATGTCCCAGTCTAATGTTTTGTATATAATGTAATAACCACAACTTCATAAAATGGAGGAAAGTACTTAAAGTAATGCCAGGAAAATTATGATTGAATTTCCACATCTAAAGAGTCAGATATTAAAAACATATGTTGGCTATAAAAGTTTGGGGAATCATAGACTTGGAATTACCTAGCTTAATCAGAATTAATAAACTATTTTAAAAACCAGTTTATGATTATAAAACCTTCTAGCAAATTTTTAGTCTCTGTAACTGATGCCCACTCCCATTTTTCCAACCAATTCTTTGCAGCTATTAAGAGATAAAGGACCATTACTTACTGATGGAAGTTGTCATGAATAGAATTTAGTAAGTTAACCTGTGAATGAAGAAAAAAAAAGGAAATATAAATTTGTCTTTTTTGGTATGAGTTTTCACAAACAAGATGAAATGTAATTCAAAAAATGGACTCTGTAGATACTGCCCTGAAAAGCAGACAGATGTATGAAAATCACCATAAGTTTTCTCTCAGGAGAAAAACCACAGTTCTTCTGAATTAGTAAAATCTAGTTCAGTGGTACAATCATAGAAAGCAGAAGTAAGTCTTGAACCACAACTGAGATTTTTAATTTTCCACACTCAATTATACCACTGAGAATTTTCTAGCATGATGACTTCCCACACTAAAGGAATAAGGTAAAATGGCTTGTACACGTGTTCAACATGTGTTGAAACTGGACAGAAAAATAACTGGTCCAGTGCTCAACAGTGACTGCACAAACACATCACAAATAAATAGAAAAAATACACTTTTGCCTCTGAGCCAGGAAGCACACGATGTATTGTGAGGAAGTATCTCCACACAATCCTGTGAAGACTCACTGAGCAGTGCAGGAACAGCAGGTGAATTCCTGCCCTGCTTTCATCATGCAGGTGAGTTTTACAGGTTTCTGAACAGCCACACATCATTACTTGCTTTGCTTATACGTATTTTACAGGATGCTTGAAGCTGAACTTGCAAAAAGTACAGAGTGGCATTTCACTAACATTGCACTGACTCAAGACAAAACCAGCAAGTTATAGCAGCATCACAGGAATATTTTGTTCCCTGGTATAAACTCCCCCAACTAATTAAATGATATTCAGTATATCCTATGTAACAACCTTTGATTTTTGTCTTGGGTTTTTTTACATATTGCAGAGAGTATTAAAATTCAAAGACTAGCAATTAATGTGATCCTTTCTCTTGGCTTTGAATGTATCTTGCAAGCCTCCTGTGGTTAAGCCTCCCAAGCAGTTTCTCCTTTTGATGAGTGTTTGAAGTGTTCTGCATTAAACAAACCCAAGCACAGCAAACAGAATCACCTGCCCCGCTGCTGGGGGAAGCTGAACTCACCTCTCCCATATCTAAAACCTTCCACCTGAATGAGACACAATAAGCACATGCATGGCAGAACCTGCAGGTGTTCCCAACCTTCCCTTGGAAAATTCAAACAAACAAATCCTGAACAGACTCCAAAGCAGCCAAGATGTTTAAGAATTCCTGTTACTTACAGGAAAGAAGTTATTGCATGACTCATCAGAATTTGCCAAGTCCACATCCCCGCCTTAAGACACTTCCAATAAGTGTCTGTTTGAGAATGTAATTGCAGTTTGTATCACAAAACATTTGTGTCATGAAAAGTAACACTGCACAGCAGTACTGCATAACAACTGCACAGGAAGAGTGCTGATGTGTTACATTGCAGTGAAATCAGCATGTGCACCCCAGAACTGAAAGACGTTATGAAAAAAATTAGTCCAAAAAGCATTTTAAAAATGAATTTTTCACAAAATATTAAAATATGAACCATGATCACAGAGACCTTTCATGTCAGAACTAAAAACTTCATAGCCAAAATTCAACTGCACAGTAAATCAACTTTACTATTGCTATTCCAAAGCAGTGATGCTCAGTGTTTTATGAAGGGGTTGGTTTGGGTAGGAGAAAAGAAAGGAAAAACAGGAACCAGACAAAGTGCAAGTGTATTCCAGAAATCTTTGTGAGGCACAGATGCCAAAGGCATCTTTTGTACATTACTGGACAATATTTACCTGCTGAAACCTTTGTTATCCTATTGAATCTCAACAATATTATACATTTAACTAAGTTAAGATGGCATCAGAAGACATTCAGAATTCTGTGAAACGCCAAAAAAGCACTGATTTATTTTGACAAGAGTACTCCCAAATTATTTATCAGTGAAATAAATCTGCTCTGTATTCTGCAGGCTGTCTTTTATGTGCCCATTTCAAAACCAATCTCTGTATGCTTTTTAAATTTGCAGGCTTGCCTACAAAATAAAAACCCAAATACACCTGTATTAAACTCTAACCTAGGGGAGAAGCTAAAGTAAATAAATTCTGCAGCTGCTACTTAATGTAGTTTTTAAAGTCTGGTACATGACTGTTCTGAATGGGAAAATTGAAGACTACTTAACAGGGGGATTAGGATCATCTGTTTAAGGGAAGGAAATAGTTGCTCATGATCTCTGAAAGTGGTAAAAAAGTATCTTTCCATGGTCAGAAATTTGATCACTTCTTGTCTGTCAAACTAAACAAAAATATCCAAGTAATGCAAAATTCACTAATCAGTCATTTTATCAGAATAAACAGAGAAGCCTGAAGCATGAAAACATTTTGTATTTTAAAAGTCATAATTTTTATCAACTCTTGACTCCTCCAATTTCTCCATCTCTACTGAAATCACATGTTTTGTCATTGCAAAAAAAGAAAACTGAAATCACTCCTTTGAGTTATGCCCAAAAAAAGAGGTGAATTCTGTATAGCAGGGAGAGAAAAAACCAAGTAGTTTCCATGAAAATTACTGTTCTGATCCAGTAAAACCACCAAGCAGCTTCAGTGTGGGCAGACTCAGACCCTGAGAACTAACTCTGATGTTGCTGACAGCAGCTGGAATTTACTCTCCAAAAGTTCCTGACTGCATCAGTTCATAATAAAAGATATTGACCAAAAAGAGAAAAAGAGGGTAATTTGGTCCTGTGAAAACATGACAGAGATATTTGCTAATCAAATGTTACTCATGTTTTGTGAGCACAGCAAGTGGTTTAAACACGGTGTACTATCAACGATTCTTTTGCAACACAGACCACTCCCCTCCAAGATTAGAAACATTCTTATGAATCAGTTGTTCCATTTTTGTTTACCAAGACTGGTAACTCTGACTCTGCTCTGACAAGACTGAATATGGTGAAAGCCAAGTAAGAACCTTTTATCTCCTTCTCCACACACTGAATATTTAGAAAACAGCAATAAAATTTTCTTACCTCCTTTTCCAAATATACTTTCTTATCATCCAGTGTATTATAAAGAGTAAAAAACTGCTTTGTCTCTTTGTGAGTTGCTGAGACTACAAACAAAAAAAAAAAGAAGCAGAGTAATAAAAGAACATGAGGTGAAATGGAATCTGTAAAAATACTTCATAGGCTTTCTAGAATATACTTTCCACTATCAATAATGGAACATGCTCTTTAATACACTTTGGAAGGATGTTTCTTCTGCATGGAAATCTCAGCAGGGTTTCCAGCTATCATCTTTTATAAGAACAACACAGCTTGGTGTCTAAATTAAGCCTCAAATACTGACAAGTCCTTTCTGCCAACATACACTGGCACCATCAGCCTGTCCATCCTTCCTTCACAAGCCTTACCCTCACACCATACAGGGTCCCTGGCACAGCTGTGGTGTTCAGAGGGGCACAGGCTGGGCAGGGACAGATAATCTGACAGCACTGTGTGGAAATAAGTACATTAGACTCTGTATTTCCAGCTACACAGGTGCAAGATGGCCAACAACGCTTTTGCTGTTTTAAAGTCTTGTTCGTCTTCTTACAGTCTCTTCATGACGATAAAATTGAATACTTTCTGGTTTAGGTGATTACAGCAAATGCTGGTCAGAGCTTGGTGGGGAAGGCAAAGGCTCAGCCATCCCTTCCCTTTGGGCCTACAAGATGATGACTGACACTCAAATCTGCTGAGTGTTCTTCTATACTTTAGTTCTTCAATGCCCAAGATATTTGTGATTCCCAAGGAAAGAAATCAACACAGAAGGACAGTCAGCAAAAATCATTAATATATTAAGCACTGTCTAGAAACCAGAACCTGGAAAAAATGCATGGGTTAAAAAAGATAAACCTTGGTGAAATCACGCTCCTTACATCATACTCTAAAAGCTAATAGTTGCCATCTTTAAATAAAACCTTTATGGAACTGATATACCAGACTAAGCTTTTGAATGGAACCATTTTTTGACCGCTCTTCCACACCACAACATCACTGAACTTTCAAAGTTTAAAAAAAAAAAAAAAGTCCAGCTTTTGATTTGTACCATTCCTTTCTCCAGCTGAAGCCGAAGAGTGACAAAAGTCCAGCAGTGGCTACTTCTGGACCAAAGAGCTTTCTCAGTGTCACAGTATGAATGTGACACGTTCTGCTCATGCTGCAGCCTTGAGGAACACACTGAGCACCAGGGGCCTGAAAACACTGAGGAAATCAGGAAAGCCTGCCACAGGTTGACAAATTAATAAGGGCTGTTCAGTACATTCCACAAAGATTTTTCCAAAAGCTAAAATCATGCAGCAGCTTGAGAAGCTGCACGAACACAGGCAACAGGCTTATGTCAGGTGTGGCCTCTTAGTTTGGGTTTTGCAGACCCAAATGGAAGAGGCCTTTCCCAAACCATTTCCTTTGTGCAGCTCTTTCTGTTCTTGCAGCAGCTCGGGTAGCCACAGATCTTTTATGGATTCCACATACCAACTCAGAAAAATCTTTCAAGATTTCCATTGGGTTAGAAAGTTGTGCCAAGTTCTGGAGCCTTATGCGCACGCACCAGAACCCATGTAAAGTAATACAGACAAAGAAGAGGATGGAGGAGCCAACTGGCTCATTGATTCTCTTGAAGTCTCAGCTTAATGTTTTCAATTGAAGAGGCTCAGTTAGGTCAAAAATAAAGCACTGAATATTGTATCTGAAAAACATTCTAGTACAAAAAAATCACTAAAGGTGGTAAGTCATCACTGAAGACTCTTGTCCAACACTCCTTGGACCAAAGTCACCTCTAAAGGTCACCTGAATCTGGCTAAATGAAAAGCCTCCAAATACCTCTAAAATTACCACAATTCCCAGAAAGACTGGCTAGAGACTTTCAGCTTATTTTTCCAGAAGCTTAGCCTGTACAACACAGGCTCCCATCCATGACTGAGCAGGGTGTTATCCTGAGTTACTGCACATACTTCGTACTACAGAAAACAAAGTCCCATAAAATTCAAAGCATCTTAAATCTACTCCCAAAGCTGCACACATGTCTTTGATCTTATTTCTGGTATTATATATATATAAATGAAGCTCCATCATCTGAGCAGGTAGTGCTCTGACCAGAGACAGTTTGAATTAAGGTGAGACACTAAAGTTCTTTGCAGCTGGATCTGATTAAATGCACTGCATGGCACGGCAAGGAGGGGAGAAGAAGTACTGGGTACTCACATCTAATGCATGTACTGAGTTAGATAACACACACGGAAGACAGCACATGTCTATGTCACTAGAGATGCCTCATCAGGGAAAGGGATTTGGATCACAGATAACCAGATCGGAACTGCTCAACCCTAAAGAGCTTGGGTCACACGTGTATTTAATAACTGCGGAACATATTTAAAACATTAGCTAGTTCTTCATGGTAGAGATTTAATTTATACTAATACACAAGCTAGTTAAGTATACACCAGTAAGCATAATGGTCTGTTATCAGTTCAGTGGAACAACTTTGAAATTTCATTCCATTTGCCTGTTCCACACCACCCATGCATAGCAAACACACTCCTATCCAAAAATTCAACAGAGCACATTTCCCAGTTTTATAACTTCTCATTATAGAAGGCAAAGACAACTTGCACTCTGCTCCTACCAAGATACTGCAGGACTTTACTAATCAAAAATGCAAGAAAACAATCTCTTCAAGAGCCTGCCTTTTCTTTGTAGTTCTTGACAAAGTTTTGTTCAGAACCAGGTATTTCACATCAATGAAAACAATCAAAGGCATTGAATCATAAGGCAAATTAATTAAACAGGACTCAAACTTACAGCATCCTCATTTTTAAATGGTGATTAAGGACTTTCTAAACACACTGGTTGTTAATTTTAATGATAGAACCTGTTGCAGACAAAATTTACTCCAGAAAGAAAAGATTCTTTCTCAGAAAAATTTTTAAAGCCCAGCTTATAAAACCTCGAAAATATGATGTAGAACATGAGTACCAAAAGACCCTTAAAATACCACAGAATTAGTAAGTGCTGTTTTTACATGCCATACGCTTAAAATGCAATTGCCCTCCTTTCAGGGCTTTAGCCTTCAGCAGGATGTTGCTGCTTGATATACATACCCTGACTGTAAAGTTCAATAAATCTCTTCTGATACTGTGTTAGCTCAGCTCGGCTGGGTACTTCATCAATCTTGCGTTGTAAAATGGCTATTTCTCTGTTTCTTCGAGCCTGAATAGAAAGTTAGGAGGGGAGAAAACAAAGCCTCTTCTTGTTCTCTTCTTAAAATGGTTGAAGCCCCCCCCCACCAGCAATACTTTGTTACTAAATAATTTATTTTAAAAAAAGAAAAACATTGGCTGATGATCAATTTTTTTTGTAATTGATTTGTGGCAGAAAAACTTACTAAAATTAGAACAACAAAGAAAAGTATTAGAAGTAACAAGATAAGAAAAATGTCAACAATTTTGTACAAGTAAATTTACAAAGAGTTACTCACCAGTAACAGCCGGATCTTTTGTAGTTTATCTTTCTCAGCTTGGTACTGCTCTTCTATAATTTTATTTGGCTCCTAGAATTTGAGAACCCAAAACAATTATGTATTACAGTAGTATGTGAGAACTGCAGTGCAAAAATGGGCAGACTGGGTTTGTTTTCTGGTTCTGTCTGTCTTCCATTTAATGGCTCCCACATCACCATTTGTTGTTTTAGTTGTTTTTTTTTAACAATAATTCATAATCTGTGTTAAAAACCTGACACATCCACTGGAAGCAAGTGCATTAGCTAGCTTTGAACTTTTAATATTGTAGTTTAACATTTATCAATAGTTTTTGCACTGCTTTACAGGAGTCACACTCTAAACGAAGATACAAATTGGAAGATTGTCCATACCCCTTGCCTGAGTGTTTATATAGTGGTAGATTTAAGAATAAACAAGGCACCAGGACAGAACATAAACCCTCTGGCATGTATTCTAGCTTTCCTGGAATATGGACTTCAAGGTAATTTTTCTTGTTAAGAAAATTTAAGACTTAGATTTACTTTTTAATTTTTTTCATGCTGTGTTCAGGAGGACAGCAGCATCATGGAACTTCTAATCTACCACATCTTAGAGGTATGAATGTATCAAATGTTTACCCACTGAAAATACAAGTCATTCAAGCTTTTCCTTTTCTGTTCATTCATTATTCATTGCCATCAGCCTGGATGCACTTGTGTTAAAGCTCAACTTCTGACAGCTGCTCACGGCATGCAATGTACCGAGCCACTGAAAACTTGTGCTTTCAACCTTCAAATAAACCCACTTCTAAGAAAAAAACAACCAAGCCAAACATGCTTTCTGAGGAGATGTTTCTGTCAGAGGAATGCACAGCTCTAAACAACACCCAGAAAGAAGAAATGCACAGAACGAAGACGCACAAAAGCATCTCTGAGCAGAGCCCTGTGGATTCTGCAATAATAACAAACAATGATACAGCTGTTTTCAGAATAGTGTATTTCTAGCATTATTAGCCCGAACTATGGCTTTACCAGGGGGATACGGAATTTTTCAGATATTTCAGCAGATACTTTAATGGTAACAATAATGTCCCAAAAGTCAGAAGAGCCTAAACCAACATTCCAAAACAAAAACTGAAAATAAAAACTTAGACATTTGCTATTACCTGTTCCTCCCCATCTTCCGCTGCTTCAGCTTTCAAACTCTCAATACTTTGTTGAAGTCTCTCCATTTCTTCCTTCAAAACAAACAAAAATTGATGTGGCTTCTAACTGCGACCTATTCTCTTAACAGGGAAAAGAAAGGATCTTGACAACCTATACTTCTAAGAAAATTGCAGAGCTGACGACATGCTCTCTATTTAAATTTGGAATATTAAACAGCATTCCCTGCTTAAGGGTAAGGCATCCATTAATACTCATTACATTAAACTGTCTGCTTTTATGAAACACAGAAACAGATTTATTTTACTTGCAAACAGACTAGATCCAGCTAAGACAGCTAATGAGTGACATGGAAAATGAAGCAGAAGAAGCAAAGCAATATTACAATAGCAGCAGAGTGACATGGGACTGTAATATATGGCATTTGTAGAAATGAATTAACCTACAGTCACTTGCAAGGAAGTTTCCATTACAATCCTTTAGAGCTTTCCAAAGGAGCATGCATGGGAAAATGAGGCTCCTATGCTCAGTGTAGGCCTTAGGGCACCATTTACTTCTTTTCATTCTATTAAATTCCATCCAGTATTGCTTGAATAGAAGGAAAACACTTCTCTCATCATATTTCTGGGCAGTCCATAAACACAGCAGTAAATAGGAGAGTGAACCAGCAATGAAGCAGTAAAACATGATCTGAAAGCTGAAATAGCTGCATCTCAGTCTTGTCTCTTTTGGTGGGTTCCTCCACAGGCAGGGGCCCTGATGAACCCTCCTCTTTGGCTCTGTGCCTCTCCTCAGGTCACACTGGCTGCATTACCCAGGAAGAGATGACCCAATTCACGTCATGAATAGCAGGGATAGGTGTCTGGTACAGCCCAACCTCGAACTTACATTTTAGAGTCCCTGTGTGCCCACCCCAGCTTGCTCTCAGCAGAATGGTGATGAGCAGGAGAAGAGCCACAAGAGCCACAGGTGTGACCAGCACAAGGCAGATCTGGTGTCTGTGAACTGCCCTGAATTCAGGAAGGCCACACAAACTTGGATGCTCTGGCAGCCCTTCCGTACCCCTCCCTGTATCAGGACAGGGGGCAAGTCCTTCTGGTTAATCCAGTTGCAACCCTCTTGGTCATCAGCCTTGTTGCAGATATGATACACTGCACAAATGGGAAACTGCCCACAATTCTGCTGCAAATCAAGCAGTGGCAATATTCAACATAAACCTGGAACTACCAAAACGTGGGATGAGGGACAGATGATAGACAGGGATAGTACAATGCTAATTTACCAAGTTTTGTATGAATCCTTACATGAGACACTGGAACTTACCCTACAATGTGCTTTGAACTCCTGCTCCTGGCTTTTTAGGTTTTCATTCATGGCCACCAGTGCTCGCAGACTCTGTAAGACACTAAATTTGAAGATTCAGTAAACCATATTAGATTTTTAGTTTCAAATTAACCAGGTGGAGAACTAATGTGTATTAGAACAAGCTTAGTTCTAAATAAATTTCTAATAAAACATGGGTAAATTAAAACCCCAAATATCACCACTGATATATCAAGGTCAAAATAAAGATTTTACTACACCGAGTATTTTGATGGCTGTGCTATGTTTTAATCTCATTACTGGGGAAGGTTTGAGAGACTCCTATTTAATTCATGTGAGATGAAAGCTTCAAATATGAACAAAATAATTCAAGAAGGCCTCATCTACTTGTCAAATGTGTCTAGGGTTCTTCTTCTTTAAGCACCTACAATTATTTTGAACTACAGACTGACGCTTTTCATTCTGACTGAATACATGGTAATGTTTTCCTGTCTTTGGAAACCAAGCTGGAGAATAATTTAATTTTCAAACTTTAGTTATTTGTTTAGGTTGACAAAGCAAGAAACACTAAATGATTAATTTTAAAATAATTATTTTTCAGAATTTCAAAGGTCATAAAGGAAGAAACTTACCTAGAATCTGCCTGGGATTCTATTGTTTCTAAGGCTGCCAATTCCTTGTCCAGTTTTTCACTGTAACTCTTAACCTAAGGGATGCAATTAATAATAAATTGAAATACACATTTGGACATGAGTCACGCTACTTAGCTTTCCCACACCATGGGATCAGTCAGTTCAGCTGGCAAACTCCTTCACTATTTAATACATCCCTCTACATACAGAACTTCTCAAAAATGTTTCAGCTACAATCAGCACCCAGGAAAACAAACAAACAATTACCTCAGCTAATGTCTTTTTTGCTTCAGTACATTTTGCCTGCAGATCAGTACATTTAGCTTGCAGCTGTTATGAAAGAGAAAGAAAAGATTTTGATTCTATATTCACACTAATTATACCTGTAATGCAGAACAGCAATATCTGAGCTGTTCATAATGGTTATTAAACAACAGGCCAACCATCACAAACACTGTCTTTTCTTGTCACCTACTTCGAGAGCATTTGATTGCAAGAATTCTCACTGAATATTTAATTAATGACAGCAACATTTACCATCTGACCTTCTAGATGTATTAAATCCCAGAATAAACAACAGCTTTCACAAAACATATGGCAGCAGAATGGTAACTTTTTGGACAGAATCTGCTAAATTGCTCAAATTTATTTAGCCTGGTTATACTGGCCTAGTTTCACACCAGGCTAACAAGAAAATCCCATACTGTACTTCTCCAAATAAGTCAGGGTAATTCAAGACTTGCATAGAAGCACCATGGCACCAAACCACAGACATGTCCATACTAAATAAGCAACCTCGTCTATGGTTTTCTTTTGTGTAACTATGGAATGTCTAATAAGAAGGCAGTTAGCAAAATGCCACCAGATATTTCACTTGTAATAATTCATAGAGGCTAATTTTAGAAGAACATCCTTCCTTAAAGTCCTTATGATTTAAGATAATGTTGCAAATAGTGATAACAAAAATGGGACGTGGGTTACAAAAGTGGAGCAGAAGTAAGCAAACAAAAAACGCATGTGTAGCTCTGTTCCACTTCCTTTTATGCTGGTTTAGTTTGCTGTCCACAACAAAGATCTGTGACTTAATGCTTCACTCATTCGTTCCCAAAGCTGAACTTATTAAAAAAACAACAAAAACAAAAAACCCAAACAAACAAACAAACAAAAACCAAAAAAACCCCCAAGCTTTTTCATTGATTTTCATAACATTTCACCAATAATTCACCAATAGACTAAATTCTAACTAGTTGAAGAAAATTTGAGCCTGCAGTCCACATCTCATGAAAAGTGACAAAGATTAAAGAACTATCTGTTACGAGAAAACTTGCCAAAACTTAACTGCAGTATTGAAGTCAGAACTCCATAAACATTTTTTAAAAGGTGGGGTCTTGACTGTCACTGATTTCAAACGTTGTCTTTGGCAAGCAGTAAAAGATAATTCAGCCAGGAAATTTTTACGTTACTGAAGTGATAAAAGGATTATATTTGGCTAATAGCTGTCAGTACATTTTTTCCCCACATAAAAACAGCAGACTGTTACATACTGAAAACACGCCACACAGAATTAAAGGCTCCTCAATTGTTAAAATGGCACAAAAACAAACTTAGGAAATACTTAAGTTTTCCTGTGAATTGTGAAGTTTGTCTGGCAGTTCAAAGAGATCTGTAATGAAGTAAGAACTCTACCAATTCTGCGTGGTTTACCAACAGGTTTCCTCCCCAGCCTGAACTGCTTTCTGCTTCTCAGCAGTACATGGAAAACAAGGAAATAAATTAATTCGTTCATATGCCAGCGAAACTGGCAAAGGGAATTGCTTGCACCAGGCATGAAAATGTAATTCCACAACATTTATCTAATTGATCCATGAGCCAGAGTATGCTAAAATTCTCTACAATATCAGAGTCATCTGCTACAGAGAAAACCCTTTTGAACATATCAGTCACTGAGGCTGCATACAGACTCTGATAGATCCTTTCTGCTTTCCAGACCATAACTGCACAACACAGGAGAGCTGAAAAAGCCACCCATGACTGCTGGGCTCACTTACCAGCCCCTCTCGCTGCTCAACAAGAAAGATCAAAGGAACAGCGTGGATAGAGAGCTGTGCTAGTGCACAGTTTCGCTTTTTGAAATCTGAGCTACCTGTTGCAATCTCCTAATGCCACTTGCCCTACACAGCTGTACCCAGGCTGTGGTCCCCAAAATTAAGCCTGAGGTAACTTCCCACAAGGGAATGCAAGAGCAATGCAGTGTTCTAGAACCCTCAAACTGAGCCTCCAGCACAACTCCATATTGACTGGAGAAAAACTGCAGATGGTTGTGAGCTGCTGGACACAATCAAAACCTGTAGATTTGTACTAGAACACAATTAAACCTGAGTCAACCTGCCCTCTTTTATAATAGGACAGTTACAGCTACACCACTGACAGTCAGGATAACAAAGCTTCTTCCCTGGAACAGGTTTGCTCAGAGAAGATGCTGCAAGTGCCTGCATCTATCTCCATTCCACAATACACACACACCACATCTCTATGTCCCTTCACACATACATGCCTTACAGCCTTTGTGCTTTAAAAGAACAGTTAAAGTATGATGTAAACATACTGCAGTGACTCAGGATGCACTGAACATCCTCTTTCCCCACTTCTGAAATTCCAAATATCTTGTAAGTTGTGCTTCTACTTCAGGAAGCAACTTCAATCCAACATGGGAATTCACTAGGATTTAACTGCCTGTAAATCCATATTATGACTCTCAAAGCCTGACACTTCAGCCTGTGTTTAAATGCTAGGTAGTGTCAATCCTTTTTTTTACTAAGAGCCATCATCCTGACAGGGCACCAATGTTATGTTTGGCATAAACAGACACAGAAAATTCATATTCCCAAAGCGTTACAAAAATGCAAACTCAATTAAAAAAAAAGTGTTTTTTATTTCAGTATATAAAATAATAGTATCCCAATTATAGCATATCATAATACTTTCTCATATTTCCCTCTAGAATGAAGACAAATCGTGATAGACACTGTTTGCATTCAAGACACAGTGAAAAGAATAATTTGTGTAATTGACAATGAAAAAAAAATGCTGTTTCTAACAGACAGGCATTTCAGAGGGCAACACAAACAGAAAAGCATCAGTTTAAGAAGAATAAAACTAGTTGGGCACGTTCCAGAGGAAATACATTCTAATACTGACCGGTCAAAACACTGTGATACTCTACCCTTCAAAATTCCTTTTTTTCAGCAAAATAAATCAAGTTCTTCCAATTACTGACGCTGATGCAGTACGTTTTCATCAGATTGTGCAAGCCAAAGATGGTGCTGATTACAGCAGTACGCATAATTAAAAACAGCATTTCAGTAATGTCATAGCTTTTCCACTTACACTTTTCTGTGTTTAAATGGCAATAGCATAAGTAGGTAGAAATAGAGGAATCATGATTCTTGCCCTTGGTTACAGATATGAACAAAACATCTCTCACAAACTCACAAACTTTGCCTTCCTAAAACAAATGCGAAAATGTGAACCAAGCAGTAACTTGCAAAAACACCCCCAAACAATCAAGCAGAAACCCCATCTAGGTGAGACAAGCTGGCTCATATAAAGGACAGGAAGTGATAAAAGTAACATATTTTAGAGTAACTTCCTAAACTGCTTCTTGAAACTGTGAAAACAGCCCATTCAACACTATAGCTAACAAATCAAATGGTGATACTCCATTTTTCTCTGAGAGGAATGAAAAAGGGAAAAGCATGTTTTGATTAGCCAAGCCCCTCCTCACAGACAGGGCTACACAATTTTTTAATACAAAACCAGCCACACTGTCTTAGTAATAAATGTGCAAGCAAGACATTCAGAGATGCTGAAATGAATGTTCAGCATGACAAATTGCTGGTACAGAAGATAGCGTGCAAATCTTTTCTGGATGGCAACAACTTTGTGATCAACCACATTTATCAAAGTTTTCTTCTTTATTACGCACACAATACTTACCTCTTCTAGGAGTTTAGTTTTTTGCAGAATCTGCTTGTTCAGAGATGCCACCTTCCTTCTGTGTTGTTGGGCAGCTCCAAGCCTTTCTGGTCGCTCCTCAGCTGAAAGCTCGGATTGCTAAAATAAACAATAACAGCAGCCTTATGGACCTCACAGCATTGCTTTCTGCTTCTTCAGAAGCTCACAAAATACCAGCGTGGGACACACCTCTGATATTCCTTATCTAGAACTGTGTCCCACTCTCCAACAGAAAGAATGACTTATGAATTTATCTCACATCAAGATAAGGAAGTAGCTGAATAACTGAATTATGTTCCAAAATTTACAAGTAAAGTAACCTAAAAATAAAGTCAGGTGTCCTGGGACAGGTGAAACTACTACAGCATATTAGAAGACACACATAATTTTTTGCATCAGTATTACAGTTAAACCTGGTAAAGTTCTTACACAGAAAAAAATACAAACATGCTAAAAACCACCTTAAGTCATGATGTTTACTGAGCTTGTTGAATTGGAGGTGCTCTACACCCCAGCAAGTAGATCCAGAACTTCCAAAAGCCTTGAACAATAGTGTATTTAAATTCTGAAATAGAGGATTGGATGCATCTTGATGCTGAACGACAACAACATACTTAGTGTGGCAGATAAACTCCACTGGAGGTAAATGTTTTTTGTGTGTGCACGTGTACTATTGACACCAGTCTTTGAGAACTACTCAATCCAGCCTGCAATGCCAAGAAAGTGTCTCATAAACACACAATGAAGACAGCAATCTGGATCCAGTCTCCTGTTCTCCCTGAATAGTGAAAGCAAAGCTGACAGAAACATCCTTTACCAGAAATAACATTTATAACAGAAATTGTGCATTGGCAGTAGACAAAAGAAGGATTAAAAAACAGTGATAGCTTGATGTCTAAGGGATTATTTGCCTAGAAATTATTTGTGTCTTTTGAAAGTCCTTACATCCATCTGTTTTGGTAATTTGCTTCATGCACTCAGACTTCCCTTTTTCAGTTAATTCATTCTTCAATATTTCATTAGAAAACCAGTTAATTTTTAAGTACTTCAGGTGCTAATTTACAGTCTGTCAAAGACTTCAATACTAAGTGGTTTTTGAATAATCACCAAATGTTGACAACCACTACAATGTATAATCAGCTAAAATGCTACAAGAAGTATGACACACTCTTCACTCATATTTGCTCCCGGTTCCACTCTAGGCAGATGGGTAAACAGCTTAATTTTAAAGGAAAATAAGAGGCAAAACCTGTCTTCCTCTTCACCATTTGCTATGTTATTCAATTGAAAGAGCAGCTTAATGATTTGTTGTACTTTTACATCCATAGCATTAAAAGACCAATTCTGATATCTTAACCCAACAATTCACATACTTTATCTTCCTTTGCTAGGAAAGGAAAAAATGCCTCTAAGCAACACCTGTAACACAACAAACACACACTCAGACTTACTTATTCCTCTCATTATTTAGTCAAATGACATTCCCTCATCATGCCATGCATTCCAAAATGCCATCCTTCTCACCATACATTCAGCCTATCTTATATGCATAACATGCAAATTGAGAAAAATGGAAATGCAAGAGAAAGAAACATTAGCTAAACCAGTCTGAGACTGATGTTTGCAAAAACAGTAAAAACCCCATACAGCAAGTACAGCTTTGGCATTAAAAAAAAATACAGAGTTTTCTGCAGAGAAATCCTTCTGGGCTGCAAATGAAAAAGCAAAGGATAAGCCTCAGGCAGCCACAGTGGGGGATCCACTCTGCAGCAGCACTATAGCTTTAAAGTTATTGAGGAACTGGGTTCCAAGTTGTGGAGAAAAATCCATCTTTCAGCACAGAAGGAAGAGAGCACAAATTAAAGAAGCTATTTTGCTTTTGACCTTGTTACCTGGTCTCTTACTACACTGGAGCAGCAGTTGCCTTTTGAACATAGTTCAAGAAAGCTGCATCTGAGCACTAATGCCTCAGACTGCTAAAGATCATCAATTTGCTACTCTAAAAATAGGAACTTCAATTACACATAAAAGAGAAAAAAAAAAAAAAAAAGGGACACATGGATATATCCTTCAACTTTACTGCAGACACACAATATCTCCACCACTGATTCACTTGTGCAATCCTCTCCATGCCCTGCAACTGCTCAATTGCCCTTAAAAGATTTAGCCAATTCAAATAAACGAGTTAAACACAAAGTATTAGTAGCCTCATTTTGTATGACAGAATTTGATACCTTAAAGAACATTATTAATTATGCATGAAGATCACTAACCTATAGGTTAGTGCACAGAAATTTATTTTTTTATTACATCCAGTAGATTTGAAAAGTGATCTATTTTTGGTTTGACTTGAATCAGTTCTTACTTTCCAGAGTATTAATCACTGTTCTACTATAGTAGTCAAGGTCCTGCTGCCTTCTCTCAGGACAGAAGAAATGTAACATTGAAATATGACCCTTGGGCTTCTGTTCTTCCAATCCTTTATAATAAAGAAAGGCCAAGAATTTACTATAGACTCTGTTGAGCTATAGGGTTTATCTCCCAAACAGGAAAGCTCCATACCTCATATATGTCAACAAAAAGGAAGAAATATGAGAAGATTATTGGACAAATAAGAGCGACCTATAACTCATGTCTGGCAGTGATGTATTGCATGGATTAATTGCTTGAAGAGCCAGATTTTCTTTTCACGTTACTGTAAAAACAATCACAGTTGAACACAATAAATGGAGCAAATGTGCCCATTTAATTGCCTTGACACCTCAAAGCAACAAAGGCTTGGGTTTGATGAGACTAGATTAAAACTAGAGAACCAGGGCATGACTGAGAATTGCAGCCCAATGCAAGTGAGACCGTATCTGAAAATCTGAGTGGAGGAGGCCTAGATTCTTCTCTGAGCAGGTCCTCAGAACTGTATTTCTGTGGTTAATGCTGAACACTTTAAAATGTATGAAGAGTTTAGGCCTCTAATTTGAATAGATATCAACTCAGGCCCTTTTTCCTTCAAGAAAACATTTAAGCAGGTGCTTAAACTGAAATCATTCATGAATGTAGTTCAGGAATATGTACTATCATACCAAAAGCTTGTGCAGTTTTAAATCCTTTAAAATACTTTCTTGAGTTCTGGCTGCGCTACTATCCACAGCATATATGAAACTGTGTTTCAAGAGAATCATGGCAATTGAGTTGGAAGCTTAAGGCCTAAATGAACAAGCCATCAAACATGATGTCGTAAAACACAATCAGGTGACACACTTACCTTTTCAGCATATTCAGACACTATTTGCTTGATCTCATCTGACTGGAGTCCAACAATCTGGCCAACTGTGCTTGCTGTCAGTTTGCCCTGCAATGGTATCAAGAAAATGTTTCGAAGGTTGGAACAGCCTGTACTTTTTGCATGACAATTTCCATAAGCTCTAACTTTAACAGAAATTTGAAAAACTTTAACACTGAGTAAAAATATCTAATCAGAAGAAAAGTCCAGGAAACATTCCACTCCCTACAATCAACTTTGCTGGTGGAAATTTGTGACTTAAAACCTTTGAGCAAATTTGAATCCAGATTTCAGAAACTTAATTTTAATTCTATTCTCTACACTAAATTTTACATTTGCAGTAATACAACTCTAAGCTTAACCGCAGGCACATTCAAGAATGCATCTTTCAAACATGCCTGTATAAAACCAGTATTCAAATAGAACTGAATTCTATAATGGATTTCAGTAGAAAGCATGTCAATCAATCAACTTTGGGATTGGCCTAGTTACTACCTTTTCTATTATGACTTCAGCATAAACAGAAACAATGTTTAACAACAGAATTTCTTCCCAGTCCTCTCACCCAGAAATCAAAATATAAGAACAGACTACAGGTTCCATTATATCATTAAACAACCAATTAAGAAAACAAGATGCATATCCAGCATTACATCCAGTAATGTGTCTTAAGACTAACACTATTGTTTATATTTATCAGTGCTTTGAAAAGCACCTTGCACACAATTTTCCTCCAGTCCCTCAGTAAAAGGATTCCTCCTCTGGAAAACTTAACATGATGAATAAAGTAGGATCATCATGTATCTTGGGCAGCTGCACAGTGATGTCTTTCCCCAAAAATTCTGCTTGTATAAACCATTTGAAAGAGGCACTCATTTGCATTGTTGTAACCATTTCAAGGCAAATGATGAACTCATCAGACTTGTAAAAATTACTGTCTTCCTAATTCAACCACCTTTTATTGCACTCCCCTTGTGAAAATTTAAATACAATCATTCCAAGACTTCAGACCTGAATCAGTAGTCTGATTTTAGGAATAACTGCCACATATCAACCGTAATTTAAGCAAAACTGCATCAGTTTTAAATGCTGCTTACCTCTTCTGTTGCCATTGCAGCCATTCCAGTCATCAGAGTTTTAATGCGAAGCTAGAGCAAAATATGAAGATTTATACGTAACAGCTTAAATTCTATTATTTAGCTTTTTCTGTCACAGACAGTGACACATTTATTTATTAGTATCATATAACATGTATTTTAATACATGTACTGGGGCACTAAACCTATGAAAGTTAAAGAAGAGGTGGCTAACATTACCAAACATAAGGAAAATTCCTTGTAACAGTACACATTCACTCAGCTTATTCAGCTCCCACTGTCAACCAAAACCCAACCTTTTAAAAATGCTCCAATTCCAAAGCAAAAATTGAAGTTTTTGGAATTAAACACCAACAAACATTTCAGATTCCATATTCTCCTGTAGGAAACAACTCTCCCTTTGAGTAATGACAGAAATTTCCCTTCTTCTGGAGAACTGCGCAGTGTAACTGCTGCCCTCCCCCCAGGTCAGTAACATCCATGCCTACTGTGTCTGTGGCACACCTCTTCAGCAGCCTGAAGGTCATCTTCATCACAAGGCTCAGCTTTTCCTACTGCTGCAAGCCCTGCAGGTAGCGCCGTTTTCTTATCTTCAGCCTTTTAAAGAAAATTTAAGACACTATTACATCTCGTGCCACTTCACTAAAGTGTTAAGAAAGGCATCAAGGAGAAAACTGCAATGTAGCTGTTCTGTTTTTATTAATACGTTTCAGCTACTGGAACAGCCTCACACTCCAAATCATGCCAGCTGAAATGTAAACCTCCCTGATTTCTGAGTATTCCAACTGTGTCTCTGGCTTCCTATGGACACATCTGGTGCAAAGATTCCTGATCCCACAACCTTCTGAGAGCTACAAACCTCAGAAGAGAACCAGCTACCCCAAAATATGATGTCTGCTACATAGGAGAAGGGCAAATGAATTTGTTTTACATAAATAATTGTTTTAACTTAATATTGGTATAACAAATATACAACATAAAAAAGTGTAAAACTGCCTATTTCGGTTAAAAGAACTAAACTAACAACAACTGGTGACAGACAGACTCAATTTCTACGTCACTCCATCGCACCACTAACCTGACTATTTCATTGTCCACTTCTGCCTTACTGGAGACTCAATTCCCACAGCAATCATGATGACCATCTAATACACAATATCCCAAAGTCAACAATATTTTTGAAGAAAGAAAATGAACTCAATAAACATGACTGTAGCCTGACTGTTACTTTGAAGGGAAAACAGGCACGCCTAGATCAGGAAACATCTTCATTTATAAAATTTAAATGCGGAATTTGTATGTGGAATATTGAGATGATAAAGGGCAACCTTAATATCGTCAGTGTATCCCTTGGTCCATGACAAGTTTAATGCATTATTTTCATTATCTCAGTCTGTAATAAAAGCTTGTAGCCAAATTAATATCTACACTGAAACAGTAAAATTGCAGATACTCTGACAAGGACATTTNAACCTTAATATCGTCAGTGTATCCCTTGGTCCATGACAAGTTTAATGCATTATTTTCATTATCTCAGTCTGTAATAAAAGCTTGTAGCCAAATTAATATCTACACTGAAACAGTAAAATTGCAGAGCAAGGATGCTACTTTTCAAGAAGCCCAATGATCTATTTATGGCATGCTATCATGTTTCTCTACCACATTAGGTAATCTGTTTAGTAATAAACATCTACAATATTTCTTACCATGTTAAATGTAAAGTGAAAAACCCTTTAATGATCACATTATGGGAGACTTATTTAAAAGATGCTTACAAAACAGACAGTAAAAATGGAACCAAAACAAACAACACCCAAACTCTAAGTAAAAAAGA
>VWZG01010127.1:22737-131813 GCA_013396735.1 Grallaria varia
CACAAATACACTAAATTTCTATCAGTTTTCAGCATAAGATATGCACCAGCAGCCAGGTTCAGGTTAGTTTTGGAATGTTTCAAATAAACTAAATAAGCACATACTGAAGCATATTTACAGAGTGAATTCAGCTCCATCTACTCCTTCCATCATGACTTGCAAATCTTGACTCTTCATAAAATACTGTCATGTAAAGCTCATGAAAGGAAAAAGCTATGCCCTCTTTCCATTTGGAAGCTGATCCTGAGCTATTACACTACAGACCACGTTAATGTTAAAAAGAAGGTATCAAAACAAGGAGATAAAAATATATAAAAATCCATGGCTTTGGGGGAGAAGAAGCCACAGAAGATACAAAATGGAATTCAAATGTCATTGGCGCTAATTAAGTATTAAGAGGTCAGACAGCAGACAAGCTGTCCTTATCATTAAACTGTGAAAAGGAAACTGGAAATAGAAACTAGAAACAGAGGCTCTGTAACTTCATTTTTATGTGTTTGGAGAGCTCTCAGTAAACCAGAGGGACTTTCAAAGATAACGGAAAAGTGAAAACCTTGGTAACTTTGTCTCTGTAAGGGAGTTTGCAGAAAGTAAGACAACTAAACAATGACTCAGCCTCCTGATGCAACAACCACATTAGAACTACAAAAAGAAGCAACAGCAACTGCAGCTCCTTTTTCCCCACACTTTCTAGGGGATTGCTTGCAAAAAGGCTATATTGACTGGCAGACACTACCTAGAAGGATCACGAATTTAAGCCATTTTTATAACACAAAGAACAAGTATATTAAAAAACATAATGCCCTACTAAGAGCATAAAGTCTAAACTTGGGCTCCCATTGCACAAAACATGGTTCACACATATAAGGACTGTCCAGTCTCAGAGAATTTACAGGGTAAGTAAACAAACTCTAAAACCAAAGAGGAGTACATCTCCAATAGTTCTGTTTTGAAGTAGTAGGAAAAAACCAACCACAATCCAAATTTTGTTCATAATGGTTTTAATACACACAATACGAAACCCACAGAGAATTAAATGAAGCCTTTCACCTGCCATATTCCAGAAGTGTAGCATGAACCTTTGATTCCTCATCCAGTAGTTCCTCAGCTCCCTTCTGACGTTTGTATTTTCTCTGGGGTTTGTAAACCTCCTGTAAAACAGCAAATGAATTCAGAGCTTGTAAAAGGCTTCTCTAAAATAAACGATGAATTGCTATCTAGAGTGATACACACACTGTTTGCTTTCCAACTCAGTGTACTTACCCAAATAAATTATAAAAAATAAATTTACATTATAAAATCTTAATGAATTAATTTCTAAAAAAACAATTTGCTATAGGAATAAAACCTTTCCAGGTTTTTTGAAAAAAATTATAATGGATATTTAAGAACAACAATTTCTCAATCATCTCTTCTGTCATGTTTGAAAGAAGAGGCAAAAATAACATATTCAGTATCTATTAAAAGGATTTGGCTAATGCCAGTGTCTAGAAATGTTACCTCCTTTGTGAGTTAATTCTATTTGGAAACTCTGATTAGATAAGTAAATGCAATTATTTTTTACTCAATGATCCCAGAAGAATTAAAGCAGATTTCATTGGAACAAAAATATCTTAAGAAGTCTGGTAGTAAAATGATTCAATCTCAAGCTATCTCAGTGTGATCCAACAGCTGGACAACAGCCCATCAAATAAAACAAGGATTCACAAGTACTGTTTTGTGCTGATAGAGTTGCTTCCCATTTAAAAACAAAAGGAAGAATACATTTTGCTTGTTCTGACTTTCTGTGCAAGACAAACTATTATTTTCAACTAGCAGTTCATGCACCATAACATTGAAAAAGATGGAAAGCTATTTTGCCAAAGACATGTAATCCCAAAGTGGAGATTTCAAACAAGTGAAAATTGACACTATTCCTTGGCAAGTTTCTCCTGAATTTGTCTGTTACCCTTTGCAATTTTTACTTAATTTCTAATCTTAATTTCTGTCATCTTTGCTTCCATCTCTTCAGTCTTGCTACATTTTTGACTGTCACATGAAAAAGCATTTTAGGACCAAGGATCTCTCACAAAGTGTACACTCACACCTACAGAAAGGCAATGTAAGCAATAAAAATAATTACAGCTTTTATGATGGCACTCTATTTTATTTTATACCTTTGCTATAGGAAGCATAGGCATCATATCATAAACATTAGTCTTGGCATCAGATAATTGAGCAGGTAAACAAAAGATAACCTCAATTCACTGGACAGTCACATTTCAGCAGGAGCAGTTCTTATTCCAATGCTCATCATTGATATTAAATATTCCCTTTTCCAACATTTAGGCCTGATCATGACCAAAAATCTCAGCATACTGTCCCCTTGAAAAAAGAAAGGTAGGTCCTCAGACCAGAGTCATAATAATTCAGACAACAAACTAAACTTTCACACCTGCTGATCTTCTTTTAGAAGAGTGGATTTCTTTTCCAGCTCCATAATGACTTAAAGGTGACTGCAAAAGAACCTCCATCTAACAGCCACCTTCTCCTTCCTCCAGTTCCTACAGATAGATAGGAAGGCTTGTGCAGATTCTCCCTTGAAAATTCACTCTGTGTTCTTGTAGACTGCGCTCATGCCTTCAAGCCTTAAGAGATCTCACAAACTAATCCTTTGTTAAGAAGATCAGGTACCAGCGGTAGAAGACATGATCCTGACAGAGTTCGCATATTTAAGGAAGAGGTGTTTGTCTAACAATACCCTGAGCAATGATGAACAAATGTCAAAAACTTAATGTTCCACGAAGATGCACCTAAAAACTAGCAATCTGTGAGCCAGAGAAGTCAGAATAAAAATTATTAGAACACAAAACTGAAACCTTGAAACCACTTTTGTTTCTCCGCAACCAAAGAGCACCCTTCATGACTAATAATCAAATATCTTCTCTATATTTCTAAATGACACTGAAAATTCTAGGTACTGGTGTCCTGTAAGAGCATTGTGATTACTTTGTTTCTGTCTCTTCAGTGACAAGGTCCATATCAGCCACCTGGATACAGACTCTGTACTGCTATTTAAAGACACATGTGAAAAATTAGGAAAATTATTCTGAAAATTGAAAATAAGCAGAAGCCAAATGAATTTCAAGTGCTACTTGATAGAATACACACTTGGAATTTGATTTATCCCACAGGTTTGCATTCTTTCCCAATTTAAAGGGTTATACGGGTATATAAACAATGCAATGATACCTACGTACAGGGGGAAGTAACTTGTAGGATAAAAAAGCACGTCTCAATGGAAAGACAAGTATTTCTGGGTGGAGTAAAAGACTCATTGTAAGTCTGCTAATAACTAAAAAAACACAATCAAACCATGGAGAACAACACTTAAGAGACCGTAACTGAAATTTTCAAGGCAAGAGCAATTTAAATTGATTAACAAGGGGTTTGCATTGGTCATCACCTGGAGACTTTCATAGTGACGTTATTCTATAAACACACACTATAATTCAACCACATACATTTGCCTCAGCAGCACTCGGGTCATTAGTATAGAAAAAAACTCCCTCCAAAACCTGATAAAAGAGTAGGAGGACTAGTCTGGTCCATTGCACAGCCTCTCACACAGCACATTGCACCTCCACCTGTGCACAAAGAGCTCAGGGTGCCTGCCCAGAGCTACCTGGAATAGCACTGACTTTCTTAGCAGAGCAGAGTTTCACCATCTATTAAGGAGCCCAGGAAATGTCCTATTCAAATCAAATCCAGATTTCTTGTCCCTTCTTAAATGCTGGCCTGAAATTTATCAAGATGGTCCAAACCAAACCAGTAGCAAACTGCTGGGAACGGTGAACTGATGGTCCCAAACAAACAGGGAAAGTGGAAAGCAAAGACAGAAACTCCAGGAACAGAAACTCCAGTTGCTAGCTGGGCAGCTGAACTCAGGTATGAGAGAGAGACACTAGATATGCTATGTGTCACTTCATAATATTCATGAATAAGCTTTCGAGACAGAAAACCAAGCGGTTTATCCAAGAATTGGAAGATTTGCATTTGAAGAGGAAGAAGACAGGTGATACCACCTTTCCCAACCAACATCTGCTACTTGAAGAAAACATTTCTGAAGTAGGGTGTGTAGTTTCACTGCTAATTCCAAAAAGTAAGAAAGACAGGTTTTGAAAAGCAGACATTTAAACTGAAGAGTTCATCATTATACTAATTTCAAGATAAATGGTCCAACTGCTGACAGCTTCAAACAAGCAGCCTGCTGAGGTTTTAATAGCCTGTGACTTTTGTTTGATAGTGTGGAATTCCACCTTCTCTGTGCAGGCAGTTGATATGGTTTATCTACTCATACAGTGCACACCTAAAAGGTTTTCAATCTGATATATTAGCATTTGAGACCTGTTCTAAGAATGAAGCGCAACATGTAACTTAATTGGGATCTTCTCACGAGAAAACCCAGGACTGCCTGCATTAAACAGGATTAACTACCATTTCATTATTAAAACCACTTGCTTCTTGATCATTTAAAAAAATAAATCTAAGATACTTACAAAGATATCAGTAACCGTTTTGATGGCCTTCTCTTTCCTTTGCATAAATTCATCATCCTGAAAGACATTAATGGAGGTGATGAAAAATACCAGGAACGGAGATTAAATCTCAACCATTGTAATGATTCTGTGTAACTGAGCTGTCAAACAGTTTCTGAGTTGCCCAATTATTTGGGTGAAATGCTAATGATTTCCTGTAACACAGAAAAGTACTTGTTTCTGTCATCAGATGGTAGTTAGGTACTTTAAAACTGTATCCAGATCAAAAATCCTTCTGCTCTGCTTATACAATACCTGACACAAATGGAATTCCAGCCCACTACTGGGATCTCCAATCTTTACTACACTATAAGGAAATGAAGTTGGGATAGGCTTAATGTGGAGAATAGAAGCATCCTCTACTGTTATTTTAGTTTCTAAGCATTAATGATAATAATAAATCAAAAAAAAAAAACCACAAACAAAAACCCCTCAAAAAAAAACCCAAATCCAAACCATTCAAGTTAATTAAATCTGTCTATCCCAATACTAGGGAGATCTACCTTTAACACTGTTAACAACTTAAGAGACAAAACTTGGATTCTAGGTGTTAAATATGTAATGAACAGAACTGATGGCTCTGCACTAGAGGCACATATCCAAGCTTGTTCCACCTCTTCTCCTGTATGAAGGAAACTTCATCTCATTACTGCAGAACAGGAATGAGAGAGGATCACAACACTGAAATGAAATGCTTAGAACAATGTGGGCAACATTTGACTATTACCAGAAGGAGAAGGAACGTGACCAAGGTGTATCTCAAACAGTGCAACATTGCTCTTACCACTACACTTCCAAATAAAACTGCACCTCTCACTGCTCTGGAGGCCATATTTTACAGAGACAAATGTATTTCCTTTTAACCCAAACCTGTCTCCTCTCTCTCTCTCTCTCTTTCCCCAAGTTTTTTAGGAATCTAGTTTTCAAGAACAGATTGGAGTTTAGAGGGCGATAAGAGCTGATTTTGAGCACTCTGAAACAAAACACAAATTACAGAGCATGAACAGTATATCAATTCTTAAGTAGCTACATCAGCTTCTCCACAGCACTCTGGGTGTTTCTGAACAGCCAGACTGAGAGACAAGTACCAAATACTGTAAAAAAAATGAAGGCAATTGTTAAGCAAAAGTTACCCAGGATCTACAAACTTTTTTTCACAATAGCATTTAAATTTTTTCCCAGATGAATTTTTAAGAGATTCCTTTAAGACTGATCAACAAAATGAGAGCAAAAGCAACTCTGGTGTATTGCGCTGATTTCAGAGCTGTGAAGCTGGTACTACACCTGACTATTTGATATATTTTAACAGAAACAAGAACTGGCTTCATCCTACCTCTGGCAGTCTGTGAGTTTTTTGAAACTGTGATATAGAGTAAGAACGGATATAGTCTCCCATTTCTTCTCTTGTTTCTATTGCACGTTTCACCAGCCACTGAAAAAAAAATGGTATCAGTTGGAAGAGGAAGAATAACAGCAGCAAACACCAAACTACTATATAATTATTTTTAATACATGATAAAAGCCTAAGGCACATTTTAAGCACAGAAACAAGAACATGTGATGTATTTATAAACATGGTAACTCAGGCACCTAATCCTAACAAAATGATTCAGCTACTTTATAAACATATTTCTTCTTCTGTGCATGTGTTTCTTCTATTAAATTTTCCTACCATAGATCACTCACTGTTATAAAAAAAACTACAGCTCCACTGTGAAAAGACATATCTTCAAGCCTATGAAGTACCACATGCCTGTGTAAGAAAAAAGACTTCTTCTGACATTTATAAGACCACACAAAAAGCCACAAAATACTGAAGTACATTTTAAACAATGTCAGAGAAGATAAATCTTGCGGGCTGTTGACAGCCTGTGCAGGAGGTCACATAAGAGATGAGATCAATCTTGGGATCCAAGTTTGAACCAGCAACTGTTTCCTGTGCTGCAAGCATGAACCCCTGGAAAGCAAGGGGAAGATGATGACAACAAGAGATGAAAATGCAGACTATTAATTACAAAGCACATCTCAACACAAGCTTGTGTACGTACTTTTGCCTGTGAACATAAGCACAATGCACTAGGAAGAACAGCAACATTTCCGCCCACTGGAATATTTGTTACAGGGTTGGTTTTTTTTAATTCTTTTTTTAAAGTTCTGCTACAGTCTGTGGTAGTGAGCCAACTCGGTTTAATCTCCTCCTGTAGGGAAGGATACATCTAAATTTTTCCTGTCATGACCACCAGACTAGTTTGCACAGTGCAAGAGGTATTGGGACACAATGTCATGCTGAAGAGTGAGCTTTTTACTATTTGGGCACTGATTTGAGATTTACAGATAGCAAGTGAAATCTTGGATTTAACAGGGCATTAAATAAAGTGCCATTACCAAATACATAATTCCTACATGGTGTAGTCAGTAATTTATAGCTCTTGCATGGTCTTTTTCTAAACACAGTATACTCGTGACACCAGCAAGTTTTCCTGAAAGCCTGTCTTGGTTGGGATGAAATGAGGAACCTACAGTATGCAGAGCAGGCAGAGCTTCACAGGGACCTGAGAGAAAGCCACAACTTCTAAAAAAAGATCCTCTACAAACAAAAAACTAAGCCAATCAAAAAAGACTTCCATCAAGTATGGGTCAGCTATACCACCTACTGGCCAGCTACAGAGAATCACTGCTCTCACAGAAACACAGAAACAGATCTCCTATCAACTTAGAATGAATGTTTCTCCTTTCCAGAGGTAATATCCCAAACCAGGATTTTGGATAAAGCAGGTCAGAGAAAAGAATACCTAATGCTATAGTTCTTATAGCAAGAGTGAAAGAAGCCTGGTATTTGAAAAATGTAACCATTCATTGTCATCGAGTGACCAGGGTAAGAAATTCACCTAAATTGGAAGTTTGGTTTACTTTTTTCAGTAAGAAGTCAAAAGTCCTATTAACAAGATACGAACTTTCCACTTTAGTCAGCATCAGAACAGCTTGCAAGCTGTGTAACAGTAGCACACACCATGGAATGTTTTGTGGAGAGTGCATTTAAGTGTGGTTTTCCTCAGGAGAGTCCTAATAGAAGACAAGAAAGAGCACCAGAAGTTTTCCCCACTTCTTACAAACTGGAACTTAGATTCAATTCTTACTTGCCAAATTCCTACACAGGCAGGAGGTAATGACACATTTAATGAAAAAGAAGCTTGCTTAACAGTCTTCATTTTCCCTATCTACCAAATATACATTTCTGTGTTGCACATGAAAGGAAAAATCAAAAAATGATAACATGCCAAGGATTCTCAAAATACCACACGTAACTGGAACACATCATGTGTTAGCTTAAAACTTAATAAACTTGAGAACCATGCACATGGTCAGTTAGTGGTGCTTGCCTGAGCAACGTATTTTTCCACCAATACAGTTTTTAAGTAGTAACAGTTAAGGATGTATTACGCTTACAGAAACAACACCAACTACCTTTAGCCTTGTTCATATCCTTTTGATGCAGTGACTATCTTTATAACTTACTCCATAAGCTTAAACACAAACTGTAAGATATTTGTTCTATTTCCTAGTCTGACAATGTAGATTATCAGATACCAAAACAAGTTTAAACTTCAGTTTCTTTAAGCAGGTGTTCCACAAAAGGCAGAATCTGACTCCATTTCAAAGAATTTAGAGAGTTGGTGTTCTTCTCAAATATGGATCAAGTGATACTTAAGATTCTATCATCAATAATATCATTCGATTCTTTAAAAACATTAAACTACTTCTCTGAGACTATTCATTCCAAAGTTAAACAAAAAGCCAAACAATAATAAAAAGCTTTGCTAAATTATTTATCCAAGTTCTATGCCTTTTTTAGCAAACTATCAATACACCATAAAATTATTACCTGTACAACAGGAAATATATGAATGAAATCCAGTCCCTGGATCTGATGTGGTTCCAAACGATGAGGACACTTCATTTTTGGTAATACTGACACAATTTTTTCAGTTAAGGCACTATTATAAACCAACAAAAACACAGATGTACATATGCTACAATTTTCTTTGTAAATTACAATTTATTTTTCCACAGACAGTTAATAGTACTTAAGTTTCCACTAGTGGCTTCCATTATCTACAGTTGTTTTATTTATAGTATTACACACAAAACTGAGATCTGCATGTCTGGTCAGATGAAATGCCTATGTAAGATACATCTACAAATTTGCATATTATGGTATATGCCCACATGAAGAGGCACTAGCTTTAAGAAAAGTAGAGCAAGAGATATGAGACAGTGACCAAAGCCTGGGAAGAGAGCCTGAAACTCTTTATACCCATTAAAGGGAAGTGAAGCACAATCAAAGCAAATGCAATTAAAACAAAAGTTATTTATCCAATAGACGCAGGATCCTCTCCTAATGTATGTTTTCATGTTTATTTCAACACAGAAATTAAATAACAAGACATCATCACAATATCTTTGGCATAATACTGAGAAAAAACAATTAACTTTTCCTTATCTTGAGACCACCACAGAAGCCCTGAGCCACCACCAATATAAATATAATATGGACATCAAAACAGCCTATACTTGTGCCATTCTGAACATTTCAAATTTACAAATAAATCATTGTTGCTGTTTTGGGAAAGGAGCCTAGTTTTTGTTTTGCCAGTTTTGCATCCAGTCAGCTGGAAAAATAACAGAACATTTTCAGAACAACTTAACTATTTCCCATCATGTTATTCTCAAGGATAACAACAATGGCAGTCATAAAAACCTGGCAATTATTAAAAATACCACCACCATCTTCATTCCTAGTCTCTACTTAATTCTTTGCACTCAGCACTGCTTTAGGCAGTTACTTATCTATGATAATGAGTGTCTCCAAGGGCAATGGCAATACCCACAAACCTTTATTTTTAAAAGTGTTACAGCTTTGTCAGTGCTCAATGACTTTCAAGAAAACAGCACAGAAAGATGCTCTTTTCAACTGTATTGAGCAAACAAGTCTCTTCATGCTGCTGTACCTTGTCAGGCTATTCTTACTTCCTGCAAGTTTTATTTAAGGCTCTTTTATCACAGCTATGCATGTATTTAGAATGTGTTCCCTTTTCAGCAAAAATAATGTTTAAAACCTACTTAATACAGGAATTAGCTGGCTTACAAGCAAATTCCATGCATAAGAAATTAATTACAAAAAAATCACCTCACTGGGTCACTCTGAGGAAGGAAATCTCCCACTCAGTATGGGGCAGGTAACTATTTTGGCAACAGTGACATGCTTTAAATTCTGTTTGCTGATGCTTACAATTCCAACCCAGACCCATAAAAGAGTGTCAGAGGTTATTTGCACAGCAGAACTGCAGACCCAGGGTACTCAGAGAAGGTCTCTAATGTTGCATTCCAGTTTCCAGCAGCGTGGTCTCCTTTTGCCCTTTGTTTTGGCCTCTGCATCATCCCTTTGTGCCAGCACAAGCATCTGTGCAGCTGTGCAGAGAACTGGATCCAGGAATTCATTCATGTTAAAACTATTTTCTTTTTTTTTTAATAGGTTTTAATCAGGATCAGTTCCCAGTCCAGTTCAATGGAGCCACATAAATGCTCTCACTGCTTAGTAGGGATAAAAGAACATGGCACTCCAGCAGCAATAGCACTGCCTTTTTTGAAATAAGCCTCTTTCTGGTTTTAGAGTTTGTGGAACTACAGTCTGAGAAACCAAGAAACTTGTGCAATGTTTTGCAAATGGGCAGTCTTGAAAAGCAGGAAACTTCAACTAAAAATCTTTCCTAGAAACAGACAAAGAGGAGGTAACTTCTCCCTCCCTGCCCTCTTCCTCTTTCCTAAGAAGAAGAAAAATACCCCACTTGCCATTTAATCAACTTACATTTTTTGACCAATAGTAGAGTTTTCCTGAAACAATAAATCAACATCGATATCAAAGCTGCAAGTAGTGATACACCACGTCATGCCACCTACCACCTATCAAAGGAACAACAGCATTGTTAGTTCCATTTTAAAGCAAAGAGGTAAAACCAAACATCTTAAAGGCTTTAGTAGTCTCTCCATGCCCAGTCTTCTCATAGAGAGACTGATACAGATACCATATCAACCTCCACATACAATACACATATACAAGAAAAAAACCCAGCAGTTATTGACATTCTAAATTCCTCTCTTATCTTCATATTTTAGTTTTGAAACAGCTCTCCGGTTAAAAAAAAAAAAAAAAGGCAATGGATAAAACACAACTGCATGTTAAATGTCATGATATCTAAAAAGTGACCGTATCAAAATTTTACCAAGGATAATAATTTGTATTCATGTATTTACCTTTATATATACCTTTGCTACTATTTTTCCTTGCTTGCTGACACTTGCAACACCAAGTGCTAGACACAGTATCAGCAATGGAAATCCCCAGCTCTGCAGATATCTCTGCTTCAGGCCGGAATCTGACCTACACTTAGGCATATTTAAACTCCTGAGCCATTTCATCAATTTTACGTAAATATTTAAAGACATTCTTGCATAGACATACACGCAAGATAACCCAAATGTATGCAAAGGCGAAGAACAAAGAAAGGGATTAAAATGTGAAGTAACTCACCAACATTATACAGCAAATTTGGAACCTTGTTTTAGACAAGGTTTCTAACCCATTACCCTTCCCACATTCCCCTCTGAAACAGTTAACCTACAGTATCCCATCTGCACTAGCACCTTGATCATTTTCAATAGCAATGCTCATTCTTGTAAGATTGGGCACTGTCATGAAATGGTAACTTTGCAATTTTATTTAGGCAAGTATAAAACTGATTTCAACACGCAAATGCAACAATGCTACATCCTAAGGCAGTCTCCTTAAAATTACTCCGTGCCTGGGTGCACAGACTCCTGAGCAGCTACGGTCAGTAACACCAAGGTGTTTGGAGAAACTAAAATTGCATTGCAAAGTGAGGCTGTGCTACGATCAAAGAGAGAACAGAAAACAGAAGAGTCCCTTTCAAGGCTGCCATAGTTCTGTCTTTTCCACCCTTGGTTCAGGAATTTCTCACAGAGTCAGCACTAAAACAATTCAGAAATCTTTTTTCAACCTGAACTTTGCTCGCTCTCAGTATCACATACTTCCTCTCCAGGACAATGAAAGGTTGTATATGTGACATTCTAAAGATATGTAAAAACAGCCCCAAAATAATCTCACTAGGCTAACTGTTCCATTCTTACACAGATACTTCCTCATTTCTCATTAATGAATACTTGTTTTTAAAATTACCATGCTGTTTCCAAGTGTCAAATCTTTCTCATTATTCTAACTGCAGCTGAGAGAGGGGTGGAAATTCCCTGGATATGACTCTACCACAGGCTGTAACACCCACAAAAAGCAGACAGCAATTAGGTTGCATCCAACTGTCTCCTTTAAAACAGGCCTTGCTGCACTAAATCGTCTTTCAAGGCTGAGGAGGTCCTATCTGCCTGAAACTAGGTCATTTGCAGAATTATTTACACAAGAAAGCCTCACAGGTCGCAAGTGTCTTTTATAAAGTCACTTAGAACTGCTGAACAAACTAGCAAAATACCTCAGCCTCACATACGGAAAAAAGGAATTTGAAAATAATGCACTGGTCTCACCTTGTCAAAGGGTGATAACCCCTTGATTCTTGCTCGAAAATACCCAGCAGCCACCAACAATTCCAAAATTTCAGTCAATTTGATATTTTGCTCCTCATCTTCTCTCGTTTCAACCTGAAACACAACATAATACTAATTCAGCATTTCTCATTCATTTGAAGAATGAACACTCCCCAAACTTAACCTTAGCCCAGACTACATATCAGGGAAAACCTCAACTTTCCTAAGTAATTTGGCTGTTAATATGAAAGACATTAAAGAAACAGGTAAGGCATTTCTACATGGATTTAACATCACATTTTTTCACCCAGTTAAATACTTTAATCTGGTTTTGCAGTTGAAACTCCTGGTCCCCTGCTTGCCTCCAGCTAGACAGATTGCCCTATTGCCATAAGCCACTTAATTTATTCTCCATTTCGCATATTTCTTTCAATTTCAGGGTTCATAAAACCACACACCTCAATTTAACCCCTACCGCTGCCGAAACCAGGGCACGCTTCTATAATCCTTTTACAAAAAGCAGGAGGAGAAATCCACACGGAATCCCGGGCTTTTTTAGGGGGTAATGCAATTTCAAAGCACAGCAATGACAAAAGCGAAGTGTGACGGGCAGCCCGGACAGCCTCAGCGCTCCGGAGCCTCCCCCGCACAGCCACCGCACCCCAGCGCTTTTGTGCCCACCTTAGAGCAAGGAACCCCCGGCTGCAGGGACACACCGGGCTCACCAGCGGCGCAGAGCCCCCGCACACCTCAGCCCTAGGCCGGAGAGGCGGCTGTGGGGCCGCGGGACCCACCTGCACCCCCCCACAGCGTTCGGGACGCCCTCCCGCTGTCCCCTCCCTCCCACGGGAGCCCGACGAGCCCGGCTGGCAGCGGGGACACCGCACGGCGATGGGGCACCGAAGGTGACCCTCACAGCGCCGCCGGCAGCCCCACAGGCCTCCCCCACCGCCGGGCCGGGCCGAGCCCGGGGACGCCGCGGGGCCGGGGCACAGCGGCAGCGCCCGTGGGGCCGGGAGGGGAGGGGAGCGCTGCGGTACCTCCTGCGGGGCCTGGCGCTCCGGCCCCCGCGGGACCCCCATGGCGCTCCGCCGCTGTCACGTCCGCGCCGCCGCCGCCGCAGCAGCGCCCCGGCGAAGGGTGTTCCCGGCCCCGGCTGCCGGGNACGTACAAGCGCATCCGGGCCGTGCCATTCGCGGCCGAAGGGGGTGCGGGGGAGGCGGGCGGCGGCTCATGTGACCGGGGGCTGCGCGGAGCGCGACGGCCGCGGCCCCGCCCCTGGGGGCGCCCCCGGGTGCCCCCGTGCTCACGGCGCCGCCCCGCCCTGCGGCGCCCGCGGAGCCCGGAGCTCCCGGCGGCTCAGCCGCTCCTCGCCCTGCGCTCTCTCCTTCGTGTATTTCCTTTTGCCGGGGGTCCTGCGGCCTCCCCCCAGCATGGAGGACGAGCTGCTGAGTGCTCTGTGACTGCGAGGTGCCCCCCAGGCCGCCCGTGCCCCTCAGGCCGCTGGCGCTCCTCATTGCCGGCCGGGTTCCCTTTGGTGACCTGACGGCGGAAGGGGGGTGTTTAACGCTGTTTTTTCTGCCTTGCACACGGGTCACAGAATCACATAATCGATTAGACTGGAGTAGAAAAGACCTCTGAGGTCATCGAGTCCAACCTATGACCGAACACCACCGTGTCAGCTGGGTGCCATGTCCAGTCTTTCCTTAAGCACATGAAAGACGGTGACTCCACCACCTCCCCGGACAGCCCATTCCAATGTCTAATCACCCTTTCTGTGAGGAAATTCTTCATAATGTCCAACCTACACCTCCCCTGGTGCGGCTTAAGTCTATGCCCTCTTATCCTGCCTTGTTGCCCGGGATAAGATCCCGACCCCCTCCTGGCTACACCCTCCTGTCAGGGAGTTGCAGAGAGCGATAAGATAACCCCCGAGCCTCCTTTTCCAAGGCCAAACACCCGCAGCTCCCTCGGCTGCTCCTCACAGGGCTTGTGCTCCAGTCCCACGCCGAAGCACCCCGGCACCGCTGCAGCACGTGCTGCCTCTGCCTCGCAGCAAGGGGCACACCCTGGGGCCGTGGGCACATGGATGTGCTGGAACCCGGTGTCCCATCCCGGCTTTGGCAGCACTGGGCAGACCCTGCAGCATGATGGGTGTGAGCTGGGGGCTGGATGCTGTGCCCAGGCACAGGCGGGTTGCCAGCACACTTCGGACCCATGAATAAAATCACACCAATGCAGGAGGATGTGATGGGCGGTGACAGCCTGGTAGCAAACCATGGCATAGCGTGAAGTCAGGGCAGAATTCGAGTTGGCAACGGCTTTGAAAATACCTGACAGTTGTCTCTTTTCAGGTCTACTGCAGGTGTTCGGTTTACAGGCTCTTTGCCATGCACACAGCATTGCAAAAAATATCCCCTGTGGTTTGAAGCATCTCAGGGAGGTGAAGAAACAGGAGAAGCCATGCAAGAGTGGTGTTCCCATCCCTTGGAGGGTAGCAGAGGATATGTGAGCCAGTCCATACCAACTGCTGCCCTGACAGAACAATCAAAACAATAATAATAATAAAAGCAAAAATATGGCAGACCAGATCAGACCATGACCTGGTATAACCACAGGCCACAACTTAATACAAGGTGCAGAAAACTTATGCAGCCCCCGAGGTTAATGTGGTCACCAGGGCAATATGGGCATTCTGCTTTTCATCTGTCTTCTCCTCACAGAGAACTGTATGTCTCTAATTTGATTGCCATGGAGAGGAAGACTGAAACAAACAAAAATCAGGGACAAGGAGAAGGGCTGAAATAGGGGTTTTAGGAGTAGATGTAGGTGACCTTCAGGTGCAGCAGCCAGTGTAGGTTGTAAGGTAACTACTGAAGAGAAACATCAGCTTGGATAAAAGCTTCCAGAACCATGACATGGTCATAAAATTCCTTTTCAAAAAAACACATTAAAGAAAAAGGATAAATAACAATCCAAGGGTAATATGAACTAGGGGTTTGAGTAGTAACTGAGTATCAAACAAGCAGGAGAACAAATCTACCCTGGGAAACAGCTGTTTCTCTGGCTTTTTAGTGTCTAGTAAAGCAAAGAATGGAGACAGGGTTAATTAACTCCTATGAACTTTAAAACTCATACAACTGGAACCCGAAATCACAGAGCTGGTTTGAAATTATGTACTTACAGAAATGTAATAGGTTCTTTTCATTTGCTGTATGTCTATGAGACCACAAGGACTGGAAATATTTTCTTCTTTACAGTGAAGGCTGGAATTTTCCTTCACCTACTATATAATTGGGAAGGAAAAGGAAAGGCATGAAAATACAAAAATGCATCTGTTGTCATTACAACTCATCTTTGATCACTTGAACTTCAATAAAATACTCTGCAAAGGCATTTCTTCCCAATACCTAATTGTGACACAAATTCACCCAGTTACCAAGCAGAGCCAGTGCGTTGTCCCCTATGACACCTGGATAATCAATCTTCTAAATACCAATTAAGTTTAAAAAGAGTCCCAAGAGGAGTACCATCTAAAAAAGAAAAACCTCCCTTCCTTCAGATCTTTAGATTTTGTGCTTGCAAACCTCTAACTTTAGTCTTTGTTTTCCCTTTCCCTGCTTTATTTTGATCCCATAAAGGTAAGTGAGCTCTGGCTCTTGATGCAGCTGCTTTCAACAACCCTTAATCTCAATCCCATGAAGCTGAGTTGAAGAGCTTCCTCTTTTGGGTTTTTTTGTTTGGTTGGTTGGTTGTTGTTTTTTTTTTTCTTTTTTTTTTTTCTTTAATAGCCATGCTGCTCAGCCTGGACTTGTGATGACATCAGACTCCATCAGCGCTGAATGTAGCAATAAGTTTCACTGTATCTTTTAGCGTGTATTTGTTTCTTCTTGCAATGAGATAACCTGAGATGGAGTTGTAACAGCCACAGCAAGAGCTCCTCGCTTTGTAGGGCAGACACAGATAAAAAAAGTAACTTAAGTAACTTTCCAATATTCTCTATGCTGAGAAGGCCTAAAAGAGATTTATTTCCCTAAATTCTGGATGATAGGTAAAATACAGATAATGTAAGCATAAGTTCTCGTGCAATGGTACTTTGTACGACATCTTCTTGTTAGGGTACAACACTCTTTTATGTATGCCATAAAACAGTGTCATTGACAGATCTTAAGAGTAAATGGAAAGGATCCCAGTGACTGCATTGGACTATGGATATCCATACTGCCAATACATCTTTCCAGTTCTATTTCTAGTTACAGGAGGAGCTAAAGCCAACTGTAGGGAACTACATCCAGGCCTTCCAAAGTCAGTACCAAATTTTGCATTATGTTTTGTGGCTCATATCTTAGATGAACAATCTTTTCAATGCATTTTGTTGCCTGGCAGCTCCGGCACAGAGATCACTTCCATTCTGATCCCTAATGAAATTATTCCTGATATGAAGGTTTTCATCCAGGTTTCTGGAATCAGCAATACTGCCAGGCACAGCAGCAGTATCTTCTTCTGTATGCATTTAGTTTTCATTTTAGTTGTTGTCTCAGTTGTATCCTGTCTCCTTATAGTTCAGCTCCTCTTCATCTATTTCCTGATATGTAGCAGGCATAGGGAACCATTCAGTAGGCAATTGCAAATTCCCAATTATCATCAGTGAAAGTGAGACTGTGCACTGTGAAATGAAAAAGTCACAGACCTGTTACAGTGGCCACTGTCAGAGGCTGCAGTAGACCATTGCATCCCATCAAATGGGCTGATATGCCTTGCAAGGTATGGTGCCTTTTCAGCAATCACATATAACAGTAAATAGTTATGTTTTAAACATGCTCACTATCCTATCCATGAATGACAGCTAGAAGGTCCAGTCCAGCCAAAATCCTAGTCAGCCTCTTCTCTGAAAAATTCCTATTCTCAGCATTTTATAGTTTAAAACACACAGGCAGACAAGAAGACATTCTTTTCTTGAAAATTATGTTTGTGTAATTTTTAATATTGTTTTATTAAGATTGGCAATATGAACACAATCATTTTTAGCTCACTTACCAGTTAGTTCATCCCAACCAAATCCAAGGCAAACACAGGCAAAACAGGAGCGAGTAATGTAATGTGGAAACAGGAGAAGCTCCTGTTCATAGTCATCTTCTCGGTGATGGAGTTAGCAAAGGGCCACACAATATTTCCTTTTTTAAGCAGGATGAAGAGGAAAGACCTTATGGCTTGTGGAATTTGTAGAGCAAAAGATATTCCAACAGCAAAAATAAGGAGGTTCTGGTGAGAAAAAAAGCACAGCTCTCTCATGATCTACCTAAGAGAAGTTGACAAAATTGGTGGTGATTCCTCTCCACAATTTCATCTGTGCAAGGTCTCTCAGATCAGTCTATATGGAGAATAAGAGACTATTATAACTAAGTATCTGATGAATACTAGAGTTTTTACCAGACTTCTCTTTTTGCAGCATCATGATTTTGATCATATCACTCAAAGACTGTGGTCAGAATATTCAAGTAACTAATCATTCTTGCTACTTCAGTTTTTGAGAAACTTTTGAGAGGCTTGATTTTCAGAGAAATGTTACTGTGAAAAATTGGGCTACCAGGGAGTTTCTGGGTTTCTGAGTGGACACACATTTCAAAGTCCAGGCAAGGACAGGCACAGCACACCCTGACACAGAGTAGTTACCTATAGTAAAAGGACAACGCTTTTGCATATTTTCTCTTCTGAAAGCCTCAGGTCATCTGTAGCTGTTACACTAAAAAGAAATTAATTTACGGGAGAATTAAGTGGGTCTTTCTGACTCAGGTATCATCCATGGAACAACTAATTAAGTCTAAGTCATCAAGCCTCAACCTGAGAAGAAAATGAGAACCTTTGCACTGTAAGTGCATCATATGGTCCTTGATTTCAGATCACAGCTGTGTCTGTGATTCTTGCACAGTGAAGAATTATTTTGCTTCATTTTAATCTTTATTTATGAGAAAAACAAAAAGCCCAGGAACTTATACTTTTAAATGGTAAAACTTCTGCAAATGAATCACTTTTAAAATTTATTTGATGTTCAAACAAAAAAAAAATACTGTAGGTTGTTGGATTACTGGTTTACAAGTCCTTAAAAAGGGGCAGAGAGATGGATATTTTCATTGTGGCATTTTTAGGCAAAATATATGGATTTAGGCTTTACCTTCTACATGTCATAATAATATGGCACATCCTCCACTTAAAATAATTGTAAGGATTTCCTGCGTTAATTTCCCAATGGAGTGAGATAATCTGACACAGTAACAGACTTCTAACAGGTACACCTCACTCCCAAAAGAATGATGACCTAAAGTGGAGGAGTTTCTTTGGCTTTTCTTCTTCCATATCAATTTCTGTGAAAGAGAATTGAAAAGGCAGAGAGGTGGTAAGAGGAGCAAGAGAAAATACCAGTGATGTAGAGGTAGAAAAGACAGAAAGGTAGAGATAAAAGGTGAGCACTGGAAGTGTAGCCTTGAACAGAGCTAAGCAAAAGGAAAAGAGCCTGCAGAAAAAAAATAGCTGTGTATTGTCTGGGTAGACCTCAAGTTTAACTTGAGTAATTTATACATCTGTGCCTTCTGAAATGAAACAGTCCCATCGAGCAATGTTTAGGAATTTTAACCTGACTGCAACTTAATCCTAAACAAAAAGCAAATTTTGCTACCATTCCCTACTACTCCTTCTGTCTTCAGACTACTTCTAAGCAGTGGATTCTGGAGTAATCCAAAACTGCCATTAGAAGCATACATCTTTTTAAGAATCAAATCTTGCTTACACTCAGGCAAACAGTTTGACAAATGGTGGAAGAGCACCATCTGGTGACACCGTATTCTGCTTCGCCATATTCTGCTGCCATTGGAAAATACATTCCTGATGTACAGGCTGTGCTTTGGAAAACCTGCCTCAATGTGTTTTAATATGCTTTAATTCATTATTCAATTACACATAAGGAGCAAAATAGTGAACATCCTGAAAACAAATCAGGGCTGACAGTGACCTTATTTCTACTGTCACTTAAATCACTGAGAAGTTCTTGTAATTTGAATCAAACATTTTATGAATTGTTCTGAGACATTTTTTAGGAGGCTTTGGAGCAGCTTTTATGGGCACCATGAAATGCAGTCCCAAATTTTATTGCACTGGACATTTCAAGGCTTTTCTGTGTGTGATCCAAGTATTTTCTTACAGTGTACAAGAAACTTGGCTTAGCTGTCTTTTCAAAGATTTTCTTTTTCCACAGAAGCAATTATGAAGAAAAATGAGTTACCTTTTGCCATTCCAGCTATTCAGAGGTAAGGAAAAAGGATGGATCTTTACCTGACTATTATTTGCAAATCATAGCTGATTTCAGCACAAATTGAATCCAAATATGCTAACAAATAAAATACATGATTTTTCTGAATAGGTTCTGAATAGGTTTTTTTCCACAAAGATCATGGCACCCATTTAATTAAAATTCAAAGGCAAGTTAATGTGAGTTTAGTTAGGAATTAATAAAAGCAGTTAGGAGTTCTATTAAGCTTAGAAAACACTTTTTTGAATTTTAGGGTGCAAAGAACTGGTTTTCTAAGGCTGTGGTTTGTGCAGAGTAACTCCCTCATACTTCAAAAGCTGTGCAAACCCCTTAAACAACAGGGAACCTTGCCAAAAACTATGTGTTGAAACCATGGAAGTTCTTAACTCTGACGTTAGACTCAAGTATGCAATTCATGAAAAAATGGTCATATCATTACAAGATTATTTTTTTAAATTTATCATATGAACCTGGTTCATGTAGTATTGATTTAATCTTTTATTTAATGAGATAATACAACACTACATCTCCAAAGTGTAAAGAAAAATATCAGAATGTCACCTAGCATAAAACTGAGCAGCATGTTTGAATAAGCCATATCATGATAATCATGAAAGAAAAGTGATATGTCGTGCTCCCTCCAGCATCCTACAGCAGTGGGGTGATAAATATTCAGCCATCAATGCCATCTAAAAGTGTTGGGTTTGTTTCAATGTTGAATGTGCTGTAGGAGAACCACTCAACTGGTAAGCCTGCTGTTTTGTGCAGTGAGGAATATTGAGGAAGGTTTTAGTAGCCGATGAGTTGGATAAAAATCACTCATACTAAATGGTAACTTAAAAAACAGGTCCATTATTGCCCAAAAGAATGAGGGAGGGAAAATTTACATCTCCTAAGGATTTAACTTTCAATTTGTACAAGACTTTCTAAGTCTTCTTAAGGTAAAAAAAAATAAGTCTCAGAAGTCAAAAATAGAAGCAAGGAGAGCCCCAGGCCCAGAAGAGCCAGGTTCCAGCTCAGTTTTTGAGAAGCCACCTAGTAAGGTAACATGCCAAGTAGATGTTCAGCAAAATTCAGCACACTCTACACCTTCGAAGAAGCTGCCTGTGCAATAAGCAGCCTGCACTGATTCATGAGAGCTTTCTGCCCTTTCCAATGGCAAGATCAGGTGCCCACTGTGGCCAGGAAGATTTGTATTGTTCACAGCTGAGAGTCAACTTTGGTGAGGATTCTTGCTTTTAGAATCACGTATCTGCATCCACCCTTGCCAAAGACCTAATGTCACATACCAGCAAGGGAAATTTCCTCTCTGGCACATGTATGTATTCCAAACAAGATTATTTCCTTTTCTGTGTGCCAGAATGATGCTATTGCCAATATCTTCTGCGTCTAAAGCCAGTCATACGGAAGCAGCTATGGATGCATGTTCTGTCTGCTTAATGGCAGTCATACAGGTGACATCATCTATCAGTGCTACCTGCTTTTGGTTCCTTCACAAATACTGTCACAGAGGAATCAACTGACTCGAGCTTGGATTTCTCTGAAGCTGTTTTGTTGCTGATTAAAGCATGGTCATTTAATAAAGAAAGATCCAGGTTTAGCATCATTAGTGTTACTAAACAATGAACATTAAAAATTCAGTCTCCACAAATAATGTAATAAACTAAAATCAGGTAATTTAATATCTCTAAATCATATATCAATAGGAAGGTTTTTCTAGCTGGGTTTTGTTTGTTTGTTTGTTTGTTTGGGGTTTTTTTTGCATTTTGGGGGGGGGCTTTGCACCCTTGGAGATTTTTTACCTGTGACCACAAAATGAAGAAAACCTTTGTTTCTTAAAACAGAGACTTTCACCTAATCTCTTGATTCTGGGAGCTGAGCTATAAACAAACATCAAATATTGCATGGCTCATAATAAAAATAAGAATTGGCAATGTCTTATTACACAGCTTCACATCCTTTATGCAGGGCCACTTAGGATGGCCTGCATAAGGATTTGTCTCCAAGACTGTTAGCATTTTTCTTATCAGTCTACTAAAAAGCAGCAGTTTGTCTGACTCCAGTGACTGTGTTGGATTTTTTTTGCACTTCAAAGCTAATGAAGGTTTTTGTTGTAGAATTCTCCCAGCAATTTCTCCACTGTCTTCAGTAGTTCATATTCTTGTGAGTTGGGAAGGCTGGAAGCAGTATGTTTGGAGTTACACTGCTTATCCCAAAGCATGCCCTGTTATCAGGGACTATGCCTTCTGGAAAGAGAAGGTGGAAAAGGATTCCTTGCAGCTTCCATGACTTTTGAAATTAGAAGGAAAGTTCCTACAGGTACACAGACAACTGGGATACGCCATATGCTGTCCAGTCTAGTTTGTTTGGAATGGCCATTAAAATGACAACTCATTCACAAAAGCTTTAAAAATACTTAAAATCTCCAGCAAACTCTGCTTCCCATTGCTGCTGCCCTTTTGCTTGGGATCTCTGTTACTTTTGCTTACTATAAGAATTAGATATGCAGCTACATCCTCTCTCCAAAATCTGTCTCTTTGTAGGGAATTTAACCTCTTCCAGCTTCCCATCTCTTGGCCCTGGTCTGAGAACTTACTGTATCCCAGGCTGTGGTGCCCTGTGGTTGCTGAGATGTGTTGCTTGCCTTATTCAGACTTTTTGTAAACTGAAAAGTCATCCCATAAAATTGTCCATTCTCTGCAGATGGGCTTAGCAGAAATTACTTCCTTCCACTTTGGGAAGCCTGGGACTGGTGGGAAGCTGAGCAGTAAGCACAGAGCAATGCTATAAAATGTCAGTTCAGCAGAGTCCACATGGAGCAGAAATGACTGAATCCAGGAACTGCTTCTACGGAGGAGGTGCAGTTGCACCCATTAATTCAGGCACTATAACTTCCACTGAGAGAATAATTAACCTTTTACCTTGACTATTCTACTCAGCTTAAAGTCACTTCTCTGTCATCATCTCTTCTGGCGAGACTCTCTTGTTCAGTTCCCTTTCTACTTGCAGATTTAAAGAAAAATCCAACAATGCATTTTGTTTTTTTTGTCAGTCTTTGCTTCCCTGACTGACTGTCTTATAGTCAATTCATCTGCTATAGTTTTCCCTTTTGTAGCCAAAAAAAATCCAGCCATTTTTTGATTTAGGAAGTAGGATGAAATGAGCTGCATATGCTCTATCAGAACATCACATCAGGATTCACCTGCCTTTATTTCTGGAAGCGTATATGAAGAGAAGCAGCATGTTTCACAGTGGCTCAGAGAAAATAGGTCTGTGCTGGTCTGTGAGAGAGAGAAAAGTCAAGTCTACTTTCAGTAGGACAAAGTGGACTGGGAGTTCCAAAGTGAGAAGGCAAGCAGTGGCTCTCATGCCATGCACGAAGTCAGAAGTACCAAGTGCCAGTGATTTCCCATGAACTTGCCAACAGGCAGAATTTCAAAAGTTGAGTCAGTTCTGAAAGGATTTTAGTTTATGAAAATCTGACTGCATTTATGACAGGTGGTTGTACAAAAGAGGGGGTGATCACTGGGGAATATCCACTTGTTTCACAGGAGAAACTGGGGAAACGAAGAAACTTATGGTGAAAGGGTTTGAGTCAGAAAATGTATTTTAAACTCTTTATGGAGAAATAAAACAAAAAGAAAACCCCCCAACATCTCAGGCCTTTGACTTTGGTCAGCTCTAGTCCAACTTCTTTCCAAAGTGTTTTACTTAACCTTTTCAGAGTATTTTTTTCCATGTCTCATACTGAGGTTTTTCAGGAGGGCTGGACATGAGTATGACTGTTAATACATTCTGCCCACCAGAACACACTCCTGTGCTAACAATACTGGATGAGACTTTTTCACACAAATCTGGTTGCCTTGAGGGATGTTGTTCTACTTAAGAACTGGCACGTTGCCGTTCCATTCTCACGCTTCTTCAATTCCACATCAAATTCACTCCTTCTATAAGACAAAATAAGATTTTTCTAACTGCCATGTCTGCACTTAACACAGTATCTAAAAATCGAGCTACATTTTCTCTGCCATATAGTTCATAATTTAGCTTTGATAGTTACAGATATTCTGAGATCAGGACTGAAACGCAATTGTATTGCTAGGGTGTAAGGGGAGATAGACTGAATCTTGCTTTTTCTACAGCTGTACTGTTTATCCAGCCTTTTAGTAGATAAATAAACAAACAAACAAACAAAAAATCAGAAAAGCAAGGAGATTGAAAGTATTGCCATGGGGAAAGAGTTAACATCAGAGCAGGAAACTGCTACTGGACAAGAGCCTATTCCTGACACTGCAGAGTAAAAATATACCATTAGTAATAGATGTATATAACTTTAACATCATCATTTACCTTTCAAGGCCATCAGATTAACTATCTAAACACAGTATTTAGGTTAATCTTCAAATATCACTTTATCTTTCACATTAGTTTTACTGACAGTCTCAGCCAAAGCCTACTGTGGTCAAAGCAAAGTTTCCTGTTGCTTTATATAGAATCAGGCCAAAGAATTACATCATTGAGTCGAAGCTGGATACGCGTACATAGGAAGTAACAGAAAATGTTTTGCTTTTACAGACTTCCTATTTTTAACTGAACCCAGTGGTAGCAGAATATATTCCACTTTTAACATCCTTTGCATAACCAAATTTTTAATTCATAACCTATATATAAATATATATATTTCTGGAAGTTTTGGGGGAAGAAGTTGTTTGGTTGGGGTTTTTTGGAGGTTTTTCCTGGATGCAACCCATTACTCATACTGAGTGTAGTTCCATTTGTTAAATGCAGTGAAAATTCCAGCATCAAGTAACAAGACTGGAAGGAACTACCTGCCATACTGAATGAGAAGAGCTGGTGATCCATCTGCTCCAGTCGTCTCTGTCTGATAAACTGCTGGTGCTTCCATTGCACAAAATGAGAGAAATTAGAATTACTGATTACTTTTCAAGCCATTTCTAGGTTATTTTAAGATAGGTGGAAAAGATGGGATTTTCCAGGATCTGTTTGAAGGAACACAGGGCAATAGTGCTGTGAAAAGGAACACAAGGAAGACTTTAGAGCACAAGGAGGAGGAAGATGCAGAAGGGAAACATGCCCAAAGAAGGATGGCATTACTTAGGTTGGTGTTGCTGGAGTCTTCAGAAGGTGTGTCACTGATAAAACGCTCCCTTGGGTGAGGTATAAGGGTGCACAGGATGGCATCAAGCAGCAATTTACTGGGATCCAAAGCTTGCTTTGGATCTAGTCAGGGGCCATTTCAACACTTAATTCAGAAGGACACAGCATCTTCTGGCCTATTAGCAGAACTCCTGGCAATGACAGGGACACAAACCTTATGCACATTTCCTTCCTGTCCTTTACAGCACATTAATAATGTGTTTGCGTTGCTGTGGCAAGTTATACCTGGGCACATCACAGCTATTTCCTGGGTCTGCGGGTCAGGTTCCCTTCCTCAACAGCAGATGGCAGTGAAGTTAAACAAATGCGGGGAAATAAGTCGAGAAAATGTGTTTTGCCTGGTGGATGGCGTCGCTGCAGAGCTCACAGAGCTGTGTGCATATTCAGACAGTGCGAGGTTCATTTCCAATTCACAGATCACCCGTAGCACACTTAGGAGGCAGAAAATATTAATTATCCATATCCGTTTGTAGTCCAAGTCGTGTTTACTTTGTTTATGATTTCTGTGGTGATACAAAGAGTAGAACAGATAAAATCTCTTACCATTTCTTTCTTACATCCGTATTTAAAATCTATTCATAGCTGAACAGCTGAGGATGAAGGTCAGTTTCAAGTGAGTAACTTTTACTCTTTATTACATATCTTGTGCTATGTCTCAGGGAATGAAGATGTCTCACCATGGGCTGCTTTAAAACTTTTGTATTGCCAGGTGTTTTTTACTGCTAAAAAAATTGTGTGAAAAGGTTACAAAGGTATCAGTTTTAAGCCACAAGAACAAAGAGATTGAGAGTAAACATTTACAATCTTGCCTTACACTTTTTAATTAATCTCACTTCTGGCGGCAGGATGGGAGACATGGGTGGGTTTTTTCTGATTTCCAGCAGGCAAATGATGGAGATGTCAGTATAGATATTTGATCACAACTTCTAAGTTCCTTGCCTAAAGTGAAAAATGGATGAACAAATATTAGGGATATCTGTATAATGTAATTAATATCTTAGTTCCACGCCAGTGTCATGAAAAAAACTTGCTTGTGGGATCTGTGATTTCCAATCAGATGCCAGATCATCAAATAGAACATCTATTTCCCTTATTTACTGCTCAGGGCTTGATTCACCCGAGGAAACCCAGGGCTCTCCCTCCATCCTGAGGTAATCACTCAATCCTGTATGACTATGCAAAGCACCGGAGGAGTGCCTTGAATAGGCATTCAAAGCCGAAACCTTCATTTCAAAACCTTTCAAGACAAAAGCAAGCTCTGAGTAAAGTCCTCAGCTGTTTACGGTGCTGACCTGAATGTCAGAACTGCCATAGCAGAAGGAAAGGGACCAGAGGAATCTTTCTTGCCTGGCTCTTTTGGACCATTAATGCTCTCAACAGAGACTTGGACTCTGCAGTCCTGTTCCTAAGAGAAGAACCAAACCAGTGGGACCTCCCAGAGAACAGAGGGCTTCAAGGCTGCTCCCAGGAGTTTGATTTCCCTTATCACAGCATGCATAAGTATATATTTTCTTTTCAAGCTCATATTTACAAATCCTATAGTATCAATATGTTTTTAATCTTCCAGTTGTATTTGAATCTTTCATTAAAAAAATTCACATGGCACCCCAGCAGACATATTTATAACAAGCAAGGGCACAAGTCTCAGTCACTTGTGAAGAAGCAGCCCTTCTTAATCTGTCAATCACTCACAAAATGCACAGAGCATCAATTGCCTTTTAGGTTACTTACTGTGACTTATGTACCTGCCAATAAATCTAAAATACAGGCCAAAGAATATGTAGCTCAAGTAAATCTACAAATGTAGCAGAAAAGCTTCACTAACTACCTCAGATTGCCAAAGATGAGGTCATTTCCTTGTTGTGAAAAATACTGAGTCCATAAATTACTTTTATCACCTCTGGGGCAATGCAAACAGTTTCCCACAGATGCCGAAAGTATGATATGTTTTTTATTTAATATAAGAACACCACTTTAACACTGCTCTTAAAATACGAGGTCCAAGATTCTGCTTGAGCTTTAAGGCCCCAATTCAGCAACATATTAAAACAGATGCTTCAGGGCCTGACATTAAACACGTGCCAAAGTGCTTTGTTGCATAGTCATAGATTGCTGATTTGGAGCCTAAAGACTAAATCTTTTCCCCATGACACTCTGCATTACCTTCTGTTTTCCTTCAAGGAAAACAAGGCATTTATTCAAATATAATATGCATAAACATGTAAAAGCATTCAAAGTCTTGTCTCTCTGAGATCACTGGGTGAGCCATAGCTCTGGACGTAAGCCTTGGACAAAAGTTGATGTATCATTTTTTACAACAGTTTAACTGGTGTTTACTTAAGATTTAGTCAGTATTGTCTCCACAAAGAAAATAAAAATGCTTTAAACATGTGAAGACATAAATATGGATGATGAACATCCTACAGAGAACTTTGGAGAAAGCACCACTGAATTAACTTACAGTACATTTGTTAAACATGAGCAGCTCTAATAATGACATTTCATTTAACAATGCCCTTTGTCTTTTCAGTTCATCAGTTACCTATTTCAGTAATGAACTGCAGTCATACCATTCTGATTTTCTCCTAATGTAAAGGCTGAGATCACTTCACTTGCAGTGGAGCGTGATGCTATTATTCTGTTTGTGCCTTAGGAAAAAAGCTATAGAATATATCACAATTGTAATTGTCTAACAAATATTAAAGTCTGTGATCAGTAAGGAGACCAATAACTTCGTTTAGCTTTTAATGGAAACAAGTAAAATTAAAAAAACAGGAAGACAGAAATGGTTGAAAATGCTCAGCATATCTATTTCATGAGCAGAGCAGTAAGTATTCAGCTGGGAAAAAAAATGAGCCACGCATTAAACGTTATTTTAATTTTTTATCAACAGTTCATGCATAGAGCTTAACAGCAACATTTTCAGTTAGGATGAATAATCTCAATCACAAAAATAAAATGGAGTTGCCTGCCCTATTTAAGAAGGATTTTCTAAAGAACTAGAGGAAGTCAGATTAAGTGGGTAATATCCCACTTTGCACTATGTAAACACAAGACAGATAAAAAAATATCATAGGACTACTTGACATGATTCATAAGTCTTACAAGGGGTAATGGAGCCTACTTTCACTCATTTGCCTACCTCTTTTTTGGGTTTCTTAGATTTCAAAAGCTTTTTCATTGCCTTTCTAGCTGCAAGAGAGACATTTTAACCAGGCTGCTGTTTTCACTTTTCTATTCACTGTGATCCATTCAAAATATTTTCAGAGCTCACCAAAAACATTTAATTAGCCGAGAGTGGTGTCCAGCACTCCATAATCTTTTCCCAACTGAACCAAATCTGCACAATTTACAATAGATCTTTGGAAAACTGCTCTTTACTGTGTGCTGCATCTATAGATCTCTCTCAATTACCCACAGTAAATTTAGGCATTGTACAAGAGCAAATTTTACAGTCCATGAAGAGATGAAGTGAAATCTAGATGAAATTCATTGTGACAGATCCTCAGTTAGTGCCCTGATGTGTCTGTATTACAGAAGATAGACATTCTATTAGCATGGAAGCTCCCATAATGGACTGTGAATCATTTCAGGTAATAGAGATGCCAACTGGAATGACTGAAAAGCACTATTGAATTCCATTAGAGCTCTTTGTTTTTAAATCAGTCATTTCTTTGTGAATATCCAACTATATACTTCTTGACCCTAGCTGAGAGTAATAATTGTGAACTAATATTACAAAACATTAATCTGAGTTACTGTTCAATTAATGTTTCTATTTGAGGGTTATTTTTATGCTGCAAATGTGAAGGAGACTGTGGCTTGTATTACAAATATGTATTTGGACTTGAGCTAGTGCAGAATGCAATTTTCAGTTATATTTCTGTCTCCACTGTATTCAGTCTCATCTCATAAGCTGTAAAAAGACGTGGGTATTGGCTTTTCTTTTTCAAAGTCATCCTACCAGAATAAAATAACTATAATCAACAAATCTATAAAGATAAACATTTTTATAAGAGATGCCACAAATAGTCTTCTTTCATTTGGGTGCTTGGTTAATTATCAGCAAAATAACTAACACCATATCCTGTTACCCAAACAGCCCCACCTTATCTATCAATCATGTATGATTTATCAGACTTGATAATTGCTTGGATAATTAACACAGAATTTAAATTTATTCTGTGTGCTGAAACCCCAGAAATGCCTGCATAATTGCCATTTGTGTAGTAGATGAAGTTACAAATAATTCTTTTTCATATAAATATGAAGGCTGGCTTGCAGGCAGCACATATTTCCTCACGCATAGCCATTAATGCAGATATCATGTCATACAAGTGCTATGGTATTGTCACACGTTAACTATATATATATATAGTTAAAGTAATTAAAATACATATCCATAAAAATAAGGGGAAAACCTTTCCCTTTGTTTGTAAGCACTGAATGCTTCTTTTGTGAGGAAGTACAGAAGGAGAATGAAGGAAAATTAGTCTACTCAGTACAGCAGCAACCATATTTGAATCTCTCTAATATTCACACATAAATCCTTTGGGAAGTCTTTAAAGAGAGTAGGTTCTATATCTTCTGTCTACGATCATCTATTTTCACATCAGAATGAGCAACATTATCCTTATATACTAAAGTATCTGTGTCTACAGCTTGAAAATGAGCCTCTCCTTAATGTTGTAATGACAGGTGTAAGATTAACTTTGTTAGGTGTCTAGTCACTCATGCAAACTAAATTAAATTAATGGAACAAATTTCTCTCATAATTAAGATAAAAATTCATGTCAGCTGTAACCTTGCTGTACACTAATTATATACAAATGATTTATCATCTGCTTCGCCCAGAATATTAATCCTCAACTCATTGATAACTGCAAGCAGTGTTAAGAGATGAGAGTTGATTAACTATGACAGATTGGGCAACCACAGTACCAAGTACCTGAACAACCAGTGAAACCAATAATATTCAAATAGCAGTTCTTATTTAAAAATGCATTCCCATGGAAACAGATGCATGTTTAATGAGGGACACAGAGATTATTTCAATAACAACTGATATTGGAAGAGTGGGCAGAGCTAATCAATAATAATTAAGCCCTTAGCCTGGTTAAGATATGGTTCTCTAAAGCAGATTATGTACACATTAGTGAGGTACTAGTTCAGGCCATGTTACACATAATGTCTTCATGCATTGCTGTTGGTTATTTATTTTCCTACTGCAGCAGGTATCACATAGTTTACAGATGTTAAAAAGCCAACAAACTAGTCTTGGCTCCCATCAGCTCTAATAAAGAGAAGAAGAAGCTGATGGCACCAACAGTCCTTTGAAAGTCAACTCCTGAGGTAATTATGCTTTGGGAAATTTCTTTATGAAAATGCCACTCTCAAAAAATCAACCCAACCAACACAAAACCCCCCAAACTCTTGGAGCATCATCTGTTAATTAGGAACTTCATTCATCTCTTAGAATATGGCATTATAGTTCTGCTTTAAATGAAAATTATTAAAATTAACTCATAAAACCTTAAAAATATTACTTTTTATTTTTAATAGATGGCATGTACTTTTTGGGAAGATTCTTAGTTAATAATGTATCATTTAATGAATAAAAAAAATACATAAAATTTCAGATATGCTGAAGAGTTTCAAGTTAGGGCTCAGGCTTTTTTAGTATTAATTCTGTCTCCCCAGGACAGCTTTTTTAAACTAATTGCTCATTGAGACTCCAAGAATCCCTGTCAGAATGAAGAAAAAACTCAGTCTTGTACCTAGGCATTAATAAGGCACAACCAGCCAGCTGGATGAACTAAGTAATATTGCTGTAAATTAATTACTTTCCTGAAAAGCTGGTGTGTCAGAAGATGAGTTATGTGTGAAAAGGAAACTTAAATACTAATACGAAACTGAAGACAACTGCAAAATCAGCACAGAGTGTGAGCCCATTATTCCCACTGTTAATGTGGGACAAGCCCTGTGGACCCCTGCGTGGTGTTGGCACAGGGATGTGCAGCCTGGCCTGCAGGGAATGTGGCCATGGCACAGCTCAGGCTTTCCTGGTGGCCAGACTGGTTCGAATCTGACATAAAGGAACAAAATCGGAGAAATTGGCTGCTATCCTACAGCTGCTCATCCCAATCATTGGGTCTAAGAGAGCCAATCTTTCTCGGTGGGCTCATTCTTAGTATGGGGACACCTATTCCTTTGGAATTGGAATGGCTTATTTCACATAGTCTACACCAGGATTATGTCTTAAATGTGAATGTGAGCCCTTTCTTCAGCTCCCAGTTCCTTAACACCCACTCAGCACCTGACTGAACACAGGTGTTCCTGCATAGGTATCTCCAGATCTTGGCTTGGACAGAACTTGGAGCTCCTATTACAGATGGCAGAGCCGGCTGAATGCCAGCCCACACAGGGATGGGCCGGACACAGCACATGGTGTGCTGCAGGTTTGGCAGTGCTTTGTGGTGACACTGCAGGCTGGTATTGAGCACACAAACCAGGCTGGCCTCTGGAAATACTCAGCATTGCTCAAGCCCAGGCTTCAGCTGCCAAGAGAACCAAAACACCAGAGTCCAGCCATTCCAGCACTGGCAGTCACAACATGTGGATGACAGACCAAGAGCAGCTTTCTATCTGCCAATACACACTTAGCCTCTCAAAGAATATTTGAATCACCAGCACAGGAAGCAAATATTCTATTTCATAATAAAGGTCATTTTCAGCCTTCCATCCCATGAGGAAGTTGTGTTGGTTTTTTTTTTTTACACATTTCTAGCGTGCTTCAAAAGAAATTAAAATTCCACTTAAATGAAAAGGTGAACTTTATGGGAAATTAAAATTCACACATTTCTTTCTCTACATTTCTAGCTATTTCAGGGCTAATTGCCTTTGAATTTGTAAATGCAGATAATGAGAAGAATCCTATGTATATGGAACTGAAGGGAATATATGCAGAGCAAGTTAAGTACTTGATATCCAATTTAACTTGGAGTTGGATATCAACTTTAAATAAGCAAAAAGGCCTTAAGTTTTTTTCATCATCTTATCCTTAGGGGATACATATCTGCTATGAACCTAATCAACTACAGTACAGTGCTAATGAATGAACGCTCCTGTAGAGAACAGAGATGGACCATCAGCACTGCAAGTCCCATGTGTCTGTTCTAGCAGAAGCTCCGCATGGACATTTGTCAGAGATGGTGTCTAAATGCAGCCTTCTAGGAATGGCTAAAATGAGTCTAGACTGATTACTTCTGCTTTGGCTAATTGCTTGAGGTAGGAACTAGAAACCCACTGGTAGCCTTCACTGCTACCAGTTAGAGGTGTAACTTATAGACCTAAATTTGCTCATACTGACACAAAAGTACACCACCTTCAATAGAGTTCTTCCAGTTTAATAGGCACCAAGGACTAGCAGATGCAAAATATGGATGTTTTTCTTGGGCTAAATCTCTTTTGCACACTGAATTAGTGATACCTGGAGCATCTTCTGCGCCTTCCCCTCCGAGTAAGAAGTGGGATTACGCTGCCTTCCCCAGCAGTACCACTTCATGCCATTGATCAGGCTCTGCAAACAATGCAATTATTTCAGAGGAGAGGGCAGCGAGCCCTAATTTTGCTACTTCCACTTATTACTGAGGAACATCAAACAACGCAGCCATTTTCCTGCAGCCATCTTTAAAAAAGGCAATGATCTCGATGTGCTGCTAACCTAATGAGGGCTGTGTGTGACACAGCCGTAGATACAGTTTCTCACTAGCCTAATGAGCACAGTGACAGACAGTGAAACAGTTCACACTTGAGTAATTTTCTAGTCATCAGCAACTGCAGCGTTCATGGGAGCAGAAGCCAGAGAAGGGACGGAGATATATACAATAAATACACACTGGCTCCATTGGCCAGAATAAGTTATCACTAGGATAGAGGTCTTGGGGCAGACTCCCTTAGGAAATTCAAACAAAAAGAGTCAATTTAAGGCATCTCTAGCAGTGCATTCAATTAAAATTAAATTTAAAACGTAGGATCAGCTGTTGGGCTGTTAGGCCACCTGCCCAAAGGAAGAAAAAAATTAGGAATGTAACGAACCTTTACTCCTGATGTCTGCAAGCTGCTCATGAATCACTGAATAGTACCACCTTCTCACAACCATCCATTCAGCATGAAGTCCAGTTCTTCTTTGTCTCCCACCCCAAGAAGAAGGAAAATAGCAGCAGATAGCTCATTATCCAAATTGACAGCAAGTGTTTGCATGAAAAATGCCGTCCTTCTTACATTTTTAATGTACAGGCAACTTCTTCCAGTAAAACTGTTATTTCTCAAGGGAATGTTGCTATGAGCGAAGCCTTGTAATACCCACTGGTACAGGCTCCAGGTTAGATAACACAAGGAAACAGCAACAGCCATTCAGAGCTGTGCAGTTCTCCAGGCACTGTGTTAGTGCACCAAGCACTTCCCTCTGCCCAGATGGTCAGGTGTGGGAGTGGAGAAGAGACACAGCTGAGGTACAAGGGAAGGAGCCCTTCCCAAAGATGAGAAAACCAAATGGTGCAAGAAGCATTATTTCACTTGTCCATGGTGTGATCCAGGTCTCAGAGATGCCACATCAGCCCTTCTTATCCCTTCTTGATTTTTCTCCTTGGATATTGCAGTTTTTTAAGTATTTTACAATATTATGCCCACCTCACTTCCATCTTCTCTCAGGTGAAGAGAGGAGAGACATTTGATGGTGCTGGGACAAATAAAGCAGCAGCTGCACAGAGTCCACCTGTGAACCTCAGAAATGTCCCCCTGTGAACTGGCCTGACTCTCTAAGCAGAAGGGACATTAGGAAATGAAGGGTCTTGTGGTTCCTCATCTGGATCCTTCTGCTGTGACCCTTCCTGGCACGTGTGGGAACCAACATATGCACAGAGGGACAAGTCCAGTCAGTATTCTAAGTGTGCTGGAATCACTTCATGGAGAGCTATGGGCATGCTTTAGAGGTGCAGGAACGAGATGTGGGGGAGCTCATAGTGCCCTTCAGATCTAGTCCTGCTCTGCAGGCAGCAGTGACCAGCACAGCTCCCACTCTGAGCTGCCCAGTGGGAAGTGGATAATGCCCCAAATGCCTAAACTCACATCCTGCGACACCAGCCTCAGCTTCAGTGTGTGAGGTTACCTGGGCAAGTACACGGGCTAGAGGGTGGATCAAAATATCTTCCAATGATCTCAGCAGCAGCAGATGAGCCCTTGTGCAGTTCAATCCTACCCTGCAAGAGCCTGCAGAGAGCACACATCTCAGGCTCTTCCACTGAGGGCAGAGCAGCTTTGCACAGTGCAGAGCAGCTTTTGCACAGTGTTAATTAGCTAATTCTCACAATCACTCCATAAGCCATTTCTGTCCAGCTTTTCAGGCTGGTGGAGAAGTGAAGGACCTACCAGGAACCACCAGAGGCACAGGTGCAGTTAACCAGGAACCAAACTGAAAAGTTCTGGGCTCTGGCTGCTTGACCAACACCCTTTTTTATCTGCTATTTCTCCTAGCACATGTGAAAGTATTCCCTTTGGCTTGTGACAGAAGGCCTGTGGTTCAGGAGGCAAATGGGCTCTGAGTCAGGTGTCTCTGTTCCTCCACAGCATCTGCTACTGCTTTCTTGGGTCACCCAAGGTAGCGTGTTTAAACTCATTGTACCACGTGTCATGCTGGAAGAACCCAAAATTGCTTCTAAAATGTTGTTGTGTCACCTGGGGGTAAGGAAACAAACATTGGAAACTCTCAAAATTAGGGAATTCAGTGCTTATCTCTCACTGACTTTCATCTGGGCTGACCATTCAATTGTTTTAGGCTACTTTAAAGACCCTTGTCCAGAAAAAGGAACTGACATTTATGGGCACAGCACAAATATTAAACTACTTTGAGTAACTTTCCATGTGGAACTGCTCATATGCAATAAAACTGGCAGTGTTTTCCAGTATAAATAATCACTCATTTCTTGAAATCATAAATCATTCACCTTTTGAATTATCTGGGTGTCAGGGGATAAACTGTTAAATCCATATTTAGTATCTAATGCAAAGTCCTGCCTGGTTTTCGGAAATACTGCACACTCTTCAGCTGGGAGAACTTGTACTCAGATCCCTTGGATAAAAGTATTTAAATTTGAACGTACATACTTACATTTAAAAACTCCACCCAACACTTAAGGGAACTGAAAATTAGTTAAAAGCTGTTCTGAGCATTTTCAAAAATTACACAGTGGAAGGCATTACGGCTGGAAATGCATTTTAACTAATTTTTTTTCATAAAAGTCTTCTTTTAATATTCTGTCTTGATCATCACAGATATCCTGGAACACAATAGCTCTGGCCATAACAACCATGCCCCGAATCACCCAGTGGAGACAGGAAGTGAAGAGCTGGTATCGGAGGGGAAACCAGCCAGTTGTGTCAGGGAAATGGGACATCAGGACAGGACAGAGCCTGCGGTGCAGCCCTGCCAAGGAGAGCTGTACTGCCCTCGTGGTGGGAAATGACAGCCCACCATGTAACCCTCATCATCAACACAGCGGATTTGACAAGTCTGTGGACCAGCAATCGAACTGCAGCCCAGCTGATTTTAATACCCTGAACCATTTGAGTGTCTGCATAAAGTCTGACCTGGACTAGACGTGGTGCAGCATTTTTAGAGGGCCCTTAGTGAAACTGTTCCACTCCCTGCGTAGAGATGGACACACAGAATCTGCCAAAAAAATGTTCAGCCAACCAGGAAGTGTCAAGAGGATTTTATACAGGAAAAAAGATTTGAAGAAACTCAGTGGTTAAGGGAATGTTCATTTTACTTTCTAATTCACCTTAACTGATCCTGTATGTGAACCAAAACCCCTGACATAAGAAATGTGTGCAAAAGATATAAACCTGTGAAATGGTGGGACAAATAGTTTCCCCTCCTCTAGTAAAAAGAAACAGCAGCTACTTGGGAAAAGAATCCACGTGCCAAATCTGTAAATATGCTCTACCTCTTTCTTATGCTGCTGCTATAATTAATGTGAGAACCTTTAAAATTCCTATCTGATACTTACATGTGTTATAGCAACATATTTAATTCCAGCGCTACATCCTTTAGCAGATTCTTTTACTTCATTCAAATTACTAATCGTTTAGATTCTCTCTGAAAGTCTTTCCTCCCTTGCTCCCCATGCATGCTTAACCTAATTAACTATAAATGAGAAAAAATGCTATTCACATAAAAAGAAAATGTTAACCTATAAATTATCCAGTGCTCCCTCCTGAGGCTGGCAACGCCTCTCACAGAAAAGCTCAGATGTTGGTGCAGTATTCTTGACTTCCCATCCAGTTTCTGCCACCCAAAATCATTTTATACAACACATTACTCTGCCATTTTGTACATCTGGCAACATTTGCTGATACTAAGTCCTCTCCCGTGTTTTTAAGACTACACGAAGGAGGATTTCGAGGATGATTAATTGGAGAGAGAAAATCATTCCTTTACATTTCAAGGAACATTTGCAGAAGACTAATGGTCATTTATGGAACTATGGCCTCTTTATACCCATTAATGTCTTCCAGTGCTCCCTGTGGGTCACACAATTAACCACTGCTTTGTGTTTCTTTGCTGCCGTTATCTAAAGTCCTCTCAGTTGCCATCATCAGTTGAAAATCTGCTTTGCCATTGCCACTCGGGTCCGTGGGACTGAGACATGTAAGAGACAGAATCCTTGCTCTATATGTTTCTCCTCAAAATACAGTTTCTTCCAGAGGTTCTCAACTGCACTTTGCCTAATTTGACCCCGACAACCATTTTCAAATAAATCCAAATAAAAAGGAGAGAGAGACAATCCTTTATTTTTTCATTCTATTCTCATGCTTCTGTGACTTTGTTCATGCTACTCTCCAGCGGTGATAGAAAGGGCTTTGCTGTGCCTGGCACAATATAATTCTGATCCATAGCTGTAGCTCCAAAGTACTCTCATAACTTATTGTTATTATCATTAGCATTGCCATTATTTGGAATTGTAACACTCCCAATGAAACCTGACATAACAGATTCCTATCTGCTAACATGACAAACTTGTGTCCAGGTGCCAGCTCACATCATGGGCACCACCAGGGATGCTGGGCCCAGGCAAAGACTGGCAGAGCCACATCTGAGGGAAATGACCTTTCCATCACATTTTCCATGGTTCCCTGTGGTCTGTCACTGTCTCCCTGTCACTGCAGGGATTTGTGTCAGCATTCTGAGGTCACTAATAGGCCTTTAATGGCCAAGGGATTAGTATTACACAGTATGTTGCCCAGTTTTTTCTCCTTTTGCCAATGAAAGGAGACTGCCGTGGCAACAACAGCCTCTTGCCAGGACATTTGTGTGCATTCTATTTTGGAACTTGCATTTCACCAGCTCGTGGTTTAATTTACCACTAACTCCATTACACTGCTCAGTGTTTGCCCCATGCACTGTCTGTGAGCTCCGAAACAGCTGCACATTAAACTGGGGAGAGCAAGGTGCCTACAAATGAGCTAGGAAGCATGGGTTACCCATTGGGAATGGAAATTTTTTTCTTTCACTAGCATTATCCTTTTCCCATTCTGATTTAACAAAAGATATAAAAAATACACGTATGTTGAATTAAAGGCACAGTGTTACCAAACTATCCATGTGCAAGTTGTATTACACTTGGTAAGACGCACCATGTAACGAGCCAAGGAAATGAGTTCTTGGTTGTTCCACATCCATATGACAAGAAGATTTCTCTGTGGTGACCTGGAAATTAAGAAAATGGTTCTAAGGATTGAAACAGACGCCAACACTGTCATCTCTGCTTCCTGCCAAAGGGTTGCAGCCACGTCCCTCAGTATGACAGACACCACAAAGAAGTTGATGGTGTTTCACACAATGTCTGAGTCGTTCAGAGGACATTGCTCCCAGGCACATGTGGTGTTGTCACCTTCCCGTGGAGATGGTGATGCCAAGAATGTCTCCTTCCAGAGAGACAGAAGAGTTACAGCCATCAGCCAACACCACGGGTGGGTATCTATTGGACATCCGTGGTTTGTTAGTTTCCTTTGCTATCCCTGTAACTTGTTCCAGGTATTTTATGAAGTGAAAAAACATCAGCACTAGCGTTTTTTTCCCCTTGATATCAAAACAGACATACCCAAGAAGAGAAGAAAACTAGAGAGAAAAAGAACAAATGAGGACAACACAGATAAAAACAAGGAGTAATGCTAGATCAAAAAAATGTAAGTTAAAGAGACAAACTGCTTATCTGTTTGTTCCAAATACCTTGAAATTTTCCCCCTTTTGATGGTGCTTGATCACAAGCTGAGAAGAGATGGGCCTTCCAGCTGTGAGGAGACAGTCTCACACCAACACAGGAAAGAGAGGCATTACCTGCTTGCCATTCCTGAATACAGTAAAAGAAACAGAGAGAGAAAGAGAGAAAATCTCAGGAACGAACTGCTGGCATTTTGCTGCAAAGCCAAATCAAGACATGGATTTAATGAGTGTGCATTATAAAGAGCAGGAAACACTGTCATCATTACACAATTTAGCTGAAATTTTTGTAAGTACACAACTCTGCTAAAATATCCTTATTAAAGGTATGCATAAGATTCAGGAAAAGAGAATGCCATCCAACCTTTTCTTACTTTAACATTGCTTCAGGATGATTTACAGCACTTAAGCAGAAAAATACAAAAGCCAAGCATGTGCATTCACTCACATTTTTACCCACAGGAAACCCCGTGCTCTTTTCTGTGGTCACTCAAAAGGCGGAATCAGCCCCACAGCCCCTTGCAGACAGACCCCCATCAATCCTGTCCACCCCTCTCTCTCCCCACAACCACCCTTGCAGTTACTACCTGCATTTCGTGGTCCCTGGGTTTCTCCGGTGCCAGATCCATTTCCTCTCTCCTGTTTCCCACCAGAAGCTGAGACCATTGCCCCAATCCCTTGCCAAGGGAGCACCAGCCAGTCTCACCCTTTTCCACGAACCCCTGGTTGCAATGTTTGCACAAATCCCAATCTCTTACTTTCCTGTTCACTGCCAAGAGCCCCCTTCATCAACGGGCTTGCAGGAACACAACTGCTAAGAATTTTACTTAATTGGCACTAATTATAGTCAAGGGGTAACTACAGGCACATTCACGGGGGGAGGGAGGGTTTAAGGAGAAGAAATATAATTCAGTACGCTCTCAACTCTGTACACACACTTAGATGAGCAGGGTTAATAAGAGCATCAGTCTGGTTCCGGAGCACACAAGAGGTAAATAGAAGCCATTTTTCATGTTTTATTCTGCAGGTACCGTTTTACCATGGCCCCTTTTACAAGTGAGGTAAATGAGTCATAGAAAAAGCAAGTAGCTTGACCAAGGCTTTGCAGTAAGACATCGGCAACATAGAGAGAACACTGCAGGAGCTACTTTCCAGCCCACTTGATTCATGAGAACAAAATCTTGCATCATTTTTATTATCATTATTGCTAAGTAACAGCTACCCTCATCTCCAGCACCAGGAATTTTAGGCTAAGCTGTGGCACAGTTCCACAATTGAATTTGAATCAATCAATCTTTAATCCCTGACTAGGTAAACACAGCAAGGAAGTATCTGAGGGAAAAGAAACTTCTATCAGAAACAAAATTATTATTTGTGGGGCTAACATCCTGGATCGGCTTACAGTTGATAAGATTCAGTAAGCAGAAATGAAAAAAAATATTAGAAAGTCTATTAGGAGACACTGAGATGAATATTGTGTTCCAACCTTTGACATTCAAGCTGTGCCTTAAGATTGTAACTATCTTTTTGCTGCAGAACAAAAAAAAAATAAAAAATTGAAAGGCATGACTATTAAGGAAGGATAAAGGTTGAGTCATACGCAAATGTCATGTTATAGATTTACCTACCAACAAGAAGCCAGCGGGGTTCAGGTCAAAGGTTAATGAAAGACATCCAAAGGTCATTCCGTGATTATGTGAGAGCATGAGTTTAATAGGGCACGGGGACGACAGACACTGACAGAAGATTTATACCAGAGGTGATGACACTGCTACGAATAGTGCTGATAAAAAGAGCCCCAATATCAGCCTGAGCAGAATGATGAATGGCGCACACGTCTGCTCACACTTCTCATTATAAGCTCCTTCACTCATGGTGGCACTTAGCGGCGTTTATTTACTGTGGTTTGATGGTACTGAGCAGAAGCACAGTATATCTAATACTTTAAATGTAGACTTGCCATATAAAAATGAAACAAGAGATAAGATTAGACCATTGAATAATTGCCCAGCTTTCCTGCAGAGATTATATTCACTAGTGCTAACATTATTTTTTTCCTAATGTTCTAGTGCACGAACAGCTCAAGTGAATTAATTTTCTAAGGCAGAAGGTCAAAAGAAAATAACTGATAAGCGTTGTGCCTGCTATAGAATATCACTTTACAATATTCTCGCCTCCTGATTTATCAGATAGAGAATAAGAGATAATATAATAAAGGTATATAAACATATTTTTTGTCACGGCATATGTAGTTTTAGTTGTCCCAATTGCTATTTTTCCTTGTGGCTATGGGTAGGAAAAGGATCAGAGAAGTCAGCCAAAAAGTCAAAAAGTCAAAAAGTCAAAAAAAAAACAACAAAAAAACAAACAAACAAAAAAAAAACAACAACAACAAAAAAAACAAACAAAAAAAAAAACAAACACCACACACACAAAAAAAATCAACAGTAAACCTTAGGACCAAACCCAAGGAAAACTGAGACCTGATAAATAACATGCACTGCACCAAGAAACTTCTTTTCAGACTGTTATATATTAATCAAACCACTGGAGTGTGAATTTATGAATGTCTTATCATCTTTCAGGCAGCAGGCACAATAAAAATTAGAACTACAGAAAATTGTGGGTATTACAAAAGGTTATTTCTATCAATTCATGTGTATCTGTAGATGGAAATATCACAGAAGAAAGTTCTGTCTTTCCACTTGCACCTTCACCCAGGGATGGAGCAGTACTGCATGACACCATATTTAACATTTAGTTGGACATGGAGCAACATAAATAAACACTTACTCAACCAAGAGGTGCTGTAAATAGCCCGCGGGATTTTGAGAGGTGGAGAGTTGTAACATCCTGTAACATCCCTCTCCAAGTGCTGCCATTATTGCTACTTCCCAATACAACAGATCTATATTTTGTACCATATCCATCTTGTAGTACCTGAATGTCTCCCATGTAACAGAAAAGGGAGACAGCCATAGAAATACACTCCTGTCATTATCTCTGTCATTATTGTTTTTTGTGGTCCACAGTGCAAGCACCAGTTTCACAGCGGTCATTTGGGTAATAAAGGCTTATTGGAACAGAGATGTGCAGTCTGGTCCCAGAAACACTGCATAATGTCACAATTACGCTATACCTGGTGCTCACACTTAGTGGAAAGATGCTGCCTGTCGCAGAGACCCCACCTTCAGGAGGTAATGGGGGGCTGCACATGGGGCAGGACATCCCAGAGCGTGAGAGATGTGTTTGCTGGAGCACTGGGTGCTTCTCTAATAATGTTGTGATAGGTCTTCCATCTCAGAAACAGCACGCATGAAAACCCTCCTAGCTGATGGCTTGTGATTTTTCAAAAACTGATTTCTTGAAAGAGGGCAAATGCACCCAAGGTACAGCCTCTGGCCATCCTCTAATTAAGGCACAAAATGTAAGCATTCTGAAAGAGGGGGAAGTGTTTCCAATACACTTTTGAAATTTCCTGCACCACAAAACAAATATGTGATAAACAGGAGAAAAACTCAAACCTACCTGAATTTCAGAAATAAAGAAATATCTCCTGGATTACCTTGAAAAGCACATAGTGGTATCTAATACTTGAAGGGCATGTGAAGGTTCAGTAGATCCCCCAGGATAAGGGACCTCTGATGGACTCCAGAAAACCAGAATTATGTCAGGCAGAAGTTGCTGAAGTGTCACATCTAATTAATGGAGAGAGGAATTACAGTCACTTACACTTCAGCTTGACTAGGAGGAATAAAAAAAAAGAAAAGTAAGTAACACCTCATCCCTGTGCAGCATGAGAGACCTATGCATTGTGTGAGCCAAATAGGAACATAAGTGGTACTGGCTTCGCACTAGCTTCAGCAACATGGTAAACTCCAACGTGAGTGGAAGAAATGCCTTTTGTTACCAAACCAGATATTCCATCAACTCACACCCCTGATACGAGCCACAGACTAGCCACTTTTAGCACTGATTCTCAGTCATCTCTTTCACCTTTGCCCAGAGCAGATGGACTTATATACATATATATATATACACACATTTTAATTTAAAGGACCTCCCTCATTTTTCCAATGTTTTCCAAGTACTGCAGAATAATTTACCAAAAATACATCTAACCAAAATTTCGCAATAGTAGGGTGCTTATTAATCTTTGGCATCTGGGTACCTGTTTTCCTCTTTGGAAAAAATGACGTAATCAGTTTTATCTAACAGGGCTTTACACTGGGCTAATCACTAAAAATTAATAGAAATACATCAACAAGGCCATTAAAACACAGTGTGTGTGCAGGGGTACATTTAGATATATGAAAGCAGATGAAAAGGCAGGAGGCAGAATGGTTTTCCTTTAAAGCTCTCTAGTGATCAGTGACACGCTGTCATTCAGCATGTTTTATTGTCCACTTGAACCAAATGAATTGAACAGTCTAATGGAAGCCACAGTGTTCCTGCATAGACAGTGTATTTGTAATTGAGGCAGACAATAAAATGTTGGAAAAGCATCTGAAGCAGCTGTACACCAAATGAAGATGAGATTTCTTATTTATGAATAGGAAAAATAAAACTTGAGTGACACTCCTTATTTATTATGCAGCAAAAGAATTTCTGGGCAACTGAAATTCTGTGTATAGAGCAAACAGAAAATGTATCAGTTTTCTAGCACAGCCACAAGAGACCAAGTTTCATCTGAAGTTATAAGCTATAAGATCATTGCTGGTTATGAAGGTGAGATCACTTTTTCTGAAGCAGCAGAAATTCACTGATGACAAAACATTACTCATTTTGGCCGATGTTCTGGCTACAAGCACATCAAAATGCTTCTAAAGTCTCTGATAACATATAGCTAAAATCTCATAACTGGAATAAAACATGATCTTTATTCTGCTGCACCTCGAATGCTGGAAAATATTGATCTAAGAGTCAAGAAATTGTATAAGCAGATTACTCTCAAAAAGACTGGTGCATGAAATTCACTTATTGTTTATAATATATTTGGCAACTGACATGTGCCTTCGGATTTATTTGGAACAGAAGATCTTCATATGGCTCTCAGGAAGCACATATGAAAAAATGACAGTGAACTGCTGAGAAGTTGATGCCCTTTCCCAAACTAATTATGTTATTTGGAGTCCAGCATCTGCCCTGGAGATCCACAAAACAAACTAATTATCAGATAATCTTATCTGCCAGATTTAGATCAAACCTCTAGAAGAACGGGTTGCTAATTATAGGTATATGCATGTACATACGTGCATATCTGTATGGACAATATTTTTAGTTTAACACTCTACAAATTTAATTAATTTAGTTCTTGAAAAAGCCTTCTTCCGAGAAAGGCCAGAAGAGAAAGTACTGTGACAACAGCCATAAATCCACAGCAGAAGGTCTGCTGGGTAAGTAGCACAGGGCACAAGTTGTAATATTTTTCTGTATTTAAAGTGTTTGTGTTCACTTTGGGTATGTGTGTTTATGCAAGTCCTGCCCTGCTCAGAGTACTGCAATTCCTGGGTAATGGAAATACCATCAGAAGCCTGAATCTCATCACCTTGTTTCATAAATGAATCACTGGACCAAAAAGAAGGAAAAAAACCCCAAACCTACAGAAAGCCCACTAGGAACAATCCAAACACAAACATAATACTGAGATTTCATTTGTTTCTGCAACCTGAAGGCCAAATTCTTCACTGGGGTAAATTTATAATGCTAGCAGAAATTGACATCCAAAGTGTGTAACCTCGGAGTAAAGGGCTGGGACAAAATCCAGGAGCCAGTTTAGGCTGGTGCCAGTTCAGTGTTCCACATGAACATATCTGGGCACATATTTTTCAGTACGTGTGAAGTCCTGTGTACTTTGGTAAAACTTGTGTGTGATAATTCTACTAAAAGAGATATGAATTTAAAAAAAAATCATCCTCATTAAACCTTCTTAAACCTTCCTCATTAAACCTTAAATATATGTAGAAGAGAATACAACTGATTCTGTTAACAAATCCATTTGCCATCACATTAAAATATAAGTTCAGAAGGTTCATACCCCATGTTCTGGTTGTAACATCAAATTTTACACAACACGGCTAAGCCCCTGTTTTCATCAGAAAAGGTCAAGTTGAAGAAGTAGCTCAGAAATCCAGGACAGCCTAACAACTCTTTGCTGACACGAACTAGGGGGTCACTATAGAAAAAAGAGACTATTCTTTATCTTTTCACAAAGATTACCACCAAGACAGTAGTTATGAAGGAGGGAAAGCATTTTCATTTTTTTAGGCCTGAGAATTCTTCAACACAAATTCAATTTAAATTATTTTATATTTCCATAGAATCACGGAATGGTTTGAGTTGGAAGAGACTTTAAAAACCATCTCATTTCAACCTCCTGCCTTGGGCAGGGACACCTTCCACTAGACCAGGCTGCTCAAAGCCCCATCCAACCTGGACCAGTTATGTACTTCTATCTCCCTTCCTTCTCCAGCACATGGCTCTCCAGTGTTACCTCTGTGATCCTGAGGCTTCAAAAAGAAAATTAATAATGCTGACTCAGACAGTTCTTGTGTTTCCATAGCTTCAGGGGCACTTACACAGAGTTGATTCCTAGTTACCGCTCTGTTTATCCCAGTGTTCCTTGCACAATCTGGTTGCCCAACACCTGATTTCACTTTTCCCTTGCCAAGCTTACTGCAGCTGCATTGCCACATGCTCAGAGGGCTCCCAGGATGGCACGGGCTCCCACTGCAAGTGCCTGGATTGCAACCTGCCTCTTGCTCCAGGGCCTGGCATGGAGGCGGTGGGTGAACCAGCTACCCAATGCTCAGCACTTGCTGGAGGTCATGGCATGGAGCTGCCAGCACTGGAATTTCTGGCTCCTCTAGTGTAAAATAACCAGGAGGGGCCAAAAGAGTGTCATGAATTTAGGGTGAGACTCAAGAGCACCAGGCTGCTGCCCTCTCTCCTTTATCAGGCTCTGACAACCCATTAATAACAGCATCAGGTGGGATGTTTTATTGTTTGAAATTGTAGAGATACTGAGACTAACTGCCCAGCCTAGGGTGTGTAATGCTGTTCTAGATGTCCTGGAGTGTCCCTCCCCAGCTACAGTCTCAGGAAGGTAAAGGTCTTGCAGGTGGCTGTCACATCCCCAGCTCCATGAAGGTGTCCTGGATTCCATAAAGTGTTTCTTAGACAGACCGTGAATCTTATGTTTAGGCACCTGAATCACTTACTGACTGTCAAAAGCAACTACAGCTGATGGAATATATTTCATTAAAACTGCTTTTAATGAAAAATTGTGTTTCTAAGTGAGCTCTTGGTTCCTTTATTTTTGCATTTGCACCATGTGCTTTCTGAGGGAAAGGTCAAATTTGAGACAAAGCTGAATGCTGCAAAATGGAAATATTTGTTGGAAATGAGAACTCAGGGTATTTGAATTGTCACTGTAAATTTGCAGATTTCCTTTGGCTAAGAGAAATAGACATTTTTCAAACTGCTCTGTAGTGTGTCCTTCCCAGCACTGTCAATGCCAGCAGTGATTGCTGCCTGACAGAAGCGCCTGAGACTGCTGCAACACAAACATTCCTCAACACTGACCCAGATAACCTGTGCTGTTGAACAAATTACACAGGATAACATCATTATCTCCTTATTCTGAGGCCTAAAAGTTAGATATCTATGAAGTTTGGCACTTTTTCCATTTGCAACAGGTGAAGGAAAGAAGCAGGTTTCTCCAGAGGGCAATTTTTTAACTTAAAATAGATACATCAAATGAGCAGAAGGATCCCTCCGTATGTGCTATTTCTTTCTACCACCTGCAGAGGCATCTGCTGCTCTCTTTGGATTGTAAACTCTGCCGAAGTAGTGTGTTCATAGAATCATAGAATATCCTGAGCTGGAAGGGACTCACAATGGTCATTGAGTCCCACTCTTGGCCCTCCACAGGACAACCCCAAGAATCCCACAATGTGTCTGAGAAATTCCCACTCTGCCTTTGTACAGTGAAGGGCAAAATAAGCCTGGGTTATTGTCCTATCAAAATAATTTAAAATGAGTTCTTGATATCCTTTGCAGGCGTAGGTATAAACTCTATCTCTACAAATATAATGTCAATTGAAATAAATTCAGTCAACAGTATTGTCAGATGCAATTGTCATTGAGATTACCTGCCAATGACTACATGGTAAGCCCTGGGGTACTGGACAGAAGCTTTCAAATACAGTTGCTAAAATATTTTCCTTCCTTGTGGATCTGAGATACCACAAAGAGAATGAAGGTGAAGGAAGGAAGAGTTTCATGGCTTCAGAGAAATCATTAACCTCCAAACTTAAATACATTTATTTTCATTCTCACTTCAATGACACATATATTTAAAATATTTTAACTGAGTTCAGAAAATATTTTAACTTCTTGTGCAAGGCTGCTTTCCTTCTCAGACACTACAGTTTTTCTGGTTGCATTTCTTACACCATTTTTCTCATCCACTCAGCCATCTATTTTTAGCTTGATTTGACATGAATTTCCTCCCTGCCCTTTTTTGCATATACTTACTCATCTGCACTGACCTTATTTTGATGCTCATCTTATGACAGATGCCCATACACCCAGGGCTAGAATGCATTCAGATACAGTCTCCATGTACCTACAGGTTCCATACTGTCCTTGCTTCTCACCAGAGTTTACCATTGAAAAAATACACCCCACTGAAGCTCAGTGTCCAGCTATTTAGTCTGTCCTTTGACTCTAGATGTTCTACGCTGCTGTAAAAGTATGGTAGGAAGTCTTCAATTTCTAAATCCCATATTTAGATGTATTCTAGAATGATGATGATTACCTTGTATTTTCAGTATCTTATTTAAATGGCATAGTTCTTCAGTGCTACAGCTGTTTGTGGCTCTTTGGCATGTGATGCAAAGAGGTTATCTTGGCAAACTCCTGACTGGGCTGGAGTCCATATCTCAGAAACCACAGCCATGGCTGGCAGTGTTTACTCCCTAGGTAACTGTTTTAGCAAGTACTGAATGAGTATGGAAACTAGATTGAGGCTGAGCCACGCTGGCAGAGTGATAGAGGAAAACCCAGGCTGCATTAGTCCATGCAGCACCTTTCAGTACATAAATAAAGGCCTTTAGCCTCTGGAGCTGACAACCCACCACCTTTTGCAAGTGGCTAAATAAACAAAAATGCCTTTGATGTCAGCCCTAAAATTGGATATCTTTTTGCTAACCTGAGATAAGCACAAGCCCTTTCCACATGGAAGAATGCATGTGATCTGATGGTTTCACATTGCTGCTGTCTCTTTTTCCTTTCCTCTCTAAAATGCCAATGCTTTTGGAAAATCAATTTTATAGAACTTGTCCACTACTTGCGATGCTCTTGCCAAGACCCCAGACTAGTTCACAGCACGGGGCCTCTCTGTGCCTAACGAGCTCCCCATGTGCTGCAGGACTTGTCAGCCATGCTGATCTCTGCCTGTGACCAGCTGTGTGCTAACCTGGGCACCTGCTAAGCCTCCTTCTGCACGTAGTAAAAGACAAGACAGCATCCTCAGCTGGTGAGATAAAACACATTTATGGAAAATAAGCTCAGTTCTTTAATTCTTCATTTTGCCCATCCAGAAGCCTTCTGTATGCATGGAAAGCTTCTAAGAAGGCTTTGAAAGAGATTTATATTCCTGAAGAATAATTTGATAAAGAAAAATCCATTGTTTACATTTTTTTTTACAGTACTAGCTAAAGGCCCCAAATAACAGCAACACTTGATATAGTTGTTTAGAATGAAATGAGGAAGGGACAGGCATTACTTGTTGGGAAACTGTTGTTGGTCATTGGCTATGCTACAACACGGCTCACAAACAGGATTCTGCAGCTACAGGGATGCCATAAATACTTAGGATCTGCAGGCTGTGCTTGAAGAGCTCTACAGACATTCATTCATATACCTAACAGGAAGAAAACCTGGCCTAATCCCTGGTAATAAGGCTCCTACCCAGATGGTCTTATTACACTGAATGCACTCTGGGGTTGCCCCACTACGCAACACAGTAAAGGCAGGCCTTGGGAAAGAACAACTTCTGCCTGATGTTCTCCTTTATACAAGCTCTGGAAGCCCTATCAGGAATCGGCTCCAGACTTCTAGAGAAGGCTTTTTCATGTCTTGCTTTTCATTGTCAGATTTATCTTATCCAGAGCAATACTGATGTCCAAAAAATAAGTCCAGAACATTCTATATTGTCTTGTTCTGCAGCCAATGCAATGAAAAAACTCTGCATTGCTTTTCAAAAGAGATGATTCTCCCATGATATTTCGGTTAAAGTCACAGCAAGTGACATTTCCCTGCAGCTCATATCTCTGTCTGCAAAACTGTTTTGCGATATATTTGTTTTGGCAATTTCCAATGCAGAATTTTTTTGTATGCTTTTCCATCATACTCCTTCCATTTCTGTGCAACAGGACATCGTGCCTTCCAAGATGACCAGATGGGTGTAAGGACTGAGCCTTAAGCTGGTATAAATTGGCAATGCCATAAACTCCTTGGGGTTGCAGAGATTTACACCAACACTAGTTATTTACCTTCTCACATGTTAGTCTTAATATCCCTCTGTTAATACAGCTAATATTTCTCATATGATCATTTATTTTTGTAGGAACTAAGCTCTTGTAATTTTATAGTACCAAACACAGCAGCAGACCTGACTGTAACTAACCAAAATTTATATACAAATCATTACCTAACTACATATACAAGTGTCTAGAGATTCAGCATCTCCATCTATTTATGGCATACTTTCCTCTCTAATGCACGCACTTTACATTTACAAAGTTTCTGATTTCAGGCTCTCTCATGGTCCTGGTCTTTAAGGCACAAAGTGATAAGGCACTTTGCTCTGCTTCAGGCACGTGGATGACCAAAGGCATTTATCTGACATAAGGGAAAGCTATTTTATTTGGTTAAAAAACCTTTATCTTTCTCAGTCCAAAACAACAGCAAAGTTACTCTCTAAACCACAGACAGGGCAAGCAGCTCATCAGGAATCACTGAGAATAAAAAGACTTTGTTTCTCTGCGGCAAAACCCAAAGCTGAATGATTTGAAAATTCATTTATTGCTCATCTAAACCACAATGGGTTTCTACTGCTGCATGTGTCTCCCTTTTCTATTCTTAATATGACCATTATAGACCCATGTACTCCCCTCTGAGTTTCTACATGTTTGGTGGCACTGTTGTTTGCAACATACCGGCACAAAGAAACCACAGTTATCACAAAAGATACCACTATAGTAAATAGCTACAAATTCCATCCTACCCAGTCATTATCCTGGGAACCATAGTGGGATCTGCACGGAATCACTGCAGACCTCTCTGTCAAAGTCTTTCCAATGAAATACTAAGCTTGGGAGAATGTAACATGCAAGTGTTTTTAATAAATTGTATTCAATATCACTGCAAGGAGAAAGGGAAGAGTTCATTAATAGTAGAATAAAAATGAATGTAATGTTGTAGTGAATATACATGATATATAAATGAATGTAACAGTATTATTCTCCCATAACTCACCTCACATATACACAATAAATGGTAGTTTTTATTGTGATGTCTTTACTAGTTGTTAAGACTGGCTAAAGCAAATTGTTTTCTGCTTAATGCTGTGCATTCTCCCAGAGGCCCAAACTGGTGATGAAAATGTAGCTTCTGGAATAAGGGGATGTGTAATTTTAGCCTCAATCAGTAAAGTCAAGCACATGGGAAAATCCTTGCAGGTGCTCCGGAGGGCCAGAGTGGAGCTGGCAGCTTCAGCTGGGGTCAAGGACTTCACCCCCCTCCCCGTGCCTGAACATTTAACAGTGCATAGAACCTGGCTGGGGGCGTGACCATGGTGTAAACAGCCCAACATGTACGGATTTTTCTGTACTTATACAATCGTAGAATGCTAAAGGGTTGAAAGGGACTTTAAAGATCATCTACTCCCATGGACAGAGACATCTGCCACTAGATCAGGTTGCTCAAGAACTTATCCAACCTGGCCTTGAACACTGCCAGGGTTGTGCCAGAGCCTCACCACCCTCCCAGTAAAGAACATCTTCCTAATACCCAACGTGAATTTCCCTTGTTTCAGTTTGTACCCATTACTCCTTGTCCTGTCACTGCAGTTCCTGATGAACTCTCCTGCTTCCCTGTAGCCTCCTCCAGACACTGGAAGGTTGCCGAGGTCTCCACCCAACCTTCTCTTCTCCGGGGTAAACAGCCCCAACTTCTCCAGCCTGTCACAGAATCACAGAATCTGCTGAGTTGGACGTGACCCATCAGGATCATCGAGCCCAACCCCTGGCCCTGCAGAGGACACCCCAGGGACACACCCTGTGCCTCACAGCATTGTCCAAACGCTTCTTGAACTCAGACAGGCTCGGTGCTGTGACCACTGCCCTGGGGAGCCTGTCCAGTGCTCAGCCACCCTCTGGGTGAAAAACCTTCCCCTGATATCCAAACTAAACCTCCCCTAACCCAGCATCAGGCCCTCTCCTTGAGAGCTGTCGCTGTCACGGCAGTGACCGATCAGTGCCTGCCCCTCCTCTTGCCCTCTGAGGATGCCGAAGACCACGATGAGGTGCCCTCTCAGTGTTCTCTCCTCCAGCCGAGCACACCAAGTGCCCTCAGCGGCCCCTCACACGCTTCCCCCCCGGACCCTTCCCCGCTTTCTCTGCTCTCCCTGGGCCACTGACAGCTCCGTCTCCTTCTTACATTGCCGCGCCCCAAAGTGCCCTCAGCACTCCGGGAGAGCCGCTGCGCGCTCCTCCGGCCAACGCCGCGGCGCTCCCTTGGCCTTACTCCAGGAGCCCTGTTGTGGCACCCAGCGCCTTCCCGCGGCGTGGAAGTGCGGGTGTGGGGATGTACGGGTGGACGCGTGGATGTACGGATGTGCGGCTGTGTGGATATATGGATGTATGGATGCGTGGCTGTGCGGATACACGGACACAGGGGCACATCCCGGCGCCCATCCCGAGCTCGCCTCAGGGCCCGGCGGGCGCTGCGGAGGCTGCGCGGGGCGGGGCCTGCGGGAAGATGGCGGAGGCCGAGTGAGTGCCGGGGCTGCCGAGGGGCCGGGATGGGGCTGCGGGCGGGGGGACAGGACCGGGACAGGGACAGGGCTGTGCGGGGCGTGGGTGACACTGCGGGGCGGCGGGGCCGTGCCCCGGGCCGCGGCCCCTCCGCTGGCCGGGCCGGGCTGTGCCGTGCTGGGGTGCGGGCGCTGCCCAGGCCGGCAAAGCTCCCCCGTCGCGGGGTTCAGGCAGAGCCTCCGCTCCCGAAGAAAGGGGTGGTTTGTTTCTGGCGTTGCCTCGCAGAGGACGGACGGTTTCTTGCCGTCTCCTGCGCGCTGTGGCTTCGATAAATAAATCCTGCCTCGCTCGGCCGCCGCGGCGCCCCGCCGTGCCCGCTGTGTGTGTGGGGCCGGGAGCCGCGAGTCTCTTGCAGAGCCCCGGGACGGGTCCCCTCATAGGGAGGCAGTGAAGTGACTGTTCCGAGAATGTGCGGGGCGGTAATTTAGGCGTGAACGCTCCGTGCAGCGCCGGCCCCCGTGTGTGCGCCTGGAAAGGTCGGGGATGAGCCCCTGTGGCAGCGGGAGGGGAAGGCTCCGGCAGCGCAGGGCCTGCAGCTCTGTGTGTGCTGCGGGTCTGAAGGAGCATTCCCAAGGGATGAAGGCTCGGGAGGCGTGTGGTTCACGATGTCATCTGTTCCCATCTGAGAGGACACCTGCGGTAAAAAAATAAGGGTAAAAGGGAGACATCTGTCTGCAGGCGCAGTAGCCTCCCAGTCCAGGAGAAGCAGGTGATGTTGTCTTTAGAGATCTTAGTTTTATTTTCTTGGAAGGTGATGATAGTAAACATCTCTGCAGTGCCAGACCCCCGTGAGCCCAGCTTGTCCAAGACGTTCATCATGAGCTCCATTCCCCGGTTGTTCTGTGGCATGCCAAAAGGCTTCAGGGTCAGTGGAAAAGCTGGAAAATGGGATAAAACAAATAGGAATTATATGTGTAGGGTGAGAAACCACCAGGTTTCTCTACTGCTACTTTAGGACCTTGAGTTGCTTTTTATAAACATCTGCCAGTGTGTACCCACCCAGGTGCCCTTGCTGTGGTCAGGCTGTTTACCTGGTAGTAAAAATCTGCTGCTTGTGCCCTGTGTGACTTGCAGCTGCAGTGGTTGTATAAGAGCAGTAAGTGATTTCCTTGAGCAGCAAAGTCCTGTTATATTTTGCTAAGCCTTTACATACAAATATATATTTGCTGAAAGACATATAAAAGGAAATCAGATAAATGCAGGTTTCCTAATCTGACACTGGTTTATGCTGGACTAAAATTGGACTTCAATCATCAGCATTTCTAAGAAAAAACAGTAAGATCCAATTGGTGTTTACATCAGTATTGCCATGTGGGACAGTTGATGATTCTTAATTAGACTGAAGATTCCTGTACTTGAAGAAGTACAAAAAGCAGAGTCCTGTAAGAAGGAGGTATCAAGAGATAGTATAAAATGGGGAAGTAATTGCTGTGGGGAAATTGTTAATAGATTTCATCGAAGACCGGGGACTTAGGCTGATCTCTCTCAGTATTTGGAGGTTAGAACTGGGTGATCTTTAAGGTCTCTTCCAACCCAAGGCATTCTGTGGTTCTGTTTTGGTTGATGATCTCGGTGCACAAAATAGGATGCAGTAATGATGCCTGCTGGGAACCATTTGCAGAGCCAAAGAGAGATTGTGCAGGAAAAATGGAATGATGTTGAGTGTCAGAGTAAATAACACCTATGGGCTGTCATGCAGCATGCAAGGTTTGGAGCTGGCATCAGGGAACAAGGACTTAAGTAACACGGGAGACTTGAATGTGGTAATGAATCACAGGACATGAGCAAACCACTTTATGACTGAAAACACAAACTGATCCTGTGTGCTGCAAAATTGCTCATTTAGAGAGGGACACAAAAGTGGGAACTTTCTTGTATATCAGCTGTGGTCATGCATTTAAAAAAAGGGATATGCAGCTTTCAGGGAGTGCCAAGAGCTTTTGGGATGGTGAAAGAAGTGAAGAGTCAAGAGTTTAACTTGTTTTCCCGGGCAAGCTAAAGCTAAGAAGGGACGTAACAGTTTGAAAGCCCCCATTAGGCACGGTATTCCTGCAGAGTTTGCAATTGGGACCCACAGCCTCCAATGCCATGTATTGAAGACTCCTGTAAATTCTGAGAATTTCTGTAATCACCTGGTGGGCAAAGCCCTCAGGGACATGGAAAACTCTCAGCTGAAACAGTGATGTATTTGTGATTCCGCGCTTTCTTTCCTGGAGGCTACACATATAATCCAAGCTCCACTTATCCAAGCATCCAAGCCATGCCATCTGGAGGAGGGAAGAAAAATCTGGAGCACCTCCTTTTTGCTTGAGGGCAGTGTGTTGCAGTGCCAGCCTTGATGCAGACATCAGTGTGAGTCAGGAAGCAGACTGAGGAGCCAGACACCTTGGTTGTCTTCTCTCCCCCTAAGATTTGTTCATTGTTACAAGTAACGTGGAGAATCAGCTGTGTAGAAGAGATCCTGTGTTCTTAGGAAATCACTGCTACCTTCCCAATTTGATAATGGGAAGCTGAGTGTGATCAGACTTTTTTTTTTCTTTATTTTATTGCTTGTTGGAACCTTTTCCATCTGATGGAGGATGCCACGATGTGGCATCGCATCTTCTGTGCAGTTGCTTAACTAGCCTGGATGTTTTTAAACTTCCCTTTCGGTTTTTAATCAGCAAAAGTGAGTGCTGTGTCCTCTGCTCTGCTGCTGCATCTTCAGAGAGCTTCCTCTGGATCTGCTGGAGCTGGGGAGGAAGGGGGATGGATGTTCTGGTTTGGCTCCCCATGTGCCATAAATAAGAGTTAACTGAAGCCGCCACCAGTTGGCAGTTTCAAATTTAAAAACAATGTCAGGGCTTTTTTTCTAAAGTTCCAGGTGGCTAAGCTGTCGATCAAAATCGTTGTTATACATGAGTGTGGCACTGAATCCATGTATAACAAGACTCTTGATGGACAGGATCTTTTTTAAAAAGAGGGATTGGGGTGGGAACTCTGCCATTCCTGTAGTGCCTGCAGTTCCTCGTGGATGCTGCCTAGTGCATGGGCAGGCGGAACTCCTTTTCCCTTCGCCCTCAGGTGCTTTTTCACCTGATTACAATTACAGTTTGTAATCATGTGTGGCAGTTTTCACCAAAAGTGTGTAATTTTGGTAAATATATCTCTGTATTGAGATTACTGCTCTGGTTTGCTGGGCAGTTTGCTCTTACCAGGGGTTACAAAATATGAGTGCTGCAGGATTGGTGAAATTCTGACTCCATCCTGAAAATCGTTTCTCAGATTTCACTTTCTAGTTGAGAAATGTTTTGGCGTCTCTTCGAGAAGGGAGATCTATGAACTACTGTGGCTGACTTGGAATTGAGGGCTGTGTTTACTTGCTGCTGAGTTATATAATCTCCAGTTAGTGCTTAAAAGAGGGCAGAAAAACAATTTATTGCTGCTACAAAGCAAGCCTTTCTTCCATCTGATACTAGTTTTGTTTCATCACCTCCTTGCAGTGGTTTCACATTCCTAGCTGTCCCATACCACGTGTTTCCTTCTCTGTCTCCTAATAGACAAAGCTATTTGTAAAACCTGTTTTCTTTGTAAGGCATTTTTGCAGCTGTGTTTGTTTCTGCTCTGAAAATGACTAATTGCCTCCTCATCAAATTCAGAAAAAAGTGTAATACACATTGTTTTAACCCAGTCTCCAAGTGATTTAAGAGAAATATATGTAATGTTTCTTATATCTGCATTTTCACCCTTTTTTTTAAATTTTTTAGGGTTTGGGTGTCTCCTAATTGAAGAGAGTTAAAATACCAATTGCAAGTGAATCCTCCTCAGTCAACCTGTTGGATGTCTCTGAGAACATAAGAAGTCATGGCAGAAAACGATGCAATGCCAACCTTACCAAAAAAGTGTGGCCCATATATTTCATCTGTAACCAGTCGTGGCATGAATTTGGTAATTCGTGGTATAGTGCTGTTTTTTATTGGCGTATTTCTTGCATTAGTATTAAACTTGCTTCAGATCCAGAGAAATGTTACTCTCTTCCCCCCTGACGTGATCACAAGCATCTTCTCCTCAGCTTGGTGGGTACCACCTTGCTGTGGCACAGCATCAGGTAAGCTCAGTCATGTGTGTGTGCCTGGTGTAGTTAGATAGTTACCAAAAACTATATGAAAGGCAGGGAAGATACAAATTTCCTTTCCATCATCACTGCCTTTTTGAGCTGTTACTATCCTTCTGATCTCCCTGTGTATGCACAAATATGCATGTGTCCAGAAATTGTTGTTCTGGTGACTTGTTTTACTGTACCGTTGTTAGCAGTTCATAACCATTGTTTTTTGTGTGGGGGTGGAGTGCAAATTTAACAGACTGGAGAAGGTGGTGCCACATGTCACCTGGAGGCTGGGCTACAGGAGTGCAGTCCCAGACAGCCCTTGAAAATACCCTGGCGGTGTCAGACTGTGCAGCACACAGTGCCTTGTTTGAACACAGCAAACCTGGTTTTTGGTGCAGTTTTCCATTTGTTCCTTGTTCCAGTTGGAGGTATGGCTTTGGCTCCACGGAGCGGGTAGCTCTTATGTGTCTCCAGAGCTGAGGGCAGGCATGCAGCTGGCAGCTGTAGGGGCACAGTGCAGAACAGAGCACCTTGGATGATGGGAACATGCTCCATTTCTCCCATGACCTCAGAGGGAGTTGAGGCTTTTATGTGTTGAGCTAGTTTAAGTGAAATGTCCACTGTAGAAGAAATATCCCTTTTTCCCATTCTTTCAGGTATCAAGGCCTATTCCATGTTATGAGCATGATAGAGTTTGTCTTTCTACTTGACTCTGAAAAGCACTGATCCTGTGGGTCAGTTTTGTGCTCTGCTAAGGGAATATTCTTAGCAGGCAGTACTGGAGGATTCTGCTTTGGTGAAACTGTTAGTTGCGGGCAATATCTTCCTAGAGGTCAGTTTTAATACAATTGAGAAACTCATGTTTCTGCGTATTAATGTGAGTCAATAAACTTGTTTTCAAGATGACATCACTGTTTTGCTAATGGTAATATATAAGGCTGGTTTTTTTCCTAGTAGTCTAATTGCTATTTTTTTAATACCTTCTTGAAATACTACACCCCAGGATGTCATAGAGGAGCTTCATTTGAAAGGAAACCCTCCAAACAGTTCACTGAATACAACAGTTGTGTTCTCCAGTGGAAATGCATTTGGCATGTTAGGGTGGCAGTTACTTACCTGCTTTATCTGCTAGTTGTCTTAGTCCTCTTCCCGTTGTCTTGCCAAGATTGTTAATTAGTTTTTGGCTCATATCCTGCTTTTGCTGCACTTTTCTTTTATGCTTTAAACTGATTGTCTTGACAAATATTTCTGGTAAAGGTTTGATCTTTTGTGTATGGAGTAGTGAACGTTGAAATGAGAGAATTCCAACTTGCAGTAATGCACAAGGTTTGCAGTGTTTACTGCAGTGTTTGAACCATCAGCTGTTTGCATCAGGCTGCAGCTTGTGCTCTTTTGGGTCACCTGAGGACTCTGCAGCTGCAATGGGAACTTGTGAAGGGTAGGTCTTGCCATCATGTCACAAGAAGCTCGTGTGCCTTTCTGGATCTGACGGATCAGTGGTTTTGATGCAGAGACTGGATATGGCTTGTAAAGTGCAGTCAGTTACCTGCTAGGCAGTTGCACTACTTGATTTTAAGCCACCTGATTTAAAGATATTACCGCCTTAATTGGCTTTTCCCAGCAGGAGTCTCCCCTATTGAGGTGTTCAGGTTCTTTCTTTTTCATTATCAGTCTTCTCTATTTTCTTTCCTTATCTTCTCTGCTAGCATACATACAGGGAACCTCTGTGGTAAATGCTGATAATTCACCCATTTTCTTACCATTTGTACTTGCACAGCCTTCCTGGAATTGACATGAACATTTCTCTGCAGTATGGTGTATTATTATGAACAGAATAAAGGTGTTTTGCATATTTATAATCAGTGGTGATCGAGGCTGCATTCAGAGAAGTCCTTTCATCCATCACCTTTATTAGTCATGAGTTTGGCCCAAGGCCTTTGGCAAGAAAATTGCTCAGGGAGGTTTTTTTTTTCTGCTCCAGCTTTACTGATGATTTATTTTCCCCAATCCAGGAGATCAGCTTCCTCTGTGGAAAAATAAAGAGCATTTGTGATGTTCCCCCAAGCAGTTTGCTGGACTGAGGGCACTGGAGTCTGTACCAGTGGCTCAGGCTCTGCTGTGCTCCTGCAGCACCCATCTAACATTAGGCACCATTTTTACTCCTCAGTGGGGTTGGTAACAGTCTTTGTAGCTGCAGTTGCAGTAGAAAACACATTTATGAAGAAATACTGAAAGAGCATCACAGTTCCCTGGGGCCCTGGGGGAGTCCTGTTTGTTTTCTGTATTCAACAGCTGCCGTAGGCTCTTGGTTTTCTCTCTTCTGGGTGAGATTGATAGTAGCATTGAAGAAGAGAAAAACATTATCCAAAAAAAACCTGCTTGTAACAACAACAAAAGAGAAAAACAAAATGCCACGCTCTGCTCGAACTGTGGTGTGTTTGGTTTGCGGTTATTTAAACATGTATGTTTGGTATGTGGGATATTCAAAAGTGCCCCCCTGCAGGCTGTTACTGCTCTTTCTGAACTACAGGGCAGGTTTTTGGTGTGGGGAGGCTCTGTCATCCTCTGCCCCTAGTTCAAATTGTCTGTGTATTGCTGCTTCTGCCAGGTCACTGCTGCAGTGGTGCAAGATGCTGCTGAAGTTTTACAGGGCTTTTTTAAACAATGAAATTCTTTGAAATTCCTCTTTGTTTCCAATGTATGTTTTTGTGCTATTTATCCTTAAAGGTCTGTTTTAGTAGTGACTATAATTGTCAAAGTCTAGATAGTCTTGATTTTAGTTAAATGTTGCCAGTGCTTTAGCTTCTGGGCCTTTTTTCTTTCCTGTCTTCCACAGCTGTGATTGGGTTATTGTACCCCTGCATGGACAGACATCTGGGAGAGCCACATAAGTTCAAGAGAGAATGGTCCAGTGTAATGCGATGTGTAGCAGTCTTTGTGGGAATAAATCATGCCAGCGCTGTATCCTGTGTTTGGATGAAATTGGTGGTAACAAATGGCTTTCCATGTAAAAAGACCGTATGCAGTCAGTTGTGAATTGTTAAACACTTAACATGCAGAATTTTTGCAAGCGAAATGCAGAATGTGTTAGTGTCAAACTGTTGTAGCGGTATTGGGGGTAACAAGTCTCGCTTTTTTTGCTCTGAAAAATCTTTTCATTAGAAGTGTCTCAGTGCTGGGCTTTATCTTACTTAGAGTCTTTATTTTCTTTGAAAAAGTAAGAACAGGAAAATATTCATGTGACAGCTATTACAGAAAAGTGCTCCAAGACCTTCCAAGCTGATGTGCTTTCAACACTGTAGTAAGAGGATGAGTCGCAGTCTTGAGGGCATCAGTGAAGCACATGCACCTGCAGAGAATGGGGAAGACTCAGGACCAGGAATACCCAGGACTATACAACTCGGGAGTCTTGTTACCCCATTCTGCAAATGATGCCTTCCTTGATGGCAACAGAGTGGTTCTCCTTCCTGTGGTCATTCACTAAGAGCAATTAGAAGTCAGTCAGCATGCTGCAGTACATTATACTGCTCCTGATTGTATAGCTGCTCAGATACATCCTCACACAGGAGTGCCCAAAGCTGGTGTCCCTTCCCTCTGAAGCAGCTGGGGACACACTGGGTGACAGGGTGCTTTTCTCGTGGACTGCTGCACCTTACTGGCAGTGCTGTGAGGTTCTGTGTAATCATGCCTAATGCCTTCTCTATCAGCTAAAACCAGGATCCATTTGTGAAAATTGGGGTCTTGTAATCAGAAAGGAAGTTGATAATCTCAGAGGTGCTTTTCTCTATCACTGTCAATTCCAACACAGTTCACAGAAATGGTGCTGAGGAGTTTTGATTACCTGCCACTGAATCTCCCCATTCTCAGGAAAAGGGGGCAGATGAAGTGAAAGATGGGAGAGCAGGCTGAATTCCCACTGAAGTGGATGAGTTTTGTTGCTGTTTGGTTTTGTTCCCACCTGCTGCTATCCAGTATGGCTTGATAAAGCTGGGGCTGCCAAGGCTCTGAGCCACTCCCACTGTCCCTCATAAGCCTCGCTGTCCTTGCCGAAGGTGCACTAGTCTGGTGCTGTGGTTCTCGCTCTCTGGCCTGTGCCTGTTGGGTGAGCACATGCAACTTTGCTACTTTTAAGAAATGCAAGAGAGTTGCCAGCTTCTCTCTGCTTGGGTCTGAATATTTACAGCAACCCTTCTGCAGTTCTCTTAAGAGCTGTTGCCCTATTCCAGGACATCAGTAATGTGCTGTCTGTATTTGCTCCTTGACAGCTTTCCAGACTTCTTTCTCTTCAGCCCTTGCCAGTTCTGCATGTTGCCATGTTTGGGGAGGATTTTCATCTGATTTGACACTTTCTCTGATGCTATTGATTTTTATCCTGTAATTATTGCAGTTAGTCAAGCTTCTTTCTCATTTCCTCTAGGTCTCTCTCCAAATTTTTGTGAGAAAATAAAGCAGTGGTTTTTATATTGTCATCCTATAAATTTGCTTTCAGGCTTCTGAAACTTGACAGCCTCCTTTTTAATTATCTGTTTTGGACAGGAGTATGGAGGATGAGTTAGTGTTTCCAAAACATTTTGAAGGATGTGAAACACTGCAAAGATATCTGGGGTGACTTCACTTTTCTGTCACAGAATTGGCAAAACTGACTTCCTATGTTGATTTACATGAACACTTTCCAGCAGTATTTACATTTTGTTTTATAGAAAACATTAACATTTTAATGTTGAGCTGAATGTACAGTATCATGTAAATTAAACAAATTGGAATTAATTAAGAGTGATTAATACCTTTTTTTTTTTTGTAAATCCCTGTCACCTGGAGAAGTCTAATGGTAGATTTAAGTTTTCATATGTAGTATAATGTCCTTACTCTAAACAGTAACATGTGCATTGTGTGTCTGTATAAAATGCATTCTCTGGTAGGTGTAGAGTCGCTTCACTCTTGTACTGTGCCCAGACCCTGAAATTTGAAGAAGTGTCAAAAGTTTTTAGTTTTCTGGTATATTGACAACAATTACAAGGCTTATTTCCTCACACCTGTAGCTGTGTGAGAGCTGACACAGGTGATGTTTTATTTTTTTTAATGGTATTTTTTTCTGTTGGCCAGAATATGATAAACAGAATGAAAAAAAAGACTTTATACTTGTATATGGTATTTCCAAGCTTATCCTTAACAACCAACACAGAAGGTGGATTTTGCCAACAATATCCAGTTGTCTCTCACGTTAGCAGCCCTGTCGATTGGACTGTGGTGGACATTCGATAGATCACGAAGTGGCTTTGGTCTTGGAGTGGGAATTGCTTTCCTGGCCACATTGGTATCACAACTTCTGGTCTACAATGGAGTTTATCAGTAAGTATTTACTCCCTTAAGGTTAAATTATACTGTTCTTGAAGCTGTAACATAAAATCAGAATAACTGAAAGGGTATGATTTGACAAGGCTATCAGCACCTGATTCTGAGCATAGCATAAATTGGACTGCTTATGAAAGCTGTTACATGTGTGAGAAATCTGGTTGGAAGTTGCTAATTGAAATAAAATTGCTACCTTACGAACAACATAACATGCTTTTTTTCAGTGAGCAAATGCAGCTATAATCAATAAGAGACCTTGTTCGTTGTGTTCTGCAAGTAATTAAATTTCTATAACATATTTTTGCATTGAAATGTTCTAATATCTGTGAATTCCCCTCATGATTGGAGGACTCTGTTTTTCTCAATGCTGAGCTAAAAAATGTTTGTTGTTTTCCAGATACACGTCTCCAGATTTCCTCTATGTTCGTTCCTGGTTGCCATGCATATTTTTTGCTGGTGGAATAACTATGGGCAATATTGGCAGGCAGCTGGCAATGGTGAGTTTGGAGGGGAGGAGGTGATTGCCTTCTAGTAGAAGTTTAAATGCACATGTCATTTCTTCTTCCATATATACCAAGTAGCTGTTTGGCTCATGGGTGTGCAGCGAGGTAGAAATCAGTAATCACTGCTTGCACTGTTATTCAGAGCACAGACTGTGCTTTGCTCTGTACACTCTGTTATATACTTTTAGGTCCTGAAAGGACCAGGAGCAAAGTAAGAGCTCCTGTGTTTGGGGAGAAGTCAGGCCACTCCCGAAGTCTGATCTGCTCTTTCTGCTGAGTAGGGATACAGAAATTGCAGCCACCAGTGTATGCACAGAACTTGGGAAAACCAAACTTATCTAGGTGAAGTTTAAGAAGGGCTGTTTTATTACCCATTTTGTAGAAAAATCATTCTCGTAAGTATTTTTCATGAGTTATGTAAATTAATGTTACTTTGTCAACTTCTGTTTTTCAGTATGAATGCAAAGTCATTGCAGAGAAGTCTCACGAGGACTGAGAGGAAACAATATGCACCTTTTAAACAGGAAAATGTCTGACAAAGGACTGTTGGAGGAGCATAAGGAACACTTGACTATGAAATTGCCAAAATGCAATTTTTTTCCCTTGAGTGGTATACTTTACTGCAATCTGTGATTGCTGCTTCTATAGAAACCTTGATGTCTGATTTTGATTACTGTGAAGTTACAATAGTATGCAATACATTTGACAATATTGGTTCAATTATGGGATTCTTTTTTCCAAATCTAAACAGTTTACCATAAATTCCTGTTTGTCCATGATGTTGCAGTGCCAAACTGACCCTTTGCACTATGTTTCTGTAGCTGAAACTTCTTGCTTCACTGTATCTTGCAAGTTTTCAGGAATTTGTTCTTACCAGCCAGTGAGAGACAGGGGTTCTAACTGAGGAATGAAAATCACTTTCCATGATGGTAGCCCATAGTATCTGTATGAAATTTATGGATTACAGGTGAGCTTTGATGCAATAAGTAACTGATTTCTGTCTGTTAATACAGTGTATCATTCTTCTTCCTCACATTGCAGGTGAGGGAACAATATAGGTTACATGGGTTATTGCTGTAGCATTTCACTTGTCTGTGGTACGTGCCCAGTATCACAGAACACAGAAGTGGAAGCTGAGTCTGGAAATGATTTGCTGTTTTCCCCCTGGTACACCCAGTATACATGTTTGTATATGAATTTATGTCAACCATCATTAGATGTGAACAGATTCTGAAACTGCTTGTGTGCACACCATGATGCAGTTTGGGTCATTCCTGTACAGTCATTTAAGCTGACTTGTGTTGATAGGAAAAAAAACTTAGGGAGTTTTTACTGCAAAACTTAATTCTGCTGAAGGAAATCAGCTACTACCATATAGTGTCATAAACCCCTCCATTATCAATGTTACTCTTGATAGTCCTTGCCTGCCACCTGCTCTGTTGGCAGGGATCAGCAGGAGGAGGCCAGGCTGTATTTTAGGTACCGCTGTAGCCCTTGTTTCTGGGACTGTGTCCAGGCAACCATAAATGCATTTGTTCTTTCAGCTGTTTTCTGGGGTAGGGCAGTGCTGTTACCCCTGTTTTACAGATGCCTGTGCACAGAAAGCCTGGTAGGACAGCAAGCTGAAATAGGCTGTGTGCTAATCAGTTGCCTTCTTAAGAAGGATTTTAGTTTGTGACCCATATTTGGGGGCACACGTGGAATTTTCTCTTGGCTTTGCAGCTCCCTTTTAAGACCATGAGATAAAAGAACTTGTGCAAGAAGGCAGAAAGCAAACTTCAAGAGGACAATGCTAACCTGTGCCTGCAGTGAGTTTGGCACGGAATGTCTCCCCTTTGTTTTCCCCTTCTGTCTCTGTTAATGATGTTTTAATGTATTTGCTTTCCTTTATTGTCTTGAAGTACTATTTTTTAAGTCTTCCATGACAAGTTTATCAGACATGTTACAGTCACTTAGGGAGGCTGGAGTTGGTCCAAAGAACAAGTAGATGTTTAGACAAGTTTTTATAATGAGTGTGTGAGTGTGTTGTACACAAAGCTTGACCTAGGCAACTCTTTTTCAGTCTTACCTGCATACCTCCAAGTCTGCAAAGTATGGAATGGAGTAGTCACAAAAGGAAAATTTCTTGAATGGGAAATTGTAAAAATAAAGATCAAGTGAGGTATAAAGAGCTTAGTTCTGCAGCTCCACAAAGTACCATCAGCTTGTCATGGTTTCATGGCAGTTCAGCACCTACAGCTATTGTCACCAGGTAATGTTTCTGAAAAGCATGTATGGAGGTGATTTGCTTTAAGCAGAGATAGAACATGTTTAAAAGATCCCTGGCTAGAGATTTTCTCTTAATCAAGCCATTCTTGTGGCAATAAGAAGCATTTTGTTAATAAAACCGAGAAACTGGGCATGAATGAAGGATGAATTTCTTTAGGCAGGCTTGGGCAATTCGCTGAAGAAGCTGTTGGGTCTCTTTCTTACAGTATTTCACCTCATCCACCTTTACTTCAGCAAATTCCTTCAGCTTGGTGGGCAGCATGATGAGTCCCTCTTGAGTTATCAGGGCATGAGTGGCATAAAAATTCAGATATTTTTTATCCTAACTGTAGAGAAAACATGGTACCTCAGTAGCCAGTGTGCTTACTTGGTGAACAATGTAGTTCCATCATGACCAGTGAGTGTGTACAACTGGAGGTGTCGCTTTTATTGTTCACTTGGTGGTAAAACTGCTGGTACCTGCCAGTCTCAATACTTAGACAGAAGCAGCCTTGTGTATGTTAAAGTGTGCAGTATGTGAGAAGTGGTTATTGTGCATCTGTGGCACCCACTTTACAGCACTTTGCACTCAGATTCAGCTAAACCTGGTTCGGCTGTGCTGTCCGCTAACTTTTAAATTTCATTTTGGAAATTTTAAGCATGTTGTGCAAAGGCAGCAATCATCCAAAATAAATTTGGGTGGAGTCCTTTATTATATGTGTCTTACTGTTTTTATTCTTACTTGACTAACGTCAATACAGGATCCCATCGTGGGTGTCCTGTTGTTTCAAACCGCGCTGTAATTTTATGGCTGGTGTGTTCAAACCCTGGAAAAGGTTCATGATGAGAATACTAACATGGCCTTAAATTTAGTGGTGGGAACATGCTGCTACTGTATAGCATGTCATTATAACATTAGACTCTTAAAAAATGTTGTTCAGTAGAGAATGAATAAGGTATATTTTAGATACAACTTTATAAGCACTATAACCTCTTCACCAATTAAGCATTGTAAGGTCTGTGCTGTTTAAACTGGCAAACTGCTGTTAAAAGCAAAATATGCATTAAATACAATTACAACCTTGATTGATAGGTTTCTTCTTTATTTAAGAAATTACACTGATCTTTAAAATACACTGAGTTGCCTTCTATCAGGAATCTCGTAATAATTTTGACCATTTTGCTAGTGTATTGGCATGCCTGTCTAGAAATACTGAAAAAGAAACAGGCAAGATCAAATCAGCTGTGATTCTATCTTAATTAGCATGCTGAGCAGCCTTGAAAAATCTGCCCTTTTGAATCTGCAGTGGGGGAATAAGTCAGATAACTTCACTTGCAATACAGAAAATAGAGATTTAGATAAATAGCTGCTGTGAATATGAAAAAAAAAACACACAAATGGCAGATAAACTCTTAATGTATTTGTATTTATTAATGTTCTGGTCTGGATATGAAGTGAATGCTATTCTGGTATTCACAGACTCCATTCATTATGCCCATCACTCTGTCTTGACAAACAGAGGTTTGGAAATGTGGAATGGAAAAGTATCCAGGCAGAGGTGAGGAGTGGGTGGGAAGAGGGGTTTCATGGGGGTTTGAGATACAGTCCCACTGCAGGGCAGAACCACAACTGAGAGTTGGAAGGAGCGCAGCGGTTGAATGGAGGAATCCTCTGTTTGTGTTGGCAGTCTGTGACCCAAAATACCTAACTCTGCTGTCAAAATGCAGCATCCTGGGCATGCCAAGTGTCTGACTGGGCAAATTACAGGCAGGGATAGAAATAACCATAATTCTGGGTAGTAAGCACTAAGATCAGCCAAAAGCAAACAAGCAAAGATGTTTTTCTGGAAATTTAACCTCTCTCTTTCATCTGTAGCCTCTCCACGAGAACATCACCCTGGAGAATGGAAACTCCCGGTTCTTCCAGCACGAGGATGACAAATGGAAAGTTGCCCATTTTGGAGAGAATATTCCAACTGCTGAGCTGCCAGGCTCTCACGAAGCACATCTTGTGCCTCTCTTTATAGCACGGCTGTCCTAAGCAGCTGGGAGGAGGGTAAACACAGAAACTTTTCTTCTATATTTTCTGTACTTCCCTGCTGCCATCTGGCTGGGAGCTGCCACGGGGACCTGTGGGCATGCACCAGTCTTCCCTCTTTATCTTTCCCCCTGTGTAAGGAAGGAACATTTCACCAGTTGCATCACCTCAGACACTTTGCATGTGCTTTTTACGTTCTGGAGCAGCATTACCGGTAATCCCAATATAACCTGTGGAAGTGATGTTAAATATCAAATGCAATACTTACGAAAGTACAGTCACAGCTGGGCAGAGGAAACGTGTGTCTCGCTGTGGGAATAGCGATCTAATGCTGTTAGTTTTGATGCCAGTACTAAATGCAAAGCGTGAGTAATTTTGCAGCTTAATGTTCAGCACTAAACAGTAAATGAAAGGTCAGTCCAACATGTTAACTGTCATGGAATAGTAAACACTCCTTTAATTGCTTCAGGCAGCCAGCTTGGATTTTTGGTGTGTCTGTTGTCATGTTTTGAGCACCATGGTCCAGAGCCTTGTCCTGATTGCCTCCCTCCAGTCAAATGACAAAGCCTCAAAATAAAGGATAAACTTTATGCATGGGCTTTTCAGACAGCATACTGGGAGTCTGTGCTGTCAGTGTTTAAAAGCCATGCTGGGGAAGAGGTAGGAGTCATTTTTTGATCTGATTGGAGCCAAAATCCAGGTTGAAATGTAGTTTGGCATTTTCTGGAGGTTTTCCTTTCTTGCTTTTCAGTTCTGAAGCGCAGGAGTTCAGTAGCTCCTGTTACACTTTCACACTTTTTTTTTTTTTTTTAGCCTGCCCAGCACTACAGCAGATAGAGGAAGCATTATATAGGAATAAAAAAGGAAAGGGCAGCTACTAATTTTCCCCAGGCCAAGCCAGTTGAGTGTTCCATGTCCAACATGCCCTGCACATCCACATCAGATACATAACCTGCAGCATCCCCAGATCAAGGTTCAGAGGATTTGCTTTCTGTAGAGGCAGCAGTTTTGCCTTGTGTTTTGCACTTAAAAACCTCTACGCAGGAGGTGACCTGTTGTACTGTAGTTCCGTGGGGATATGTGCACACGTTGCAGAGCATTTGCAGAGGCAGGGTCCACAGGTGTGGCCACAATGGCTGCCTTTTTGACTTTGTTGGTAGAAGTCCTGAAATTGTGCCTTTTAAGCAAATACGGCTAAATATTTGTTGAAAGAAAAATCTGTATTTATAAATATGTTGCTCTCTTAATTCATAATGTAACTTTGTTGTTTCTGTTCTCTGATTAGTCCAGTAGCCTTGTAACCACCATTTAGATATTTAATACTCTTTTGGTGCTCAAACCTCGCAGCAAGATTTGTTTCATGCAGTTATGGGTAAATGCATGAACTAAAAAGAAAGCTGTGAGGAAGAGGGTTGCAACTTAATTTACTAGGGAGAAATTACACAAGGAGAACCTCCAGCATTTTCCATAATGTTGCAAGAAAGAAAGGGAGAATAAATGATCATTCTGATTGCACCATGGGTTTCAAAACAAGGGTAAAGGGAGTCTTGCAGATGTATTTGTATTTACTTGTTCTGATCTCAGATGTCCTCCAAAGGCATTGCTTACTTGGCCGTTATCACCAGAACGTGTTTTGGCTCATCTGTCTCCTGTGCACCAGCTGTGCCAGTTGTTTCCTTAGCAATGAGGGATGCCTGGGGTAAGCCTAGCCATGCCCCCAGAGAACTGGGGGGAATATGGCTTTAGCAACTTCTTGCTGAGGTTTACACAGTCCTTTTGAACTCTGGGATAACCTAGTGGTCTGGCCCAGGGCACTGGTTGGTAATGGTGAGGTAAAGTGAGAGTTGTGACTCCCTGGTGTTCAGGTGGGGTGAAAGGATGCCCAGGGCCTGTAAGAACATTAAGTGCACGTGTCCATTGCAGGTTCCAATGAAGAGCCAAGTTGCCCTGCTCTATAGACCATCATTTCTGATCTCGAGTGGTTAGACATGCCGACAGGGTTCCAAAGAATATGCTTTTTTTTCCTCCTTCTTACTCTTACTTTGCACAAATACATAGGAGCCTGTGCTAAGGACAGTTAATCCTGTTCTTGGAGCCAGGACTATGTATAGGCTGGGTCAGCACTGAAAGACTCCACTGTTTCTTTCTAAAAACAAATGCTTGTTATGTGCTGCATGTCAAGTGCAATCACTGCGGAATGAACTGACATGCAAAGCCAAGTTCTCAGCTGAACTGGCATAATTCCACTGATTTCAGTGGATATGCAGCATTTCATGCTGGTTGGGAGTTTGGCCCACTGTGTTTGAAAAGGATGAAATTGTTTAGACCTCACTTGTTTTCCAGTGTGATACAGGTCAGAAAAATTCCTACATTGTGCAACAAGTCAGAGCAGCACACTGCAGATTTTGCCTTTCCCTCCCCTTTTTCAGCACTGATGGAAACTGTCATCATCCCCTGTGATTTGCAATGTGTGCCTTTGATATGGGATATCAGCTTTTCAGGAGAATCAGATCTGGCAGAGCACATTAATAATAATGCAAATCCAAAATGTTGGCTGATGATGAGCTTGTTGTCATAAATGCTTACCATGATCTTGCTCTTCCCCNCTTGTAGGAGATTCAGCTGAGGCTTTGTGTTGAACTCATGCCTGCTCTGATTAAACTGGGGAGAGAGAAATAATACTGATTTGTGTGATTTCAGACTCTTCTTACCAACCAGCTTCCTCAAATCAGTGTATCAAGCAAAAATGCTGCTGGAATAGTGACTTGAAGATGATGAATTGAAAGATCCTGAAGACTGATGTTTTGAGGATGCGAATCAATTAAGTGATGTGTCCAGTGCAGTGATAGGTGGTATAAGAAATGTTAGACATGCAATATTATGTAAGTAACAAATGCAGAAATGCAGTGTTAAGAAATAACAAAGCTGGTAGAAAGTGAGACATACCTGTTCCTGGAAATGTGGGGGTTTTTTACAGGTTTGTTCTGCAAACTTTGATAGTTGCACTGATCCAGGGAGTGAACTTTGGGACAGCAAGATGGGGGGTCACTTGATAAGCTGGCTGGATACAAAAGGGAATTCAGTGTAGATATCAGGTCAAAATGTCCAGTGCAAAGACAAATACCAGTAGTATTTGTACAGTACACACACATGGGCTTTTTGATTATTTTTAAATATAAATTTATAAAGGAGAATCACCTTTAAGTACCAAGGGACAGAGAGAGGTATCACGCGTTGGTTTTGCATTCAACCTGTAACCTGCCTGGGACTATACTTGAGGGCATGAGGACGAGTTGTTTTTTTCAGACCCACATGTGCCATTTTGGGTGCTTTTTTTAACCCCAGCTCCCTGGATTTGCAGTGCATCTTGGGATGTGAAACCTGTTGGGTTTCACCACTTGGTATCACGGGTAAAAGAGGATGGTTGTGTTGCTCCCACAGCCTGTGGCTTGACAAATGTGGTCCCTTCATCTGATCCCAGGAAATACAATAAGCTTAGTTGAAGCAGGAGTGGTTCCCCGGTCCCTTCCTTTTCATCCCACCACCAATGCAAGGTCAGTGCAAAGGCAAGGCCTCTTCTTGTCTGTGGTATTGCCTCCTCCTGCCTTCCACTGGTCTCAAAAGGGAAATACCAGAGGTGCTATGCAACAGCAAAGGGACCCAGTTTTACCAGAAACCTGCAAATTTTCAGGAATGTTTCAAAATTATGGGGAACAGGATGTGTTTTCTGGCGTCATCTGAATCAGCTTTTCATGGAATACTTACACTTTGCTGAACTGTCAGACCTGAATAGTTTGTGATTTCTAAGGTCACAGTAACTAATGAAGCCCAGAGGGATGTGGTGAGGTTGGTCATGTAGCTGCTACACAGCAGGTTACTGAGGGATGGAACCTAGTAAAGGGACCACGTAACACACCTCCTGATGTCTCTCTTGCACAGCTCCTGTGAGGCACATGCTGAGATTTCAACGAGGAAGGGCATAAACAGGCAGCTGAGACTTGTATAGACAGATCTTTATGGATTTTATACTCTGCCTAATGTTGACTGATGTTAAAGGGACTTCATGGGAGGAAACTGCTAGAAAATTGTTCTACTGGAGTTCAGATAAATGGTGCAGAGTATGTGGTGCATGCAGTGATGATGAACATGTGTTCATCACTTTGGCATCTCTTAAATTATTAAAACCTGTTTATTCTCGTACCTAAAGGTGTTGAAAAAAAGAATCTTATCTCCCATTGCACTGTTTCCCTGAGATGGTTCACAATATTGTTGATCATAAGCACTGTTGCTTCTAGTCTTTGATTAAAACAGTAACTTCCAACTTAATCTTCCCATGGGAACAAAATATTTTAGATACTAGTTTTCCTGCACTTCTTCAATATCAGGCTTCTCTTCAACACAATACTATTTTTAATTAATTCAGCTGACCCTTTGTTATGATTTCTAATGGAAAAAAGGCTGATTAATGCCCAGGCACATTACCTATTTTTAAAAAAATGCCTGCATTTATTCTGACAGCCAGCTAGCATCTAAAACATATACTTCTAAGCATTTACATATGTCCTTAGCTTTCGAGATGTCTTTATCATGTTGGTGTGCCTGAGGCCTGACAGGAGTTGTAAGGTGATGCTGCCTCTGTTTGTGGTAGCAGAATGTGGGTTGGTTTGAAGCACAGAGGGTCTGGCCCATGGTGGGAACTTGAAGGTGGCTGCGAGCAGAAGATGGAGACCTACCTGCTCTGCTCCCCTCTGGTTCAAAGGAAGCAGCCAGAGCCATACTCAGAGCCAAGTGATAATTGTACAGTTTTGCTTTACAGTTTGAGTGTTGGGGAAAAAATAGTTTCTTTTCAGCACAGTCTTGTCAAAATGCCAAATGCCGTTTGTTTTTGACATTTTCAGCTACTGTTAAATAATAGTCTTGCTTCTGTCACAGCTAATGTTGACTTGAAGGCAGTTGTGCATTTCTCAACTCAAATGCTAAGCAGACAGGCTTGGGTCTTGACAAATATCTTTCCGGGCTTGCCCAAGGCAAGTAAAAATGAGCTTCTAGTTAATCGTTTGTTTTAAAATTCAAATTGGTGAAATAGGCAATTAAAAAAATGACAATTTTCATCAAAATTTGCAAATTAAACGTCTCTTTGCAGTCAGAGTGGGTTCAAGAAACTGCAATAGATAATTGCTATTTGAAATCAGTGAAGTATCCAGCATTTTAGGGCCATGAGGATTGTGGCTGTTCTGCCTTAGTAAACCTTGATTGATTTGGTAAATAAGCATTTCAACTTCTCTCTTTAAAATAAATAAGCAATTTTATTGCTTTATTGCTTACCCCTGTATGGGAGGTAAACAAGCTCTCGAGCAGCAACCTTGTAATATCATGAGCCCAAGTGCCATCTGTCACCGAGAATTCTGTCCCTTTATGCACAATAGCTTCTTATGGCATTAGTCCTTTGTAGGTTAATTGATTAGCAGAGATCCTCCTTTCAGTTGTTCCTGCTTTTCTTCGCTAAAGGACCGTATCTCTCATCTCCATTTCCTTTTCTCTCTCCCATATTAGCATACTAATCACACTGAACTCCCACTGCTAAAAAACTCTATCCATTTTATACGGGGGGAGGGGAGGAGGAATAAACCAGCTTTTCCTGAGAGATTTGCGGATGCTGCTTTTATGGCAGTTAGAAGGGAGGAAAAGAAAAGGAGAAGTGGTGGCAGAGGCAAATAATGCACCGCACGGGCTCTCGTGTGCCAGTGAAAGCTGAGCCTATGGCTGCATAAATATTGAACACATTTGAGAAGCACTATTAAAATAAATATCAAAGGCAATGATTCTCACACATCTGTTTTTCCTCAAATTTTGCCACAGCGCTCTACATTTGTTTTCTCTCCAGCTGTTAACACCTGTCTTTCTGTCAGTGATAATAATGCAACTTTAGGTGGGCTACGGAGCTGACAGTGACATGAAAGAATTCTCTATTTTTGATGTAAGAAATTCCTTTTTGAGACTAAAAAGGGCTCTGCAAACAAAGATATATCCTTGTGCTAATCCTTCAGAGCAGTATATAGGGGGTTTGTTGATGTTTTAGGGTGGCTTTTTATCAAACTACAGCGAGCAGGGCTTGTGTTGCACAGCTGAACTTGAAGAAGATGAGACATCCTACAGTGGGCAGCTAATGCTTGCCTTTGTAGTGCTCGTTTTATTGCTGACACATATTCAGAAGGTTGTGTGTGCATGGTGCTCCTCTCTCCATGTGAGGCTTGTTATCTAACCTCATCAAAAGTGTATGCTGTGCAGTGATTGCTAGCAGAGGATGCACATCCAGTGGTGATGTCTTCGTTGTTTACCTCCTAAATGAGCACAGTATGCACAGGGCTGCCTGAAGAAAGCACTTTATGCCTTTGCTGTAGCCATCTCAGCAGACGGATGGTAGAAAACGCTCATCTGTCTTGGCATTGATGATTATGAGGCAGATCCTCAAATAATGTAACCTGAGAGAACCCATTTACTGTGCCTGTTTACCTAACGCAGAAGAAAAAAGCTATTTATTCCTTTTGGCCTGTAGAAACACATCCTAATACTCAGAGCAGAGCATTGATGAACCACACCAGAAACATGCCAGATAAGGAAGAAATAATGATGTAAAGGCATGTGTTTGCAGCAAATTAACCCTCTTCACCCAAGATGAGCTTATTTTTCTGTCTGGGTGCTATGGACACAAGGTCAAGGCTGTTGAGCCCATATTTGGTCCTCCTTCTTTGGCAGGGCAGCCCCTGGGTCAAGATGCTCCCATCCACTGTCAGACTACATCTCTGTCCATAACCCCTACCAGTGAGTCCCAAGGAGAAGAATGTGGGTGAACTTTGCAGGGTCTTTCAGCACAGACTGTCTTTGCTGCCTGGGCAAAGCAGGGCTGGCTCTCAGACACGGCTTGTCAAGAAATGATCTGGTGTGCCTGGTGTGGCAGGTGGATGTCCCCAGGTTTAGTGTCTTTGAGGAGCAGGTACAGTTGTCAGCCACTTCAAACCAGCAGTAAATTCTTCGCCCTCTGAAGGTGTATGCAATGATTTGTGGTCACATTATTTTTTCATTAATGAATAAAATGGGTCGATTTTCAGAAATACAGACTTGCATCAAAATTTGCAACCAGAGAGGCAAAACTACATCCCTCAAGGTCAGAAAATACTATCTTTGTCATCTGTAGGAGGATATGGAAGGATATGAACCACATCACAGCCAGAACCACTGTCAGCCACCACTTGCAGAGCATCACAGATGTCAGTCAGGCAGTGAGGAGGACACGGGCTCCCTGTGCAGAGCATCACATGTCAGTCAGTAAGTGAGGACATCATGGGCTCCCTGTGAGGGCAGCGGCATTCCCGGGATGGATCCCAGTCCATGAGCTGCAATGGTTAACACGGAATGGCTGCAGTGTTAGAGGCTGCCTTTGGCACAGCAGCTCCGCTTCCCTACCACGATTCCTTGTGCAATGCCTGTTTATTCAGGCTTCCTGCAGGGATGAAAGGTTTGACCCATTGTGTGGGAGTGGGCGCAGGGGGGGATTTCTCGAAGCGCTCTGTGCTGGCTGCGCTCTTCTGCCACTAAAGCAGTGGGGAAGGGGGGGGTCGGGGGGCTCATTGTTTTCCAGTGGGAGAGGATTTTGGCTAAGGCTGAATGCTTCAAAAAAGCCCCACCCCAAAGATCTGAAATAATAGAAAATTGAACCCAACTGTAACTCTGGAAAAGGGAGATGATGTTATAGTGTGAGGCACTCCATGTTTCCAGTTTTCCATGGGGGCTGCATGTGCTTTGGGGAAACCATTTTACATGTTTAGTTCATGCTGGAGCATTTTCCGCTGCCTGGGGAAATATTCTGAGGTGCCAAAATCTACTGTCACCCTCAAGTCAGCTTTCCCATGTTTTAAGTACTGTTAGTGCTGATGGGTATCCACAGTGTATCCTGGTATCTCTCGGAAACTCAGATTTTGTGCAAATTACAGCCAGGATGTTCAGGGAGCAGAATGTCCCTCTCTTAACAGATGGTTGCAGTCCATGATGTCCTATAACCAAAACATAAAATATTACTACTTTTGCCTGCTGTGTTTGGGAAAACATGCCAAAGTGTAGTTAAATTTCACAGGACCAGAAAAGTTTCTTCAGTAGGAAATAATTTGTTTGGAGGGTTTGGCTTTGGGATTATTTTTCTTTCTCTTTTTTTTATTACCAAATAGATCTGCAAGTGCAGTGGGTCTCTGAATTTGGCACTGCCACAGAGGGAGCCTAAAAAAGACTGTATTTCACTACAGCAGTGTCCAGGAGTTTAAAAGGTCGTATAAACCTATTTGGGCTGACTGATTTAGCATTGCTTTAGAGGCCTTGCCCTGGGAAAGTTGTAGGCTCTGGCTGCTCTTGGGACAGGAGCTTCTTAGAGGAGAGTTGGCCTGATGTGACTTTAGCTGAGCACTGTTCTGCTGGGCGATGCTGCCGGGTGATAAATAGTGCTGTACAGAGAGCGTGTAGAAAAGGGCATCCTTCCTTCTGGAGACAAATTACTTTGTAGTTCCTGCAGGCTGCATGGTTGTGATTTTTCCCCCCGCTGTAATCTGTATTGGGTGTAATGTTACATAATGTGCGATTAAAGACCAGTGATGACTAAGAAGGTAAGTGATCGAATATTTTACCCGAGACACATGTACACATCATTTATCTCACTTTTCTCTCAGAAGAAATTAAACCAGTTTCCTTAGCTGTTAGTCCAAGAAAATGAAATCCTGAATTTGATTAAGTGTTTCTCCTTCTCTGTCACGTTCTCCAAGAGATGTTATTCAAATTTTGGGATAACATAGCCCTTTGAATGGCTCTCACTGAGTCCTAGTCCACATGGTTTCTCTCGTGAAACAAAGAAATCAGATCACTTATGTTATTCTAGAGATTGTAATGTCGTGGCAAAGAAGTTCTTATACTTGATGCAGAGGTTTACGAAATATTCTTCCGTCCTAGATGAGAAAACTGGTTTATGCCATGGCAGCACTGGTAGTTTTATCCAAATTATGGCTTTGTTACACTTCCATTCTTTTGAATACGTAAGTCCCAAACAGACTGCCTATATGAATGATGAGCCATAACAACTGGATGAAGCAAGTAAAACATCAGGATGAGATAAAACCTTTAGTGTCAAAAAGTCTTAAGTATAAGATTGTTGCGCATCTGTCCATGGGCAGGGATGAAGATGCTCCAGTTTAAGCCCCGCTCTCCTGGTGCTACTCAATTATTCCTCGAGTCACTTGGGAAAGTGTAAATTGGCATGACATCAACTTCTTTCTTCATCGACACCTCAGTCTGAAGAGTTTCTTCTCGGTGGGATGTTCCCAAGGTTGGCCAGATATCCTGAAGTTTCTTCCTTTCTGCATCTTGCCAAAGTCTTTGTAAAATCATCCTCCTATCCAACAATTTTCCAAAACTACGACTGCAGCACAGCTGCTGTCCCAGCTTCTCCATAGGCCTGGGCCGTTCAGCAGCTTCTTTACACAGATGAGGAGAAACCCGAGCCAAGCAGCAGGGCATTTAAAAGGAGCGCCGTATCTGATGGTGTTCATTTGTTTTAATGTGCAATGAATTATATAATTTCCAGCCAAACTCAGAGCATTCCGTTTGCTCATCACAAAAGCCACCAGCACTGCTGGCAACCGTCCCCCTGCCTCGTTCCATGGGGAGGGTTGTAAATAACCCGCAGCCCAATTCCGGGTGAACAGCGTGTGCGTAGGGCGCTGCAGTCCAACTGCAAACCCCACTGCGCCAAGGAGGGAGCTCAACAGGGGAGACAAACAGGACAGGACTTTTGATGTCTGTGTAGTAACAAATGGATTGGAAATGGAGTCAGGCCATGGATGCTGAATAGGAAGTGAAAGGTTTCCAAAATCTGGGGATATTTGTATTCGTTTGTGCTTTCAAAACTTTCAGAGAGCATTAATGTCCAGATTGTTTCAGACTTCTCTTGTGCATTCTAGAGCAGGGTGTGTGATGAAATAGTTTTTCCAGCCTTTGCAATATGTCCCCCCACAAAACTGTCCCATGTTTTCTCCCGTCACAAGGCTGGCATTCGGGTCGTGGTGGTGTTTGGTGAGCAGACAGCCCTCAGGCTACAGAGGTGCTCAACTACACCATGTTTTCACTCCACTAAAATATCATTCCATTCGGGCTGAAATATGAAGTGTTAAAAACTGCGACTTCCCTCCTTCCAGTTGCATTCCTGAGGGAAATTTTGGAAGGTGGCCAAAACCAATAGAACGCAGAAAGCCTGTAGCAGAGCAGCGCAGCGGCGGCAGCGGGAACAGCCTGTGCTGGGAACGCCTGGGACTGCCAGGGAAGCACAGCACTGGCTGGCTCTGGGGAGAGGGGCAGTAGCACCATTTCCTCTGCCCTCATCATCCACTCCTCTGGCTCATTTTTTTTTAAATCTCTGTCATTCAGAGTTGATTCACGGGGTCACAACTCTCAGCAGAGAAGGAATCCACACCCGTGGCCTCATGCCAGGGAAAGACACCAAGAGGGAGTAGAAGACAGGAAAAATGTATCCTCCTCACCTTGACCACAGGCATCTGGAGCGTAGATCTATTCTCCCTCTACACAGCATCTCCTCACTTCCACTAGAAAACATAACCTTCAGTGCAGTGGTAGCACACTCTGCTTCAGGGCTTAAATGCTCATGGAAGCAAGAAGTGCTATAGCCCTTATTTATGCCAAGTAATTATGTCGAGGGGGAGGAAAGAAGTATAATTACAAAAAATGCATATAAAAATATCAGGAAGCAACAAGTAACAGCAGCGGAAGACTGAAATGCATAGCCTTGGGTGTTCAGAGTCAAAGGTACACACAAAAATACACTTCAGTGATCACATTTTTGACAAGCTTGAACTATGTGTTAAACAAAAGCCAGAAAAGGTCACCAAGACATTCATGAAAAGGTATTAGTCAAACAGGCATCCTTAGGAGGAGGTGGCAGAGCCTGCAGGGCATCAGCTCAGACAGGCAATGTCCGTTCCTCCTGCAGAGGGTGCTGAGTGTCATTCCCTGTTTCGAGGGTCCATCAGTACCAAAGGTACTTCGGGGCACATGAAGACTGTGAGCAGGGTCTGTATCCAGCTCCTGCCCTGGAAGGCTGCTGCACACCAGCCTCATGCTGTATAAACAGTTGTCACACCAGAGGGGAGCTCGGGCAGGTTTCAATCACCCTGAAGGGGATTCGGCTGCTGTAACCCACGTCCCTCACACTGCACTGGGCCAGCCCTGGCCTCCACTGCAGACAGTGGGGTCTCACATAGGTCATCTTTCCTTCCTGCCAGTCCCATACTGATGTCTCAGGTCCCCCAAAGCATCCTGGCACTAGAGATTTATGTTTCAGTCACTGAGCTTTACCCCCTGGGCTTTAATTCCTCTACATATTCCTTGGCAAACTGCACCTCATTCAGAGAGATTCCTGGAGGGGCAATTGACAGTGGGGAAAGCCTTTATGGTCTCCAGTGTGAATTACCACCCTTAGGAGAAGACAACATGCCCAGATACTTAGATAAGTGGCTGTATTGCTAATCAGAAAATGAAAGTAATAGGTCTGGATTTCATTGTACTATCTGGAATAACACAGAATATTATAACCTGGAAGGATGTTGCTAGGGCTGTGCCAGAAAGAAGCTTAGTACAGATGTGGATGAAATTTAATCTAAATATTTTAGGGTCAGGAGTTGTGTTGCTGTATTTTCTTGTTTGTATTTTAATAGAGCCATTTCTTCCTGGGACCTGGCGATCAGTTCTGTCTTCTAAAGCCATGCCAAGAGCCAGATTCTTGAGGCACATGCCAAGTGCCGTGAAAAACCCTGCTCCAGCCACTCCTCTTTGTAGGATGGAGGCACAGCGCTCCTTTCAGCAGCAGTGCTGAGGAAAACAGAGAGATTTCTCCTGTTTGTCCACATGGGAGTGTTTTCACTGTACCATTTCCAAGAAAACTCTTCTCTGGCTTCATTTGGCTCTACCCTTCCTCAAATATGCTATACATCACTTGTTTCAGTGTGTTTTGTTCACAAAATAGGCAGTTTTCTTTGGTTTTCTGGCAGAAATATCTACCTGGATCTGATGAAGGGATGAAGTCTTCAGCAATGAACACTTTAATGCTGCTTGTGCTCTTAGAGGCGTCGAGTCATGACTGGTCCATGGGAAAAATCAGTTGAATGTGGGATGCTCTTTGTGCAAAAGGGGAGGGCATGTGTTTTTTTGAGAGAATGAAAAGACATCTGGTTGACACCTTCCAATAGGGTCTCAGTCCTGAAATGGGCTTGAAGCAAATTACGAATTTTTGAGGTCTTTTAAACTTAAAAATAAATAAATAAATAAAATAAATGCAGGCAATGCAGTGCATGTTTTTGTGACAAGTCTCTGCAGCCTGGGCTCTTTCTAGAAGTTCAAGGTCCTTCCTCAGACTATGTGCTAAAAACCAATGATTATGAAATTTAAACCACTTTTATCTCATTGATGCAGTGTGTTATTTTATGTATCTGAATTACTCCAAATAACAGTAAGCCTAGGTTTTAGTCTAGCTTGTCGTAATAACAAAAGCAATTTTAAACAAGTTTATTTGTTTTTAAAAATTTATCTAATTTAAATGAAAATTATATTTACAATCCAAGTGGAAATGCAATTCCATCTGCTATGGGATCCAACTCATTTCTAAAGAAAAAAGTCCTGAGATTAGATTTTTTCATCACTAATAGATTTCAGCCTATTTTCAGTCCAAATGTGTTTAGCTTCAGCTTGCAGCTACCAGATCTTTCTGTGCCTCAGCCTGTTGGCTTAAAGAGCCCTCTGCTGTCAGAATTTCCTCCCTTGATACTACGTGTAGATGATAGCTCAACTATTGCTGAATTTTCATTTTCCTGAACTATATGGATTGATCTTTGCACTACAAAACAGACTTTTTTCCAAACACTGACCCGTTTCCATGGCTTTTGTTTGGAATCAGTTTCAGACTGCCCATGTGTCTTTGCTATGTTTGGTGGGCAGGGAGCCCTGGCCCTTCTTTGGGAAGGCACAGGAGGAGATGGAGAGTCATGGTGGGATGGCAGCTCCGGCACTGCTGGGCTTCACCGCCTCTGTCATCCAGAGGCATTTCAGTGCTGTAGTCCTGGTGGTGAGCACCAGGTTGGGACAGGCAAGGGAAAGCAGCAACCCATCCCAAGCATCAAGCAGTCAAACCCCAACCAGCCGCAGCTCAGGGTTTGAGGTCACTTGGGTAACACCACTGTCCTCACCCTTGTTTTATATGATGGCCCCTGTGTTGTGAGGCTGGAGCACCCCTGGACGTTTGTCTCTATTAAAGGAACCTTCTTTGGAGACACATTATTTCTGAGAAAAATGGGCTGATTCAGCAGCAAAATGTGCTGAATCCCAGGGGAAGAAAGGAGGGATCTCAATGGGCTGGCACAGCTCAGCACAGCCCGCGGTGCTGCTGGTGGGGTGTCCCCCAGCCCACCTGCCAACTGAGCTCATTGTGTTTGGGGAGACAAAAACTGAAAGACTGACAATATTTGAGCCTTGCCATTTCTTCGAGTGTGATTTGTATTTATAAATTTACCATTTGTGCATTCTGCCTAAAGAACAGGCTGAAAAACTTTCAGCTGAGGCAATTTCCTTGCAGCCTAAAATTCCCAGTCTCTCCTCAGTGTGAACACAGCGGGTACATAGGCTGTTCAAAGCACTGTCCAACAGGACTGCAGCTAATGAAACTTTTAAATTCAAAAAGGAGTCATTGATTTGAAATGAGGAAGGAAAAAAGGTGTTCTGAAACATCAGGCATTTTTCTCAGATTAAAACCTCCATTCTCCTTTTAACAGAAGTATGGAAATTGGTGGCGTGAGAATTCATGGCATGTTTCCTATCATATCATCACTGGGAGTAGTATAAAATAAATGAAAGGGAAGTAATTTATTGTGGGGTCTTAAAAAAATTATCTGGAGCTCTTTTCATAGCTCCTTCAGTAGTCACACATGAAAACATCATGCACATAATATATAATCTGTCAAGCAATCAGATGTTCAGCTTTGATTCCCCACCTGGCTTTGGGTGACTGCTGTGAGGCTGAACCTTGACCTTGGGGGTTTGAGGTGTAACCTCCTCAGGAATTTGAGGGACCCACCTGTACGAAGAGGTGTCTCAACTTCCGTGGTCTGGAACTGTAAGTACAGCAAAGGCAAATCCCCCAGAAAAGTGCTCTGTGAACCATGTGTGTGCCCTGTGGTCAATGTGGGGTGTGCAGATTATTTACAGTGAATTTCAATAGAGTTGAGAGTAATTTCACCCTGTGTGTGACATCTAACATTTAAGGTATTCGTTATGCTTGTATGAATCATTAACTTCCAAACCTGCTAGTTCAGCCTCTGGCACAGAGCCCTGTGTCACTGCTACCTGGTGGTCACCTAACACCGGCACCTGAGCTGTTTTGGTAAAAGTTGTAATTCATCTCACCTGGGCAGCCTGTGCTTAAATCCAACTGGAATGGCACTAGCAGAGTCTGAAGATTAGAAAATGCAGGGAGCTAGATAAAAGCTCAATAACCAGAATTTCTTTCTATAGGGTTTTTTTAACACCCGAGAAAATTCTGCATTTATGTTGGGGTTAGCCAAGGCATATCTGAACTGTAAAACTTTAATATTTTCATGTCAAAAGTGATTTTGCTAAAGTTAACTTTCCCCATACTTTGACTTATCAGTTTCAGTCGTGGTGGTGTGCATTTCAGTTGAAGTTTTATTACATTATGTTGGCAGCACATTATGTTTTTTACACATGGATTTGATTGAGAAATGAAACTGGAATAAGAATGAGGTAGCAGCAGCATCTGCTGGGAGACACAGCTAGTGCCGGTGTCAATCAATCTGATTGATTAAATATGGTGGCACACATTTTATTAAAACAAAATGCTCTCCCTGAAGAAGACTATTATGCCAATATAACACACAGCTTTCCTAAATAACATTACAAAAGAGGTGGTCTGTTTGTGACATACAATGCTTGTAAATAACTGGAAAGAACTGAAGAGTTCAAATTACATGGGGCTGCTCATGGAAACAGCTATTTTATTGTTTTGGCATGCAGTAGTTGGTATTGTTTTGCTGGCAAGATTAGCAGCACTGATGGGAGTTGAATTATTGTGTGGGACCACAAGAGGTTTTACGCACTCACTGACGTTATTGAACAGGTCCGAGGCTTTAGAGTGCTCGGTGGCTTGTGACCAGGATATATGACAGGCTGGCTCCAGGCTTGGGATGGAGGCAGTGCCTGCCCACCCCACGCCTCCGGCGCGCTGGAATTCATTTCCAGGCAGCCTCCTGCCTCTTTCATTGTGAGCGTGGCTGTTCATGGTGCCAGCCTGGGTAGTGAACTCCTCTGGGAATGGGCAGTCATCAAAGGCACAATTACCTGCCCATCAGGTACAAGGTACAGGCATCTTCTTGCCTTCCTCTCGCAGAAACAAACAGGATGCGCTGCCCCTCCAGCCCAAAATACAGCTGGTGGCAGAAGAAACCATTTCATGGTGCATTCTCTGCTGTCCCCAGGGGAAGGTCAAGTGAAACAATGAGTCATATTATCTGAGATGTGCTTGGAGGCTACAGCGATGGAGAATTTAGGACACAATAAATCTTCTCAGTGTTTCCCATCCACCTAAAATTATGGCTTCTGCTGGGTGTTTTAAGGAGTCAGTAGTTTTCCACTAGCTTCACTAGGGCTGAGGTTTTACCCACTCCCACTTGTATTTGACACATTAAGATGAACTATGAAAATTCTTAACCAGTGTCAACATTTTACTCACTTTCCTCCAAATGCAGACATTCATAATTTAACCCAGGTTTCTGCTTGCTACATTCATCCTCACTAAGTGTATCCAAATAACATCTGCTTCAGTAAGTAATGTAAATGCAAACAAACATCTGCACCACAGAAGAAGAGTGGTGCATTCTTCTCTCCATGAGTGTGATGACTTTGGAATCAAACAGGTGTTGGTTGTCCATGGCACTGCATGAACAGAGTAAGGGGGTGTTCTTGCCACCAAAGTTCTCCTGCCTGCCATCGTCCAGGCGCACAAACCACAGTGGGAAAATGCCTAAAATGTGAACTGTGGGATACAGCAATAGCTTTCAAACTGTGCTGGCTGCTGCCATCCCTGTTTTCAAGAGGAGGATGCTCTTTACCAAGCTCTTTGGGTTGTTTAGATCCTGTGAGAAGAAGGGGGCCCAGAGGAGGGAAAGGGAGCAGTAAGCCCTTTGAAGGGTTAGGCAGTGAACAAAGGAAATAGTGAGGAGAGAAAGACTAAATGGGCAAAGAACAAAGTTGTATGGGAATGTCCAGTTTCCAGAGTGGGGGGAAAGAGGAAAGAAAAAACAGTACATGGCAGAAACTATAGTCTGATTTCAGAAAAGGGCAAAATGCAACAGTGGTGGTCACAGTACAACAGCATATATATATAATATGGGATAAACATTGAAAACATTAGGTTTTGGTTCACTCCCTTTCCATTCTTATTGCAGGAGTTTCTCGTGGTAACTCCTGTGGTTCAGGTCTTTTAGTTAGAGTGCAATTCCTTGTCCTTGTGGTAACTCCTATGATTCTCTTCTGGTCTCAGAGCAATTTCTCGTCCTGTTTTATTTCATTAGGAGGAGGCAGCTTATTCAGTGCACCCTCAAACCCACATTTGCTCCCTGAGCTCCACGCTGCTCTTTGGCCATCTATTTCAGGGAAATACTAATGTGGGTGCTGGAATTAAAACCCAGCTCAGCAGAGAATCTCAGCCTATTTAATGTGATGGCTTAAAAAAAAACAAAAACCTGAGTACAGATGGCTTAGACAATATCTGTGTTGAATTTTTAATGGCAGATTCAGAACTATTTTTATGATCCTACTGTTATTTCTCCTGAGAGATCTTTTCTTAGAAATCTAAGTAGAAAATAATAATGAGGAAAAAAAAAAACCTTGCTAGGCAACCTCTTCAATATGCAGATGGTTTCTGCAGTGACACTTCTGCTGAGGCTAATCTTTCAGGATAGAGATATTTTCAGAAACATCCATCTGTGGTTTATTTTTTTCTTTACTTACAAAGACTCATCTTTGTATACAAATCCTTCCTTCTTCCCCACCTGCTTGTTTGGTGGTTTTGAGGCTCACTAACAACTTTTTGCGTGAACAGACATTTCTGTTGTGCTTTGCAGACCTCGGGAATGTAGCTAATGATGGCATTTGTACTGATCCATACTTCTGCCTTCAGCCTTCATTCCATCATGGAACTCACTGGCTTTCTTAAAGGTTCACTACCACCAGCATCGTCTTAACTCGCAAACTTATCCCAGTGCAGAATTGCTCTGAAGAACATCAGCGCTCTGATCTTACTGTTTTACAGTGGGAGATGGTGTATTTTCTAATATCCTCTCAAAAAGAGTCACTGAGGTCATTCTGAGCACATCAGTCTTTGGCAGGTGACTCTCCCATTTTTTCTTCTAAGTTTGCCTCCTTTCATACCCATTAATCTTCTGTACTCCCCACCTTTGCAGGAGCTTCTCCATTTAGTTTCCTTGCTGCTTGGATGCCCCTGGGCTGGGAGACTTTCTGGTTTGTGGTGCTTACATTGTCATCCTGATGGAGAAACCCAAAGGCAACATAATCTCGGGATTTATTGTTAATGTGCAAAGACAGGACAGTGATGTGGGCTTGGGGGAAAAGCCTCAGCTTTGCTATACAAGCAGAGGAAAGGATGGCCACTTCAGACTTCAGTAAGCACCTGAATTAAAGCAAATGCAGTGCTCCACCCCTTCAGATATTCCCTGACAGTGCAAAAACTAAGATTGACATAAGGATTTGATTTCATGGTAAAATGCCAGACTGCACAGCAGTTCAAGAGCGCTGAGTATCCTGTGCAGATGTACTTGCAGCAAGCCCGAGGAGCAGCCTGAGCAGGAGAAATCACTTCTGCCGTAATGGTTTAATAGCTGAGAAACATGCATCAATATTTAAATAGCATGGAGTGAAATATAACAGCTCCTAAAATATTCAAGAGCAGACTAAACATTCCTGAAAAAGTGAAAATAACATGAAACATTATCAAGCCTTTTCTTTAAATCGTCATGAGTCTGCCAGTTCTACTACCAGAGGTTCATAGTTGCAATTGTTAACTCAAAATGCTTGTTAAAAACAACTGAAGTGCATAAAAGGACTTTGATGTGGATTCTGACACAGCTGCAAATGCTGGCATGGAAGGACTTTAACTTGCTGCTAGCTATGATTAGCCAGAAGAGAAATATTTAGTATAGTGGGTCCATGAGCTTTTATTATCTTGATAGCTATTGAAGGTTAATAACATATATTAAAACATAACTAAAATGGAGTGCTTAGGCTTTCATGCAGGACAAGGTGGGGCAGGTAACACCTGCTCTTGGGATCCTAACCTGAGACACAGCATCAAAGTGGGACCCACTGACTTCTGCACAGTCAGGATTTTGCATATTATTACCTGGATAAAAACCCACTGTTGTAAACATTTATAAGACTATTAAGCAGTTGAGTACTCCACCACCACGACATCAGAAATGCTTTTGCTGGGCACAGTGGATATCAGTTTCTCTTTTGGCTTCTCAGGACTCAAAAATCCATCTCTTGATACAGCAAATGCCCTTGGACAAGGCACTAGGAGCGAAGACCAGCTGGAGCTCTACTTTGTGGTTCATCATATTTTGGAATCCTAAGTAGCTGTTTGCATATGTCTATGTTCATTAGACAGGGATTTAAAGTAAAAAGTACACCACTCATTATTGTTACCACAACCCAGTCCTCCACCTCCAGCCCTATCAAATAATGCAAACCAAGTGAACAAACAACCAACATAATTTACTGTCAGCTTCTGTAAAAACCTGGAAAAAAATCTCCACACTCCAAAATACCATGGGTGGTTTTAACAACGTTGTCCACAGTGCATGAAATGCAATATTTTGGGGGTAGTAATTGCTGTTATTTAAACCTCAGAAAGCTGCAGATTTATATTTGTTCGGTTTCCCCTTAAGCTGGATAATAAATCTGTACAGCTTCTTCTGGGCTTTTTTTTTTGTGTGTGTCTTTTTTTTTATTATTTATTTCAAGAAAGACTTCTGAGATGATAATATCTGCCTATCTGCCTATATTGGTTTATTTTTTTGCTTTTTAAAAAATCACAGGAAAGATTGTAACTGCTGAGTTGTTCTGTATGGAGCAAATTCTGTCCTTAGACATCCCATATGTTCTGAAGATAGCACCACAGATACATATGCAGAAACCAGCAGTCAATTTTGACTCAGAAGATAATACACCAACTGTGTACTAAGTTTAATGTAGATTAATGCAAGTTGCTTTCCTGTGCATGTATGTACACAGGTACAAATAATTAAGATTAATTCCACTGGATATAATGGCCTTCACTGTGCACGGTGCCATAAAATTCTTCTTTAATAGCTGTTAATTGGATGTATTTGCTTTGATCGTGAAGTCCTGATTAGTCTTGTTACCCTACAACCCCTTCCCCCTCCCTTTGCTCACTTTTGTGCTTAGGAAAAGATTTATAATAAGGGAATCACAGCTATGCAGTTTATTAGCAAAAAAATCAATACATGTATCTTTTTAAATTGGAGATTAGGCTAAAGAGGGGTGCTCTGCATAATACTTGAAGAGTAAAGATGGTGCATGTTTTCGTTTTTTCTTCTTTTCTCTGTGCAACATTTTTACTGGTAGTAACTCAGATTTCTTACTTGATAAGGTATTTTAAATGTCTTTTCTTTCTTTGGCTTCTGCCTTGAACCTGTGGAGTTTCTAGGTGATAACAGGAGAACCCTGGTACCTTCAGCAAGCTCCAGCCCCAGGATGTCAGGCCTATGGCTGAAGTTAGGATCTGCTTCCATACAATGATTCCATGTACCTTCTTTTCTGGAAAACAGTAATTATTTTGCCATGTCTGCACTCTGAAACACAGCAATCCTAAACATAATGGCCAGGGGTTCTGTGTGTGCAAATCAGGACATCTTCCCACTGAACCCTAGGTGGAGCTTTGATTTGTGCTAGAAGGCATTAGTTTTTTAAGCAGCACATTTTTAGCAATAATACTTTGCATTTGTTATCTCCCAGGAGCACAGCTCTGCTTATGGAATTAACGAGTGATGGTTATATAAAAGGGGAAGTTAAAGATGCAGATGCAGCCTAAGCCCATGTCTTAGAGTTGGTTCCTGGGCACAACCCTCCCACTCTCATCCTTGCTCCGACAAGTATGGAACTGTAGTCAGTTTTCCTGGGACACCAGCCCAGAAACATGTGTAGCTGGAGCAATTTTTTCTACCTGGAGACATTTTATGTACCTGAGTGCAGCCACCCAGGAGCATGGACAAAGCCAGGCATGGCCACAGGAGTTCTTCACTATGGATTTCTGCTCCGGTGACTCAACCTTACTAACAAAAGTCCTCTGTAAAATTTCATCATTAATATTCTGGTTGCTTTACTTGTATGAATATGAACTCATCAGCTCACTGCATTTCCTGTTCCCAGTGACCTCACTGAAGAGAACAGGGCTCTTCCCTTCTCCTCCTGCCTCTCCCCGTCTGCCCGGAGCCACCCAACACTGCTGGGACACAGACACGCACAGAAGGGGGACCCCTACTTTGAGGTTGTTTGCGCTCTTAACAAACATGTTCTTCCTCAAGGAATACTTGAATTAAATGTCTGTGGGGTCTGGTGCACTGCCAGGAAGTCTTTGGTGGGATCTCATCCAGCCAAGGACGGGCTTCTGCCTTCTTCCTCCTCTGCCCTGTGTTTAGTGAGTCAGCGCACTCCAGCAGCCAAGTGGGATTCCTGAAAATGTATGCGTTATAAATGACCAACCTGATTAAAAATTACTGCATCAAGCGCTCCACAGAGGACAGGCTAGCACTGCTAGTTGCATGAATCACTGCTGTTTATGTCCTTTAATTAGGAAAATTGCCACACAATGAAGGTTTTAGAAGATGTCTTCTGACAGATCCTCAGGGCTCCCTCTGATTTTATCTCTGCATCCAAGTCTGCTGCTTATATTATTTGGATTTCTTACTGCAGCCAGGGGAAGTCCAGACAGGGCCAATTCCTAAAATGTTTAAATCCGAGAAGGCCCATCACGATGCCCAATTACAGCATCGTCTGAGGATCTGATTGAATGATTTGGAGACTGAAAGAGCAGGTCTTTTACGAGATTAATAATCTACGGAACATTAATATGTAATTCTCCCCCCTCCTCCAAAAAGGAAGAAGTCTGCATAATAATGGCAATTATAAGAAAAGTTTTAAAAAAAGAAGGCCATTTATTTGGAACCACTTGAACATGCTTTGCAATTATACATTTATTGTCAGTAAAAAATGAACAATTCAGAAGAAGCTGGGTGCGTATCAGCAGAAGCAATTAAGAAAGGTGTTTATTTTACTGAGACCTTACCATTTCAATTTCAGAAGTAAAGCTCTATCACCGAGTTTGCAGTTGTTTTATTCATGCTTTTAATTACAGCCCGTTTCCAAACTCGGCTGTACCTGCCCTGGGGGAGGCTGTGTTTCCATGCACTTCTTCCTCAGGTCCCCTCTAGCAAGGGAAGGGTTAAAACCAATATTTGTAGATAAAGAGGTAAACATATTTACATTCAGTTTTTCACACTTTATGCATATGTCATGCAGTGAATAGTTTTAGAGGTATGTTTGTACTATCTCTCCAGAATTTTTACAGTCTGCAGGACACAAAATCTCTATAAAGTGACTTATTGAAATAGAAGCAGATTGGTAAAACCGTTTCTCTCTTATGAACTGTGAAGAATGATCCTCTAAATGAAATCAGGAAGGAACTGGACAGAATCTTGTTTAATGGTGTGACAAAATGAATCACAACTATTCCAAGCATCCATCACTGCTAAAAGGGGACCACAAATGATCTGTGAACTACTATATATTGATTACTCATGTACTACAAGTGTCGGATTTAATGTTCACACACCATGGAAAGGCGGCAGGGACAGATGGTGCCTTAACTCTTCTTTGATAGATTTTAATGGTGAAATATTGATTTCTATCTGGCCAAGGCCTGTTGTTAGGGGCCAAAGTCATTTGTTGGGTATAGCTGGACACCCAGTCTGCTAGGGGTAATCAATCATTTTTGGCAAGGCAGGTGAAATTCTGAAGAGAAGCACCTTGGGCTCCCAAACTGTATCGAGATGAGGCTGAGACCAACATTTGCGCATGCACGCCCCCTCCTCCCCCCACGCACACATACAAAAAGACTCCATGAAATTGTGCTTGTAAAGAATTATTAATGATAAGACATGTTTACTGAGGAGAGTCACAGCGAATCACAGCTGACATGAAATAGTCTGGGAGCCTCGGAGAGAAAATGAGCTTCTCGCTAAAAGGGACTATATTTTATTTAAACATCCGTCTAGGGCTGAAAACTCAGGTAATCTGTTGTGTTACAAGCCACTGGCTGTTCTTGCCATCCAGAGAGATAACAGTGAGGAGCTAATAGGAACACATCAATCACAATCAGGCTGCAATTCCACCGGTGTCTCCTCTTCCCAGCTCCTTTTTAAGCTCCTTAATAACGATGATAACATAGTTCTGGGCTTGTGAGAGGGTTTCTTCCCTTTGAGGGTCATATTCATAAAGCGAATGGCTTGCAAAGTCAGCATCTCGCTCCTATGGAAAGGGGGGTGTGAGCAGAGGGATGGGGTTTGCAGGTGGGAGGGGTAGGGGGGCAGGAGAGGGTGGATTTCCCCCCGGCAATAAATCCATGGACACCCCTCTTTCCCCTGACAGCCTTCCCAGGAGAGGATTCCTGTTCGGGAGCCGGCAGGAAAGGGTAGCCTCTGCCCAGATGTGCCCCAGATGTGAGACCCAGTTGAGGCTGATTTTTCGTTTAGATTATCTTGCTTACCTAATGATTTTTGCTTCACTGCTCAGCTCGATTGTGTTCACTAGGACGGCAGGCTATTAAAATGTCAAGGCGCATTGAATTGTTGTTATCAAGGAAAGAGACCTTTCCAATCAGCCCGTGTTCCCCGGGTTGCATAAAGGCGAAGAAGGGACTGGAGGAGGAAGAAGACCTTCATCCTGGCGGGGTGGGGGGAGAGGTGCAATGGGGTGGGTGGGTGTGTGTTTCTGTGGCTGTGTGCAGGTGCAGCAGATGTGTGTGTGCGCCTGCTGCAGTGCGGAGTGGTAATTAAAATGCCATCTTTTATAACAGGTATTAGACATTTCTCTCGTTTGTATTTACGGGGAGAGATGAAACTTCTCCCCATTGTGCTTTTCACTGCAATCCTTATAAAGAAAATACTGGGAGGAGGAAACTTGTGTGGTTGAATCACTGGTCATGCATACTAAGGAGCTGCTGGGCTGGGCTGAAGGAGAAAAACAAAGGCAAATGCCTTCCTCATGTCTACACCTGCCTTAAGGCTTGATAAGAAAATAAGTTCACTGACCTACTGGGAAAAACACAGGAGATTGTCCAGTATCACAATATTGAACAACTGGTGACAGGATGATACAAACCCAGCACATTTGGAGACACAAAAATCCCCTACCTCTCGTCACCACCACCACCACCTTGTTCATATAATTGCAGAACGGTTTATTACACAGAGGCACATCAGATATTGCCACAGATTGATTTTTTCTTTCTTCTCTTGTAAACCATACAGTACATCATATTGGTTGGGAAAAAATATATCCTTTGGATTTACTTCTCTTTGTTTAAATCATCTTGCAAATATTTTGCTTTTCACCTGTCATTTCTCTTTCATTTTCATTTAAAAAAGATGGCTTTGTTTTTGCTTGTGTACGGCTTTGTAGAATAATGACATCTGTCCCGTCCCCCATGCATCAAGCATCATTGATTGGCCTGAACATCATTGTCACTACTGGGTGTTCATCTTCACACTTGCTGCTGGCAGGTCCCTCATCTACTTTCTGTCTCGCACATGCCTCTCTCCACAGCTGCACGCTCACTCTCAACAGGCTGCCCGCTTTCTTTTTTTGCCTAATATTCATTTCTCCTGGCACGCTGTTCCTCTGCATCTCCTCCTCACAGTGGCTCATTTCTTTCCCTCTGACCTTGTGCTGCTGTGCAAGTCCATGGGCACAAACCTCAGCTGACCATTCAATCCTGCAGCAATCTCCAGCTTGGTCTGTGTTAAAAAGCCAGGACAAACCAAATCCTTCCATCTTTTTCCACATTGTATACTCTGACTCTTTAAAGTTTCTCTCATAGGATTTGTTTCCTCGACATAGTAAGGCCCAGGGAGGAGAGAACACTGACAGGACTACAGGAGTCCTTGCTAGTCCTGCATGTGGCTGTGGAGAAGGGGGACACAACCCTCCTTTCCCACCATGTTGTTGCTCCAGCTGGCCTTAATTTTTGCCCTGCCTTACATTTCCACTCTCACGTCTGTCTCGGGGCTTGTCTCCATGGAAGAATTATTGCACACAAGGCTGGGATGTGAATTAATAGCACATCCCTTCAGGGAACATTGCAGGTACAGTGAGGACTTGTGTGCACAAGGACGTTACTGTGGAGCCAGCCAAGGCGTAAATCTCCCATGTTGTGGCACCAGCTCCCCCACACCCCAGGTCTGTGTGCCCCCCCAGGCCCCGCTGGGCTTCACACACCCAATGCCCACGTGCACCCATGGCACGTGTGCTTTTCAAACAAGAAGAGCCCAGACTTAATTGCTGTGTGCACCATCCCATACCTGTGCTCCTGACAAACACTGGTCTATTTATTCTTGCAAGTTTCTTGAGAGATAAGGGTGTAGTATTATTCCTTTACAGAAGGGAAACTGAGGTGTGAAGACCCTTGAAATGCCCAAGGCTTTCAAATGCTGGGATCCAAAGCCATTTGCCTAAGAACATAATAAAGTAGGTAGCAGACAGTAGCAACTGGTACCCAGCCTGTGAACACTGTTCTCTAGTTATTAGTTCTGTAGTTATTAGATCAGCTTGCTTTCTTCCTATTCATGCTTTTTCTTATCTCCTTACTGCCTCTCTCAATATCTAGCACTTTCCATGTTTTTCTTGCAAGCCAAATCTTCCTCAAGCAGCCGGGTTTGCCTCCACACTGCCAGCTGTGAACCAGACCTCCAGCCCAGCCAGAGAAGAAATGAGGCTCTTCCACCCGCTTACCAAGTCAAACAGAGTGGTCTATGCTGGGACCCAGGTGTGGGACCCACTCATGGCACCACACCAGGTGTCAGCCTGACACTGCTCCCAGGTGTAGTGAGCCACCAGCCTATAGAGGAAGTTGGACAGGATTGGATTCAACATGTTTTTGGGCTGCTGTGGTGCAGAACAAGTTTATTAGGCAATGAACAATGTGTGATGATGCTTAGCCTGCAGGAGAAAAGTGCTAGCACAGGTAGGAAGCTCACAGTCAGCTGGATTAAGAAAATACGTGTCCTAACAACATATTCAGGCTATTATCACAGGCTGAGGCATTCTACTCAGAGGGCATAGATTGACCCAGAATGGCAAAAGAAGGTAAGGAGAGCAGCACAGCTGAGGCCAAGTAACCTGGAAATGGTCCAGGTCCATGGAACCCTGGTCATCTGGGCAAAGGGCGGTATGCAAGTTGGATGTCAACTGCAGTATCTCAGAACACGGTTACACCTATTTTTACTATGCTTCAGTCTGTATGTTGATCCTAGTTCCACAGTGTGCCCTTCCAGGGCTGTCTGGGGTAAAAGACTGGTTTTCCCTGCTGAGACACAAAGCCTTCTCTGTGTATGGCAGGATGAAATGGATGGTAACAAATGGGATTAACTCACAGTATCTTTTTATGAAGTGCTGCTCCTGGCCTTACCTGCTACCTAAGTCCCCCAGTCTTTCTGATGCAGCAGCTCTTTTCTGCTCTCGCTGCTCCCCCACCTCTCAACCCATGAACTATAGAGGCTGTGCAAAATTATCAACCTTCAAGAGGATCTAAGTTTCAGGGCAAAAATCTAATTTCAGACACCTAAGACCTGCCTCTGCATCTGGCCCTTTGTGCAAGAAAATCCCCTTAGTACTGGCTGTTGCATTTAAATGTAAGTTGATTGGGACCAGGAGAATTGTTTCCTGAACTGCGTCAAAACCCCTGTTAAGAAGTTAAGGCTGGTATATATATATCAATCATGCCAGCATAAAACACCAAAAAGGGAAGTAATTGTCCCCCGAGCAAGCCCCATAATTCACAGAACACTCAGCTGAAGTTAGCTCAGTTGAAATAAGTCTGAAGAGACACTGGAAAGTTCCTGATGATATCCTGTGATATCATGTATTAACCTTATAATTATGATTAAAGCTTTATTTTCTTTGGCTTCAGAACTTACCTTCTTCTCTGGCTGCATCTCTTACCTCCCCAGGTGACTTCCATGGGGCAGTGGAACAGTCACCATTGCCTGGGTTTGAAGAGGGTCAGTCAAACCCCAAACCAACATGCTTGGCCATGGTGCACCCTCTCCATTTGAATTCATCCCTTTCTCTGGGGACAATGAATTCCTGGACTGCCACCATCAAAGATGTGACAGAGGGGGCAGAAACACAGGAGATGCATTGAAATAGCCAGTTCAGTCAAATCATTTTTGGGGCAGATGTGACCCAAAGTGAGTTCTGCTGTGTTTGAAGCCAGGCAGCAGCTGCCTCAGCCTGAGGGCAAACTCATTGCTGTGGCAGTGACCAACGACAGCCCCAGGTGGGGCCAGAGGTGGCCTCACCTGGCAGGTCCTGGTTCCAAAACACTCAGCACACAGAGGAAACCCAGTGTCAGCCAGGGCTGACCACGTGTGACAGGGGAAGGGTAAAGGTGAGCCGGCCCTGCTGGCAAACAGCTGGCTGCCAGCCCCCTGCTCTGCGGTTCAAGGGTCCCTGCGAGCATTCCCAATCCATACCTTCCATCACCCTCAATGTGTCAAGGGAAAAATACCCTGGGGAGCTTCTCAAACAGTCAAAACTGTTACAGCTCTGGACTCCTCAAAGCAAGCGCTGGCAGCAAGGCCAAGCCACAACTAAGCCATGTCCTTTATTGTTTTTACTTTTGCATACCACAGATTTATTTGCTAGCAAAGGAGCTGTGTAGGGCAGGGGAGCAGAGGGCATGGCTGTTGTTTGCAGTGGAGCACCTTGAAGGAACTAAACTAGCACTCAAAGCAGAATAATTGGTGCAGCAGGAGGCTGTGCCCGTGCTAATAGTTTTTGCTGAGATGAAGCTTATTAACATGTGCACTGGTGCATCTGTATTGCCTCTGGGACTCAAACTCAGCATGGTTCTCTGCTGTGCTGCATAGAGGTTTTACCTTCCTCTGACCTTGCTCAGGCTCCTTTGTCCTGTTCTGCTGTGCTCTGAGTTAACCTTTTGTCTGCCTAGGCTTATAGTCTATATTTTAAATCCAGGCCGACTTTTCCAAGTTTCTTCTACACTGAAGGTTTTAATTGTGCAGAAAGTATTTTTCTCCCCATAGTATTGATGCTTTTGGTTTGAGGAAAGTTTGTTGTGCAGTGCACATTTCAAATACACAGCCCACCTCTAAGCTGAAACTTTAAGCTACTACAAGTGATAAAAGACCTCACTCTGCTGCTTCCCTACCTTTGTATTTCTGGATAAGAGCTGTGCATTTTCTCCATATGAATTCACAGACTGAATCCCTGTTTGGTAGAGAGAAAATAAAAATTAAACTGTGCTTTTAGCATCCAGACTATTGCTTTAGTTCATCCATTAGAGGAACAGAAATGTAATTTTTGGAGATTAATATGAAATAGGCCAGAAGAGAAACTGTGGTCTCTGCATCTGATCCTTGCTGTGAAGTGCAAGGCAAACCATTGATTTACTGCTGATTGCACAGTTTAGGTGGAGTATGCCAGGGTGTTACCTCTTATGGTGAAGACTATAATGAAGTCCAAGTAACAAAGTCCAAAGTCCAAGTGACACGCCTAACCTACCACTCTGCAAAACAGCCCTCCAACCTTGCTGCAGGAACAGCTTCACTTACAAAGTTCAGCTCGTAACCCATCCATGGCTTCCTCCCACCTTACTGACCGTTCTCCAGGCCAAGAACAAGCCCCAGCGAACACAGGTTTTAGTCATGTTTTGCTGACAGTGCCAACCATCCCAATCTGCAAGTTTCATCTTGAAACACCCTCTACTTAGCTGCAGTTAGTGGTTGTCCCAGCCCAAGGCCTCTTTCCAACAATATTTTGCACCAAAACTGAACACCCACCAATTAAGTAGGTGTATTTTGGCCCCAGACAGATTTCAGGCATCATCTGAAGACTCATGGCTTGCTAGTTCCCCCTCACTGTTGCACTGCTGAGATCACTTCAGTGTAACACTGTGAGCTTTGCACAGACAGAGTCCCTGAATTTTTCTAATTTGTTTCTTTTGTGAACTCCAGTTGTTTTGCACCAAGCATGGCATGTCTCCAGCATATGCGATTCAGATCAGGCAGTCATCCTACACGCTGTAAATCAATGAGATGAAATGTAGCCATTGACAGCACTTACAATTTTGCCCATTACTATGAAATCCTCTTTTTTTAAGCGGAAGGTGCTTTTATAAATCCACTGAAGCATAGCTGACAAAGCCTTCAATACCCGCTATTGCCTAAATACTGCAAAACATAACAGTTATAAAAGATACATGTGGTGCATATTTATAAGGATTAGAATAAGCACTTTGTTGAATCACTGCAGCACCTTTGTCCCTTTTTTAGGTTACTTATAAACCTTGGATATTTTCTTCTTGCCATGACTCAACTAAACACTTGTCTGTGGGCTTACCAGGTCTCTCTGCCTTTTCACGTGCTCACAGTGAAAAATATGTACTTCTACAACTGTGTTAAACAAAAAATCCCTGCACTGTAATTATTCTTTATGCTAATATAATAGACTAGTAAATTTTCCTACATTTCTTGTAGGACTAATTACATTTCAATAATGTGAATCATCCCTGGAGCCAGTACTGTTAAATATTTTTGGAGCGGTAGTGAGGGAGTTTGTTATTTGTACACACTAGAGAAGTGTGAATTTGTGAAACAGAAGAGCACAGCTCTACAGCAGTAACGCTCCTTCTGACAGGGTCATGCTAGGTCAGGGCAGATGGAAAGGGGAAACACATCAGCTGGAGGATTTGCTGCATCCCATCTGATCCACCAAGTCCTCACATTCAGAACTCAGCTTTTGCAGTGGCTGAAATAAGCTTTACTTGAGACACCAGTTATGATGAGCTCATTAGGAGCTGCTGCTAGACGAAATGTAAATTTTATGGACTGTGTATGTCTAAAAAAAATATAAAGGATTCCAAAACCACATCTTTTTTTAACTGGCTAAGAATAAATTATTCACTATAATTTGCAGATTGGCAAATAAAGCCAAAAAAGAGTTAAGGCAAAGAAACAGAGTGATTTCAGATAAAGCAACAATTCTTTGTAAGTATCCTGTAACAATTTGGCAAGGCAACCCTGCCTGTTTATTGACTTCTGAGAAATACTTTGATTTTGGACAAGGGACTGACATGGCAACCGTGGTGTCATTCACTGGTGGAAGCTGTCACTGAAGCTCTGGCATTGCTGCTGTATCTACATGCTCAGTGTGCTAGTGGTCAGGCGAGTCTCATTTTCACCCTCTCTACTCTGTACAACTGCAATGTTTATGATACTCCACATTTCCAGCCGCTGCGGAGCCTGATATGTTTAATATTACCTAAGTGCTGCCCACTAAATCTGTCACTTAACTTTTCTACTCCAGGGCTGGCTTTGCATGTCCTTGACCAAGTTTTGTGCCAGGTGTAGCTTTAATTGTCACAGACCCCCTGGCAATGAAGGCTACCACTACCTACATGCGTTCTAGCATCTCTGTGAAGCTGAATGAAGCTCAGCACCTGAAGGCTGCCTGCCAGGCAATGTCCTCTTTCTGCCCAATGTTTTAGCTTGAAGAGTGCTGCTGCTCTTCTAAGCGGGTTGCTGGAAATGTTGGACAGAAGGCAGATGCATGTTCAGTTACTGTGATGTGTATGGAAGGTACCAGCCCTGCTGCCTGGGGGCTAAGCAGATAGACTGGAGGAGTGCATTAAATCTGAGCATGCACAAATCAGCAAATACAGACTGTTTTTTTGGTTCCAAAAGATAAATTGAAGACCATTTGAGGGGTTTTTTTGTGGTTTAGGTTGAATTCACAAAATCAATCTGCATAGTTAAAAGGTCAGATGACATACATTATGGAAGTATATCCACTGCACATGCAAAAGGCATAACCTGGTGAAAAACTCACCGCTGTAACACAACAAGATAATAAAATTGAAACCATGACCTTCCCAGCTACGTGCTTCTTTGTCCAGTTTCCTCAAGCTTCTAGCTTTTCTACAGAGGCACTTGTAATGCTTTACAGCACTGCTCATCCACCCTGTTACTGCCCCCTCTCAAACACCAGTCCTAATCCAGGTGTAGCTATTCCCATTCTGCACTTGGGTAAATCAATCTGCCTCCCTTAGCCACGTCTGGAAGCAGCTACTGGTGCAGCCTGCCTGGGCTGCTTGTTCTGGATCAGCCCTGCACCAGAGCTGGGATGCAGAAAAACAGGTAGTTTGGGTTGTGGTTAGGAACAGCAGTGTAATAAAGCCTGCTGCTGCAGGGAGATAACAAAGGGTTGGGTGTAGAGGGAGGTCCATTAGGGAAGGGCCACTGGAGGAGCTGGGTGTTACAGAAATGAGCTGAGGGAACTGTGGACAGGGAAATCCTTGGCAGGGAAATAGAGACTGAAAAGAGAGAAAAGAGACTGAGGAAAAAAAAAAAAAAGAGGAACAAAGGTCTACTGTGAAGAAAGAAAGTATAAGTGGAAGATTTTGAAGAAATTTGTAACCACCAGGAGGAAATGAAATACCTGTATTTCATCTATTCTTTTTCCCCACTGCAGTTTCAGTTTTTATCCTTAATATGGTCACTGAAGATGCTTGAGAGAAGAGCAAAGTCCTATTTTAAGTAAGCCTGTGCTGCTCATGGCATCTCATTGAGATATCTCTTGTCTGCAAAATCTTTGGCTTTTGCAATTACTAGAGCAGCATCAGATTGTCCCCAAAACTTTTGCTGTTCAAACCTCCTATCTGTTACAGACCCTTTGCCTTGCTGGTGGAGAAAGAACAAAAAATCATATTTAAAATGTGTTGCCTCTTTCCTAGGAACCTGATTTGAAATTATTCCACCCCTAGGCAGCAAACCCTTCCCCAGGGGGTTAATGTTTCCAATGTGTAACAACATATAATAATAATAAAACCAAATACTGCAATTATTATTGTTGTTGTTGTTTAAAACCCTCTCAATTGAATGTTTACCTGTGTCATAGGGATGAAGTGCAGGTCTCCAGATTATTTGCTAAAAGAACACTCAACAGCTCACGCCTGGGACATGTGAAGGGATGAGGGGCATGGTAAAGGGAACCAGAGTGTCTCTGCAGTCTGTCCTGTGCAGACTCAGTCTGCAATATTAGGAAATGGAATATAGATGTTTTCTCAGGCTTTGTTTCAGCCACAGAAGCTGTGAAATGGGTTTTTAACTATGCTCATGAGTTGTCTTATGGAAGCAGCCAATGCATGGCTGAAATGGAATATTTTCTTGTCTCCACACCCCTTTTTTCCTTGTGTTCCCTTTCTCCTCTTTAAATTCTTCTTCCTGATAGAACGGGATCAGAGCCAAAAGTTCCCTAATTCTGGAAACTCCTTGGGTCTGAGGTTTTGACTTAATTTATCTTTACCTGATGATGTGAATGAACTACAACCCTGTTGACTTCTGCAGTGTTATCCGAGGTTAATTCAGTATATACCTGATCCACAAAGGAACCATTGTAGGGCATGTTGGCATTTGATCATGCTGGGGAATGAAAGCCATATTTGAGTGAGGCCTACAAGTGCCTCATTACTGCACTGTAAACAACTGGATATTACAGTAATGGACAAGGCTCTGAGTGCTACGAACGGCTTCACATTCACTGTATTGATTTGCAATGTGCACAGTGATGGTCTGCTGTAATAAATACAAATGCCATAGTGTAGAAATGTCAGCAAAACTTATTAAGAATGTGTCTCTTCCTTGCTCGTTCAGTACAGCATGTACATCCACACAGCTGCAGGGTTGTGGTGAGGTGGGGATGAAGCTGCAGCTCAAAATTCAGCATTGCAAGAGTATAAATTCAGCAAATAAATACAACCTATACTGACCAGTTCTGTTTCTTTGTGCTTCCCTGTTACAGACGAGACTTATCCTGTGCCTTGGAACATATTTCACATCATAGGAAAAATATACTGTTTCTCACATCTCAGGAGGGTCAAGCCCAGTTCTCAGCCCCCATACCCCAGGCAATTCTCTGCCAGCACTTAGAGAAGTAGGAAGTGCCACCAGAGTCATCATTTCTCTTAACAGTACTATTGTTTTATCTAACCATGGAAAACCTTCAGCATTTGCCAGGGCTGTAGTTCAAACAAGAGACTTGTGGCAGATCCCTTGTGTGCTTCTGCTGGGTGCACTTAAAGTATCTCTCATGATATACATATATAGATTAACACTCTTTGACTAGATCAACAGTTTGTATCCCATCTGCTTAATCAGTCTCATGGTACACTGGAGGGTGAGGCAACTTCCTTAAGAATATGGCTTGTGTCACATGGCATGTCTCTTGAGGTACCGTTTCCCAAGCCATTCCTCTCTGTGACAACTGAGCTGGTTTGTACCTCCCGGCTGGACTTTCTCACTTCTGGAAGAATCCATACACTGATAGGCAGTTTCTTTCTAGGTTTTCCCTATGTTGTGCTGACATCCCTCTTAGCTCGTTATGTAAAAGGATGTCACAGTGAAAAATCTGTTCTTAACTACTACCTTCAGATAGGATCTACTTTTGGAGACCTCTCAGTGCCACCTGCCCCAGACTCTGACCAACAGAGGAAAGTGAGAATGAAACTGGGAAAATTGCTATGTTATATAGGAGAAATGGCAGGCTAACCATTGTAACAAAAATAAACGAGAGTTTATAAATGAGTGTGGAGACTGACAGGAGCTACGGAAAGGCTGGGAGGAGAAGTGGATGGAAATCTTCTGCTGGAAACTTCTGTGCATTTCCACAATCAGGAATATAAATAGCACCTCTACTCCAAGGACATGCACTTATACAAACATTCAGATAGATATTTCCATGATATTCGTCAGCCTCAGCACTTTGCAGATGACAATGGAATTAAAACCCATCATACATCATTTAAAGGAGAATTACTGTGCTAATCATGCATATTGAAAAATGCAAAGGTGAGATGACTTAACCCAAATACAAGGCTTGTGGCAAAACTGAATCCATAACCTCTGATTCCACCTGACAATTCTTTGTTCCTGTGTTTATAGAAAAAGTCGTTTTAAGTTTAGCAACGGAAGGAATCCATGGAGTTTCACCAAACTCTGTAGATGTAGCTACAGGAACTGCCAGGACGTCCTAGTTTTTAGTGTTGTTCTTGTTGTTCAGACAATCCTATGGATTCAGTGATTTCCTACAAGGTTCTGCTGCAGATGCCATAGGAAATGAGTCTTGAACAGGATGGAGAAGTGGCAATGCTTTGCTCCCCGAAGTCTCCCATTGGGTAGGCATGCCAGGAGAGGGGAGGAGAGCCTGCTGTTAACCTTGTCTGATGGGTAGTCCCTGAGGCACCACTGCCATCTGGTGAAAGCTGGAGCAGACCATGGGGGTGTGTTAAGGAGCGGTAACTGACAGCCTCACCACTGCACTGAGCCCAGCCCAGAAAGGAAGCGCAGTCTGGCCCACAAAATTTCACTGAGAGTTTTTCTTTGGAGTTTCCCTTTTGAAGTCTGTTTTAGATCTCTGAACCAAATCTCTAATTCTTCATAGAGTCTTTGTACACTCATCAAAAATTGTAGTTATTAGACTCTGAGTTATTAATCTCTGTGAGGAAATCACAGGATGTTGACCTCAGACTTGGGAAGCCTGCTGTAGGTTTGCCACTTTTGTCTAAGCAAACCCATTTTCTGAAGCATGTGAGAGGGAGGTGTCCCGCTTGTGTTGTGCAAATGCCCTGTTGAGGAGCAGTCAGTGGTGGTTGCTTCTGCAACACTGAGCACACTTCATGGTCAGATTTGTCAAAAAGAGAAAGCAAAATGCTTAAGTATGTGAGCAGCTATTGTCTGTTAGTTCCCTGGGCTTTGGAAAATAACCTGGTTCATATCAAGAATGCTCAAAACTGGTCTTGGCCAGACTGACTTTGCAGATGAGGGGAAAGGAGCTGCTGGCATGAGCAAGCTGGCACAGGTATCCTTGCTTTGTGAGGAAGTGAAGGAAGTAGAAATGACTCCAAAAGCCAGCGGGTGTTTTTCTGTTACTGACCTGATATCCCACATGGTATAGGGGAAGCCAACAAGCATGGTGTCCCCTGGGGGTTGTTCCATTTTGACCTGTAGGCTGAAGTGTGTAGGAAACTGTTGACTAAACAGACCTTGGATCAAGCTTCAACTTCCAGTTACCAGACTTGAGTGTAAGTGATGTGAGAGTGAACAAAATCTCTCCAGCAGAATCACACTTTTAATTTAAATGTCATAGTTGTCTCAGATGAAGGATATACACCAACAATTGCTTTTTCCTTGCACTCTTGCTTTCAGAATCAAAGATTTTTATATGGGCTTATATACCTTGGAAATTTATTATTGAAGTGTTTATGGTGTTGTGAGTTGTTTTGCTTTAAATCTCAGAATCATATTTAGAAATTGTATCAATTGCTGTTTCAACAAGTAGAGGCTGCATTACAATCAATATTATATATTATATCCCAAGGTCTGTTGTAAGCAGATAGTATTAAGACATACATAATTTATTATCAATCTCTGTAGTGGCCCCAAGTCCTTAGTGAGGATCAGGTCAAATTCTGGTCAACCTTTGGTCAAACTTGTATTGACTTTTTAGGTGCTAGGCTAACCTCCATGTAGTATAAACCCATTAACTTCAGTGGAGTTAAATAGCCAGTTGTTTAAGGGAAGTTGAAAATGCAGAGACCTAACAACTAACTAGGTTTTTCAACACAACAAAAACAAAGGAAAGGAAGAGATTTCTATGTTGGACAATCAATTTTGCATCCTGAAGAATATACTGGCTAAAGTAGTGGAAGATGTGAGAAGCCAATTCTCTATCCTTCCAGCCAGAACCTAGCTAGAGGCCTGAATGCAGCATGTCATTATGATTAATTATGGGTAATGAGTGTTTTATGAACCTAAGAAAGAAAAGCATTTATTTTTCTGGTATTATAGTGGTAGTGTCTTGTTTTGTTTAAAGCTGGGATTGCAAAGCCAAACAGATGATGAAACCCCCTTATTAGCTCTTTTGTTTTGCTTGAGACTGTTTACTAGACTTATGGGGCCAAATCCCCATCACACAGTGGCTCTGCCAGTGCAAGAGACAACGATTCCGTTGGGGAGCTCTGGGATTTTGTATTTTTGCCTTTTGTTCTAATTCCTTCTCTGTGTCAGAAACTCCACAGACCTACCTAGGATGCTGTTCATCAAGCATAAGAGGCTTGGTACCAGCCTGTCCTGAGAATGGTCTGCCTCCGGGAGTTTATGTACTCTGCGGCCTGACTTGAAGCCTGCTGGTATCTCCAGGAATATTTCTTTTCATTTTTGCAAGCCCTTAGACCAGATTCTTGGGGGTTTCCCTAAGAACCTGCAGCTCAGGATGATGAACGCCTGAGAGAAATGAGGGCTGAGGGGACTGGGCTGTGACAATGGCCCTGTGCAAACGATCCTGCCTGGAACTGACACCCTGTGGCAATGCCACCCAGCACTTCTCTTTGCAAGGTCGGGGGGTTTCCATTCCTTCAGCATCTCCATGCTTTCCAGGCTGGAGTCCGTGTTAAGTCAGCAGTGTGCACATTGCTGGCCTTATCCACAGGGGTGTTCTCGTAGATGTGCAGCAGGAGAGCGGATGGAAAGACCCTTTGCCTCACCCCTTTGTTCTGGGGACCTGGGGACAGCGGGGCAGGATAAGGGCTTTTGGCGCTATCGGACGCTACGTTTTAAAGAGGGGTTAAAAAATATAGATGTGTAAAAGCGGTGAAAAGAGGGAAAACCAGAGGCACGGCATCAGAGAGTGAGAGCCCCGGGCGTGCGGCTGTTCCCCAGCGCACCAGGAGGTGGTGCAAAGCCCCTGCGCATCCCTCGGAGCGAGGCCAAATCCCGCTCTGCAGAGGGACAGCTCCAACTCGGACTGCCCCGGAAAAACACCGGAGGTTTCGCCCTCCCCAGCGTGTTCTGTAACTCTGGTATTTTGGTATGTGCTCAAGGCTGACAATACTGACTGTGCGAAAGGAAGCAAATGCAAGGGAACTTTATACTGCGAACTGCTACTGTCGTGCTGCAGTAATGGTGATAAAATAAAGGTATTACCAAATGACTTCTAGCGGATTATATTTCTAGGACAAACGATTCTTGCTGTGCAGAATGCGGACAAAAATGTTGTCAGATTTTAAATTATTTGTGCTTGCTTTTTCCACTTTGTACAATTTCTTCTGTATTTTTAAAACTTTTTCATAAAGTAATACTAAAAATGAATTAATAAGAGTAAAAATAAATGTTTTCATAAACTATTGCATCCTTGTGTATCCATTTTAAACAAAAAATTAAAAGCTCTGTCATGAAATTGTGTTATCAGTTATCTCTTACTCAAAATGAGAACCACTAAATATTTTCCCTTTCTCCTTAGCGAAATAGTATACATTAGTAATAAGGAGTTTTAAATATATTAAATGGCCTTTGGTGGTAATTTAACAAAACAAATAATTTGTCTCTGTGACAAAACTGTAAAACATGACTTGGTTGCTGAATTAGTGAAAGATTAGAAAAATAAAAGCGTTAGTTTCAAGTAAACTGAAGTTTTTATTTGATTTTTAAAATCTCAGTGTGTTGTTACAAAGCTACCATATGAAAACTCATTTTATATTGTGAGAAAAAAATTAAATGAACATGAGTTCAGCTTGCCAGAAATAAAAAATAGACTCAGTTTATTATTCCTAATATTACAGAAGTTCTAGGTGGGGTTTGGTTGTTGTTTTTTTCTTTTGGCTTGTTTTTTTGGGGTGTTTTTTGTTTGGGTTTTTTTGTTTGTTTTGATTTTAGGTGTTTTTTTATTTTATTTTTAAAGAAGAGAAAGGGTCTGTAAAAGAAGCATTTATTTAAGCTTCTTAACTGGCAGTGATTAACCAAGCCTATTGTGGGATAGTTTAGACTGCCAGTATACAAAAAGTAGTTATTTCAGAATACTTCTCCAGAACAAAATGAAAAATCGTCTTTTTATAAGATATTTTTGACACCTTTAACCTCTTTCCTCTCCTGGCTAACAAATACTTTTTACAGGCAAATGTTATGTATGTTCCAGATACAGAGGCTGGTGTTGTTTCTATGAATGCAGACTTCTTCAGGCAGTGCGTATATATGTTGTAAGACACGTATCTCTGTTCAACATGCTATTAAACAATCTTTTTTAAGGTATGGGGGAAATTAAGTTGAAGAAAGATTAAGAGAAACTTTAGGATTAAATTTGTGCCAACTTCCTTGCTTCTTAAAATTCTGAGAAATGCTGGATAGTTTTTTAATTCCTACCTTAAAAATAACAACACATATACCCATTTATTTTGTATTTTTCCTTTGAGGTCTCACTTTGGAAGGGAGGAGTTAGGAAGCAAGAATGGTGGAGTGCTGTAAATGTAAATATCCAAAGCGTTATCCAAAAGACTCAGTATTATTTTAAATTTCAGGTAAAAAAGCTTTTAGGAAGTTGTATCAGAATCTCTGTTGTTTTATATGAGTGTAACATCACTGCAGTCAGTGGAGTTATGTTTGCTGGCATCAGCTAAGACTCTGTGCTACTGTTTTGAATCTGATTTTAAGTGTAAGTGCTTTTCTACAAACCTTTAAAAGTTCAGGTTTGCTTATTCAAGAAAATAAATGCTTTGAACTGTGACTCAGAGTATTAAAAAGACATTTCAGAATATAGCCAGGTTTTCTGTTCTTGCTAATTTAACTTTCCCTTATTATCTTTAAAGAGTGTCATTTTTCGAGCATGCTAATGCAGCAAACTTTTATACCATCATTAAGGATCATGGTTTATTGGGTTTCATCTGACTACTCAAGCAAACATTTGTTTAGTGACAGTCTTAAATACAAGATTGTACAAAGAATGTCAGAAATGCTGTTTGAAAGTTTATGAGTAAAAACTTTGTTGCTTTTAAGAGGACCTAGAAAGGAATGAAAATATGAAAGTTTTACATGAACTGTCTCTGTGGTGCTATGAGAAAGCTTTTTGGCTCTTGGAATATTTTCCAAAATTATTTTGTGATAGTAACAAAATTTGTTATTAAGTTTAGGAAACACATACATAAGGTAGGAATGTAGCTCCAGCATTGTGGATGCAGGTGTAGATCTATCACCCTTAAGCAATCATTTTCTTTGACAGCTCTTGATAGCAACAATTGAAAGTACAATATTCTGACATTACAATGACTTTAACTGGCTTTTCATGTTTTTAAGCTAATGGGAAGTTTCCTATTTTATTCCTTTCCTTTAGATTTTTTTTCTCTTTTGTTTATCTGGTAAAAAAAAATAATAAAAAAGTGGAGAAACTGCATTTTGCACTTTTTTATAACCGTTGCTGAAAATCTGTCACAGCTACCAAGGAAAGCTAAAGAAAACCAGAAACAGAAAGACTATTATTTATAGCTAGCAAGATACAGTATGGCACCATATGGTAGAATTTATCAAATTCTTTCCTTTCTCATGCAGAGCGAAAAGGGGCTGGAGACAGTTCCCTCTTGCAGTCCTTGCTTTGCTGGCCACTCGTTCATTTACTCTGTGGGCTGAATCCTGCTTGACCTACAGCTTTTACACCCATAAACTCCCTTCTGAGAGCATGGTGAGCAGGGTTTGGCCCTCTGTGTTTATTTCTTCTCTCTGCAAATGCAGTTTTGCTCGATATGCGCTTTGCATTTCAATCAACTAAAACAAGAGGATGGGTAAATTAATGCCTGACTTAGCTCTTCACATCTGAGACTGAAATGTGACAGTGGTCTGCCGAGGGTTTGAGTTTGCAGGGTGACACTTGCCAGGTGTAAGGTGCTGTAAGGTTAAGAAGCATCAAACCTATAATAACAGTCTGACTTCCTCTTCATTTTGTCTCCTTTTGTGTTACATACTAGGGCAAGGAAGGTCTGCCAATCACTATCATTTCTTTTTCTTGTTCTGTAAAGGCTGGGTCGTCACAGCAACAGGCCTGTGACAGGCTGGTATCCATTTAGAGCTCCAGGGGGGTCCTAATAGGATTGAACCAAAGGAACAAGTGAATAGCTTCCTATTTTAGATTTGTAATAACTCTGAACTGCTTGCATATACATGGACCTTACAGTGTTTTGAGGAGACTTTTTACCAGAGAAAAGTTCTGTCTGTTTCTAAGAGCACTGTACTTTGGAAAGGATGCCCCTTAGCCTACTCCATCCTTAGAAAAAGGAAGATAAAAAACCCAAAACAAACCACAAACAAACCCAAACCAAATTAAGCCCACTTCTCTTTATCCTGCACACAAAAAATTGGAAGGTGCCATTTCCTTTCATTAATTCATTTTACCAGATCAAAGTAAATAGTCTGTTTATGGAGAACAAAGAAGCCCCTTTTTGGTATTCTGCTGAAGTCGCTATCAGATTCAGAAGTTTACTCATCTTTCTGAAATCTGGCAAGGCTGCATGCTGCCAAGATTACAGCCAAACAGCTCATGCAAAACAGGCAAATAAATTCCATGCAAAACAAATTCTAACAGAGAAAGAATTAGGAGGAGGTGGCATTTTGTTGATTTGGGAGGCTCTCGAGAGGCCAGTGCTCTCATTCAGCTTGCAGAGGGGGCTTTGGTAAACCCACAATACTCAGCATGCAGACGATGAATCACTGGGGGAGAGAGGATCTGCATTTTGTTAAAGTTATTTTCACCAATTATGAAATCTGTCAGGAAGTAGATGTTGCTTCATGCATTTCATTCCCAGCCCGATTATTATATCTACTGTTTATTAGGAACAGTGTTTTATGTGGAACTTCTTGTAGGGCAAGATACCAGGACTAAATATCTCAAGATCTAGCTCCAGGAATTATAAAAATATATTTTTAAAGAGGATTAAATCTGGGTAGCTTGTTAATTTGCCTAAAGTAGGGCTTCTTAAGTGTCTCATTCAGAGAGGGTGGGACTATCACGTTGCAGGTGGGACTGTCATATGAGCTGCATTGGTTTTGGTGTCTCCTCTCAAAACATGGAGAGTTAACTCCAACCCAGGTTGTGATTATGTGTTGAAGATCACTAATGTTGCCTGGCCTGAATGTTCTGCTCTAGGGGTGTCGTGCTTTGGTACCTCAATTGCGATAACACTGTGCCAAGTTATGACATCTGAAGGCTTGTCCTCAAGAGGCTTCTTTCGAGTGCTATCCTTGTGCCCCTTTTTTTGCTACTTAGATGATAAGCAAAGCCAGCCACTACAGCCAGCCTGAGACCATCTCTGAATCTCTCTTTCAGCAAGCAGAATTTTTAGCCTTTGGCTTCTTTACCCTTTCCTGGAAAATATTTTCATTTTAGTCACAGAATGCCTTCATTATCTTAAACCCAGTACTAGACCCTTTCAGGGGAGCCTTCCATTTTCAAACAACCTGCAGTTTCCATACTAAAAGTGCAAGTTTCACACATGCCAAGAAATACTCACAAAGACTGTGTCTGGATAAGTAAATTCTTCTATTTTCCATATAGGATCTTGGCACATATGTACTTTCCTGGCACTTTTATCGGTACAAATTTTGAAGAGGATTTTGCATAGATTAGGGACCCAAAGGCACTCAGTTAATTAGAATTAAGGGCATCCCTCTGTGAGAAAGGATTAGGCAGGTAGAAGACTAGGACTGTGATCCATCACCTTTTAGGGACAATGGTGAAAATGCAGTTCATTGGTTTGAACCCTGTGTGTGGGGTAGAGATACATGACAATGAGCGCCAAGATGAAGGGGGCTGGGGGAGGGACACAGAGCAAAACCCAGGGGGCATCTGGAATGGGCTTTAAATGCCCTAAACCAAAATTTATCAAACTTCCCTTTTGCATTCAGCTGAATCAAAAGGAAGATGCGCTAAACAGATTTTCATAGAGGTCTTTACAAGCTGTTCTGCCTGGTTTTACTCAGATCTCCTAGAGAATATAGTATAATATGATCTGAAAAATCAGAACAAATTTAGATGTTATATGCAGATTTTATTATGAATTTTAGGGGGTTTTGATTAAGACTTTTGACATGCTTTCTATAATTAAAAAAAAGAGGGGGAGATATCTTCTCTTTCTTTTGAAAAAACTGTGTCAGGAACACTTTCTTTCTGCCAAAGCAAGTCTAAAAGGATCTTAACAGAATACAAGGAACATCTTCATTTACCTGTAAGGTCTGAAGTTTTGAAGAAATTGTCTTAGGGGCTTTGAATGTTGTCTTCCAGTTGTTAAAAAGGCAGAAAGTAAGTCTGTATGAAAAAGAAGATATAAATCATGTTACAATACCACACTTTGTTGCTAATCATGTTGAAACTTGACTATAATTTTAAGCTTTAAAAACTGAACTTTATACAAGCAAGAAAAAGGAAAAAAGTCAAATCAATTACTTTCTTTTTCTCCCCTGTTTCATCTCTTCCATTCAGCCAGATCTGCCAGCTTGAGCTTGTCCCTGAAGAAGCAAGTTTGGTTTCCTGCTGCCCTTTATCCCAGATTAACTTTCCATCCATGCTGGAAGCACTATGCTATGTCACAGCAACATCCTCCCCATAAAAAATAACTGATCATTTTCTTTTTTTCTCTTGTTTTGCTCTTATTTAAATTTAGGTCTCACTTGGCTTCAGCAGATGGTGAGACCATAGTCACTTCTCTAAGGACACCTGATAAATTACAGTTTTGACTTTAAAAATGAGCTCTAAACCTAATATGTTGATTTGGAACTATCTTCTTCACCCTAACTCTCAGGCTTCAGAAAAGAGCTTTAAGTTTAACATGATGAAACCATTTTTCTTAAAAGGATTATTCGGTCCATTTCCATGGAGAAGCTCTTGGGCAGTGCTGAGGGCTGACCTAACACACAAGCACAGTGAGAACCTGTCTGCCTGCTCGTGTTCTTCCATCTTCACCCACAGAAGGAAAAACTACTGCATTCAGATACATTCATAATGTTTGCTTTTTTGTTGTATGAGCAAGGCAGTGCTTGGTATGTGTGTTTGCAAATAAAGACTTTACTTAGAGTAAAATCTGCGTGTCTGAGCGTTCTGAGTCTTGTGGCTATTTCTGCCTCTAGCAGGACTAAACTTTTCACAACTGGTTTCCAAGTCAGGCTCTTCAGCAGTTTGATGTCTCTGATAAAAAAGCACCTTGAATAAACATAGTGTGGTAAAGGTGACTTTTCTCACCTTACTTTCTTACATTCTTCAAGTGTTGTGTGTTGTAACCCTAACTCCTGTTAGACAAAGACCCTTTCCGTCAGGAAAACAAATAATTTATTTAACCACGGTATCTGATGCATGTTCTCTTTTGTCCTGATCTAGACTAAACTGTCCAGGTCAGGAATGGTCACCTTTGCTATTATTCTGTAACCTGTCTGCAGAAGAGAATTACTTTTTGGTTTATGTTGTACAGCACCTGGCTCCTGGCACAAATAATAATAATGTACAGTACCTGGCACAGCAGCACCTTACGCTGTCCAGATGTGGCACTGCCATAAATGTGATAGTGCAATACCTCCAGTCAACACACAGAATTACCTCTGACTGAAACAAAATGGATGTGGGTGCTCTTGATGATAAATCTGCCCACCCTGGTCCATGATTTTCTTTATGCAGTTAGCTAGGGTGAGGGATGGGATTTTTTTTTTTTTTCTGACAAACTACCCACTTTTCAGCTGCAAGCACAAGAAGATACTTTCCAAGGACTCGCCCTGCCCATGACATGGCAGAGCTGCACCATCTCCCTGCATGACAGATCTCCTGGGGCTGCCTTGGCCCTGTGTCTGGATGGGCATTTTATGTCAGCCCGTCTTGGAGCAAAGAATCCACCACGCTCCCCTTAGGAAGGCAGCACTCCCTGCCCTCTGGTGCCTCTTCATCTGCAAAGTCTGGATAAGAAAGTGGGCAGGCTCAGGGTAGAATTCAAGAGGAGACTCCAGAGGGAAGCTCTGGGATGGGGGAATCTCTCTGTGAAAGGGATAAAGGCTACTGGGCCGTCAGCATGCATGGAGAAGGGCACTTAAAAATTAGAATAAGCAGAGGAAATCAGAATGGGGAGTTCTCCAGCCTGACTCGGGTGCAGCTTGGGCTGTCCCCTGCACCAGTGAGCCCTCACAGCCCTCACAGTCCTCACGGCCCTCACAGCCCTCACAGCCCTCACGGCCCTCACAGCCCTCACAGTCCTCACGGCCCTCACAGTCCTCATGGCCCTCACAGTCCTCATGGCCCTCGCAGCCCTCACAGCTCTCACAGCCCTCAGAGCTCTCACAGCCCTCACAGCTCTCAGGGTCCTCACAGCCCTCACAGCCCTCACATCCCTCACAGCTCTCACAGCCCTCACAGTCCTCTCAGCCCTCACAGCTCTCACAGTCCTCACGGCCCTCACGGCCCTCATGGCCCTCATGGCCCTCACAGCCCTCACAGCTCTCAC
>VWZG01010127.1:132299-198779 GCA_013396735.1 Grallaria varia
CTCACAGCTCTCACAGCTCTCACAGCCCTCACAGCCCTCACAGCCCTCACAGCCCTCACAGCCCTGACGTCCCCAGACCGCACCCGTGTCCTGCCTGGCCCCTCCGCCTGCACACCAGGACTGCCTGCTCACCTCCTGGCTCCCCTCTGTGTGAAGTGAACAGCTGCACGGGGATATTAGTCCAAAAATAAGTGCTGAGGGAACAAGAATCCCAGGGAAATCCTGAGGCGTTTCACGTGCCTGGTTCATCCGCTCAAGCGACTGCCTTCCTCAGCAGCAGGTACTGGCTCCCTCTAACTTAGCACTGCTACCTCCCTGTTCCTGACACAGTTTATATCATATTGGTGACTCTCCCAGGTATGATATTATTTATATAATTTATATTTATATTATACCAGTGTGGCAGAGGTGAGTGAATCCATTGTTGTGGTGAAACAGGGGAGCCTGTCAGAGGTTTTAGACTCACTCTTCTCTTTTCCTTGCAGGCCCAAAGGGCCTCAGCTCCCTTGTTATTGAAATATCTTTTTTTGCTTTGTCTGACTACAAACCATAGCAATAAGTCTCAGTTCTGCCAGACTGCTGAAGGAGTTATACCTTCAGGAAAGCTCAAGAGCCTTCAGAGGGAGAAGGAAAGAGCAAGAAGAGGGAGGCTGGATCTTATACACCTTTTTTTTCTCTCAGCTAGTTTTGTGGGAGGTTGTTTACCCTAACTTTCACCAGAGAAAGTCAGTCTGTGGCATGGGAAGCTGTGAATTTTACATGACTTCTCTGCACTAACTTCCAAACACATATTCTTTCAGAGTGCCTCAAAAAAACACCCGCATAACAATACTCTTCCCTGAAAGTGTGATTTCAGGGCATTACTGTGGAAAAGCATGTGGCTTGGCTTACTACACAGCAAATTTTCCACATAGACAAGCCCTCTGTCTGAGACAACAAAGACAATTGGGTCATAAATCTTTTAAATGTGTAAAATGATAGCTGTCTTGGCAATGGCAGATCTGATAAAGTGTATTCCACCTGGTGTGGAAGGGCAGCATATGGCCACAGTAATCTGTAGTTCAATCAGAAATGCAAGGATTTAAGTCCTAGCCTGTGAGGATTTCTTGTCGCTGTCTCTCCTCAGCCCTGTCTACAGATAAGTCTGTTCATGTGGCATGAGGCAAAGAAAGGGGACCTTGTTTGGTGGTTGTGCTCTGGGTATGGGGAGTGTTGGGCTTGGATGAACTTTGTAGAAATTCTCTTCCAGATCTTCTGCGCTGCACGGAAACCTGAGCACAGTTTTTCATCTACAACCCACCTCCTAGATCTCCAGTACCTCCAAATGGGCATGCAAAGGCTTTCCTCCATAGAACCCACAACTTTTATAACACTTTTAATTACTGGCAATTGCTTAAAGTTGTAACTTTCTGTATTGCTAAGTCCAACAATAGATATAAGAGTGAAATATGGGGAATATCTGTCAATGCCTCCTGTAGGCTTTCTCCTCCTGGGAGGTATTGACAAAGGTTCTGCAGAAATGCGCCACTCTGGTTTATTTCATGTAGTTACAAACCTTTTCTGTTTTGGCTTTGTGTAATTTTAATTTTGATTAGACAAAGTATATTGAGTGGTCCACAAGTTAGTATGAGACTGGAATGTTTGGATGGACAATCAGGGAATTCCTCTTCTCATAAAAATATTGAAAAAGTCTACCTAAGCTTCCATGTAAACCAGACGTAGGCTGTGATTAAATTCTGCTGAGCAAGATTGAATGTTCCTTCTGGGAGTCTGAAAAGGTAATTTTAATGGGGTAAGGAAAAACTCTCTGAAATCAATACAGGAAAGAGAGGCTGACAGTTTTGTTATTCATTATCTTCTGGTTAAAAGGCTGTTTAAGAGTATTCCAGATACTTCCTAAAATTCGGAGGATCTGTTGGTGAAGCTTATGCTTCATGTTTATGTTTAATGAAACTTCAGATAGTCTTGTATTAACGCTTCTCAACAGAGAGGTGACCTTCAGCAAAGAGCTATGTGCCGGATGAGGCTTCATACCCGCACACTTTAACCCATGCCCCAGCTGCAGACACTTTACAGCTCCAAGCTTCACCTCCTCTGTGTCTCATTGTGCTTTCTCCTGGGTCTGCTCTAAAACTTAATTAATTGATTTTAGAAGGATCTTAAAAGGACTGTAAGTATATCTCCACATCTACTGCTTTTAATTCTGGGTTTTGCAAAGGCCTCGTTGCTGCAGGAGTCAGTGCTGAAAGACTGACCAAGTTCTCTGCCCCTTTCCTGAAGCAGAACTGTGCCAGCTCCAGCACATCTGTGGCATGTGGATGCTCAGAGGCATCACTCTCTCTTGCAAGGAAGAAAAGAAATAACCTGTCAACAGCAGTGGTGGCACTCCACTGCAACTTTCCCGCTGCCGAGATGAGCTGGGGGAGAAGCTGCCTTTCTCCCGTCGCTCCTCAGCGGGTGACATGGTGGGTGCACAGCTGTGTAATAAAGCCCAGAGTCTGGGGGCTCTGCGCTGCTGAACAAGGAGGGTCACTAGTTCTCTCTCGTCCCTGCTTGGGTGTCAGTCTAGATGTGTCCATTTCTTTACTTATTGCAATACCTTAGAGCACACAGACCCACAGTACTACTGCGTGAAGTACTTCAACAAGAAAAGGGTCTTATGGGAGTGGACAAATCCATACGCCTCCCCTAAATTAAAAAAAAACAAACTAACAACCTCAATAAAGACCATTTTTGGCTGCAGTTTAAAGGCAGCTAGAGCCATTCTCTGCAAAATCAGCTTCTGCATTTTTAAAAAGTACTAGCCAAAGACAATCTTCTGTCATTACTACTTAATCGTGACCCTCCAAAGGTCATTCAGTGGTACCACTAGATTTTCGGCATGCCATTAAAAATGGAGAAAAAATGTTCTTATATGGTGATAGTGTAATGAAACACAACCTTCCACTGGCCAGAGGGACTCTCGAGGCAGAGATATGTGGGGGTTTTATAGTGTTTGTGAAGGATGCTTTATGTTCTGTAACATATGGTATTGTTGTTACTCTTTTGATTTGTAGTTTTGGGCAGACACATTCTCATAACCTTTGTGCGCCTTCGGCTTTGGAGGTCCTAAAGCTGCTATTGTTCAGTCAGTTTCCAAGCTCAAGAAGAATGTTTTCTTCATAAAGAACATGTTAAATATTACCAGAATTTCAGCATCAGTTTTATGTTTCAGGCATATGATTTGGCATGTTCTATAGATGACGGAACATGGCTTTTAAGTTATGATTTAATTTAGATTTTTTAAATGAAAAAAGCAGCTGTTTCTCTACATATGAAATATGAGTCCTCTGTAACTTTACTTATATAAGTGTTGTTTTCAAGGTATAACATGTTGGATAACCTAAGAGCAGAATAAGGGCTGGATTCAGTATAACATCTGTCTAGCTGCTTCCTACTACTGAGTGAGTGCAAGACTGGGTAAGCTTGACAAATCATTGTCAGTGGCTTGGATAAAGTTTATTTCTATCTCTTTTCAGCTATCATTCTTTTGCCAGACATACCCGCCTTCTTAGCTGAGTTGAGTCTGAACCTTGGTAATTAGATTTATGGGAATTATGGTGGTGGAACAAGTTTCAGTAGTGGGTAAACTGAAATATTGCAAAGGGGATGGTAGATCCTTTGGATTACATGCCAAATATCACCTGTGCTGGGCAAAATGCTTCTGTGCAGAGAGAGAGAGTGCAAGATCATTTGGCATCTATTTTAAGAATGTAAGCAGTCAGTGTGTGATGTTGTGAAGAAGGTAAAATTCCCCTCATGTTTATATGTGTTGCTGACTGCATGGTAAACCACACACAACATGGACTGCAGGATTACATACATATATATAATATATATAATATATATTACTGGTGCCTTGATTTTTCATATGACATGAAGCTCTTCTGCCTTTGCACGATGTTTGGCAGTAGATTTTTTTCCTAGGTTTTGTTGTTCTTTTGTTTCCCACTTTTAAATTTCCACTTTCATGAATTTCTAAAAAACAATGAATGATTTAACTGCATAATATTCAAAGAAGAATACAGACAGGATATCCAAATGTGTGCTAATAGCTATGTGTTGTGGACAGTGCAGTCCCTTTGTGGGCATAGGAAGTCACTCTTCTAGGAGTGTGACTAAAGGAAATTACTTAGGGCTGAGTTTTCCCCCACTAAACTAAACAGCTATAAGTCTGATAATAAATAGCCTCTAAACATTGTTCTTCTCATTCAATATCTTTTTTGCTTGCTGCTATATTGTCAGGAGTAGTTGTGGTGCAGTCAGGAACTAGTGCTTCAGGATTTCTGAACTGGAAGGGAAAGAGGTCCAGTTTTCATGCACCTATCTGCTCTCAGGTTTTCACTCATGTCTCTTCTTGGGACATCCTATGAAGCAGTGATAAAATGAATGTCCTTGACATTCCCTACACTTCATTCCAGATATTGCACATCATTTATATGCAGTCTCACAACGCAATTATTTTTCTAAGATATTGTGGGTAGCTGAAATATGTGGTACTATTTGTATGAGGGCAAAACTTTAGTTTAAGACTTAATGCTGTGGTTGGGTTTTTTTTTTAAATCAGGTTCTTTCTGTGTGCACCAGTCCTTAGATCAGAGCTTCATGCACTTTTCTAACCTCCAGTAATCATGGCCATTATTGCTGTGCCAGTATCAGTTGTGATGACCCCTCATCCTTGCCTTCATGGTACAGTACCAAGGGGAGGCTTGTGGGAATAATGAATTGGGTAAATGGCCTCTTCCCATCCCCACCTCTCGTTAAGTCAACAAATCAAAATATCCAGAATGGCTTCCTGCAGTCTTTTAAAAATTCTTTCTTTCATGGAATTGTTGAAAATATGGGTTTTTTCAGCTCAACAGCTTTAATATAAAGAATTTAATTTTTTGGGTTTACTCTTGGAATGTCTTTACAATATTTCTTTAATGAAATAACTAACAACATGAGATAAGGCAATCATTTGACATCAGTTGAAATGCTTCATTTGTCAAATATTTAAATAAAATATTTACATATTTTTTGTCTATTCCACTTTGCTGTTTCCAAATTATTTGCTGGGTGTGACCTGAGTTTTCAAATATTTCTGTGTATTGTCACAACACGACATTTCCTGATAAGTATATTATTTTTTAGAAAAACTTACCCTGCTGTGCTGGAAATATCTTGTGTGACTGTAAAACACTGGCAGAAAGTGGATTTTGAAAGAAGAGCCTGATTAATACTTCACATAAGGAATCTCCACCAAGCAATTCTGCTAAGAAAAGTAGAGCTGTTAATGCAAAGTATTTCACTAGGGAAAGTTCAGGATAGAATGAAAGCAATAAATCAGTGATTTAAATCAAAACTCAAAGTCTATAAATTCCTTTTTCAGCAGTAGGTTAAGCTGTCAGGTTTAACAAAAGCTTACAGCATTCGCCTGCTTGTTGGCCCTGATCCTGATGCAGTGCTATTGTTACCAGGTGTGACACTCACCCGGGTCCTGCTGCACCGAGCAAACAGGCCTGTTTGGGGCCCTGTTTGGATGGGGCAACATGTCAAACATGTTCTTCCTATGGAGGTTTCCAGCACTGTTGTGCAAGCCCTTTGATAATAAATACCAAGCCTGACAGAATTTCTGTGATCATCTGCGATAGACTCAGTATAAGAGGAGTTTCATTCTGGAATTACCATTCAGATGGGTTTTTTTTCTGAATGGTCTGAATAAAAAGTAACACAATAATTTATATATAGATATCTCAATATAAATTACATATTAATATATTTATGTACTTATACATTTTATATAAATTATATATTGAATATATGTATTCATCAGTATTTTATTTGCGTTTTTTTTTAATTTAAAAGCAGCTTGCTGGGATGTACAGTGGGAAAACACATTTTTTCTTGTCAGGTGAATTATATGAATTGTTTTATTTCCTTAAACAATCTTTTAGTATAAGTTTTATCACATCAGATGCTGCTGTGTTGTCCTTGTTACAAATCTCTCAGCATATCCTATACAAATCTTTCTTTTCAGGCTTAATAGGTCAGTCACCAAATTAGCTTTGGATCATAATGTTTCTTGGGACAACAGCAGCTCTGCAGAATGCATGCTGGCAAACCAGCTGCTCATCAAAAGAGGCAAGAAAGATGATAGGAATTTCAGGGGCCTTGTGGACGTCATCAGAGTGTGCTTGTATGAGGTTTAAGAGGACCTAAAATGGGCTGTTGCTGTGATATCAAAGAAGTTCAGAGTGGAGTAACATAGTTCATAATTCTTCTGAGTCCATTCTTGTGACTGCATCCACAGTACCCCCCTGGCAGCTGTTTTGTCTGCTGGGACCTGCACCCTGTGTTTGTAACAAGTCCCTCTCTAAGCTCCTACCTGTTATTCTTCCTGATTGTGGCAACTGTTGAGTGTGGTGAATGTACTGAAACCCTACCAGTGGTAAGCAAGATCTATAACTGAAATAACTTTAGCAGCAGAACTGAAAGAGGGACTAAGTTTTACAGGCTTCTCAACCCCTTGGAAAGGAATGTTAAGTTAATTCTGGGTGTTGCCTTCTGCAGGGCATCTGCTCAGCAGAAATTTCCTCTGCACTTCTTGAAGTCTGGCTTAGACAGGTTAATAAATCTCTGCCTCTCTTTGGCTGCAGAGGGTTGGCATTTTGTAGCTGCAGAAGGGGAAGTCGAGAAAGTTACATTTGTATGGAGAGATAATTCTAGGGCAACACCAAAGGAGCACAGAGACTTCTTCGTACTTAATGCTTTCTGCTAAGTTGCAGAGTGTGTTGTTTTAATGGAAAACAAAGGCTCAGAGTGTGGAAAGACAGAACTGAGAAGGCTAAGCGGACAGAAAGGAAGCAGATTTCTTTGCAGAGGAGACTGGGGAGATGTAAGGAAATCAGTATGTGTGCATGTGATTTGTGGTTGTCCCTGAAGCTACAAAGTGGTCTAAATCAGATTTTAGAAACTGTAATTTATTCTGTACCACTGATAAATGAACTCAAATAATATTGATTCAAGATATTTTCTTATTTTAATGGGGTTTGTGTATACCCAGTTTGAAATGCTCAACAAAGTTATAAAAATGTCCTTTCAAGTTTATGTACTTCTAAATTGTGATTAATTTGATTTACAAAAGACAAAGTCTAAAAAAGAATGGGAACATTCACAACCCAGTGATTTAGTGTAAAACATAAAATTACTGGCAAAATAATACAGTTATGCATTTAAAAAATGTAAGGAATAAGTTCCAGTGATGCCATAAATTCCAGGAAAATATTTTAGGGACTGCAGCACAGGAATTTATTGTGGCTTGGCTGGAATAATGATTTCTCCTTGGCCAACAAAACACTTTATAGCTTTAAATCTATGGATCAGTATCAAGGCTGGTTTTATCAGAGGGGCTTTTTTTAGATTTCCTAAATTTAAAATATTAAAATAACAGGCAAATTAATAATTATTTTATACTTGAAATGTAATAATTTAAATTAAACATTAAGTGGTTTATATTCTGCGTGGTATTTGCAAGGTATGTAGGCTCAGCAAGAGAATTCTCCTTTTTCTCCCACGGGATGGTGGCAGAAGCACTGCGATCAGTGCTCTATTTGGACCTCCATGCAAACTGACAGAAACTGGTGTAGGTTTGACAGTGACCATCTTGTCTGGTAGTTTGGAGGCTCATAATGCAAACTGATGCAAGGCACATCACTGTAAGCAGTACAGCTAAGCAAGAAAAATGGTGCTATCCCTGATTTCCATGAGCTGGCACTGAGGATGGTTCTGTTACATTGTCTTCTGAGCCCATTTTCCACAAGTTCTCTTTTTCTTTATGCACTGCAGAGATGATCCACTTAACCTCTTCTTCTTAGCAGGGCAAAGACAAGGATGTGGAAGACCTGTTCAATTTTGTTATCCTCTCTGTAATGCTGCAGGTTTTTCCCTTCTGTAGCATCTTGGGGTGTGGTTTTTGTGGTCAAGTGGAGTTGTGGTGCCTGGGGTCTATTAATATGACCAAGTTTTGACTCTGGTGAACATTTAACTCAGGTGAGCCATGGCCAGAGACAGTGATGTTCAAAGGCAGAGCGCTGCACTGCTGAAGATCTTCACACTGATCATTTCTATAACACTTTAAAGTGAAAGTGGGCAGAGGTTTAAGGGACTCTCAGGTTAATAAAACTTGATGTTCCTGCCTTAAGGATATTACTGTCCAAACTTCAGTTTCCCATTATGACTCAATTTCAAGGACTTTTGAAGTCAACTGAAATTCTTCCATTTATGTCCTAGTTGCCAAAAAGCATTTGAGCATTGCAGAGCCATGTCTGAGAGTAAGCCAGGGAGAAGCAGAGGGGGCACTGTCCTATTCATCCTCCATACAGATGATCCCTGAATACACCCTTGTTTAGTCACCTTTACAGGTGGTTCCAGAGACCCTGTAGCTGTTGAAGCCAGATCTTCTGCATGAATTTGTGAAACCATTCAGTGCAGAGAGAGGATATTTCATGTCTGTCATGGGTCTGCTAAATCCTGCTTGTCTCTGCCTTATTTGTGGTGACATGGAAAAATATAGACTGCATCATCTTAGGGCAGCTCAAACAATCTGATCGGCTGTTTCCATGCTTTCTTCCCAAAGAAATCTTGGTAAAAAAGGTGGGGATGGCACACAGGAACTGAAGAACAGCATGGATATCCCCATACTCGCATTAAACTGTTGGGCCTGTGTTTGGTTTTCAGTCCCATTGGAGAGGCACAGAACTCAGGGCCAATGCAAGAATCTGCTAAAGGAGAGGAATAAGTGAGTCTTGCTGTTCCAACTATAATGCTGACAGCATTATATGGCATGATATGGATATATGTATATTTATGTATATATATGTATAATGCTCAGTCCAGCTGCTTCAAAACTCGGTGTGCCTACCCTGCACACCCACTTGAAGATGATTGCAGCTAATGCCAAGGTCTATGCAGATAGTGTGGCTGTAGTGCAGTACACAGCCTGCAGGAGCTCAAAAATCAGTCTGGGCTGGCTGCCTTCTCATTTAATGGTATAGTCTTCTCATAGGATAATTCAGATCAGAAGGGACTGCTAGATTTAAGAATCAGATTTACTTCATTTGGTAGTGGAAGTGTTGATCTGGGACCTGCCTTTATCTGTCCAGCATCTCTACTCTTCAATATGGGTTGCTCATGTTTGGCCAAGAACTGAAGTGGTTTCTCTGTGGCCATGTGAGAGAGAAAAAATAAATCAAAGGGCCTAATTCTGGAGGAAGCAGCCTATTCTCTTGTGAGAAGTCTTCTCTCTCATGTGAGAAATCTTGTCTTTCATGACGAGAATCATCCCAGAATTCTGGCAAACTAAGTGTGGTTTTTCTGGGTTGTTTGCTGGGGAAAAGGCCAATAAGACTCCAAATCTAGTTTTTTCCTACATCTCCCAAATGTGTTGTTTTTCACATTCATGTCACTTAATAACTCAGTCCTGATCTTCCAGTCTGTCTTCATTTTCTGTCCCACTTTGGGATTTCAAATGCACTCCTTTTTCCCCAAACATCCTGTCACATACCAGAGGTACAACCATATCCACCACCTTCACTCCAGGTGGCTGGAAGCTGATTCTGCATGAATTAGAGAGAAAAGCTACTTTCTTCTTTTCACGAAAATTGCCCCAAATTAAACTTATAGACTATAAATCTAGCCAGAATAAAGCTGCATCCACCTCAAATTCAACTGTTCTCCATATTTAATATTCACGCAAACAGAAATGGTTTCCCACCATCACTGACTCGTATTCTTTTACCTTCTTCTGTAGTTTTCAAAGCCCAGATTCCAGCATAACCCGTAACACACAAGAGAAGTAAACAACCCCACACTCGTGAATGATTCAATTAATAAAGCAATGCAGTGGATTTCAGTCATAGAAATATAGTCTAAGAAAAGGTCAGACTTTACTCCCATTACCACGCAAAAGTTAGTTCTGGATCATGTGGCACAAACACATAAAGAAAATGTTTTTCGTTAGATCCAGCTTTTGTGCTAATGTGCACTTGAGGATGCTTGGAACTATTGCAGCAGAAGCAACTGCTCCAGCGGCTGGATACTCCTGCACATGGGTAAGATTGGTGAGGATGGAATCTGTGTTGGCATGACAGCCTGATGAAGTCTTTGACTTATAGCAATGTATCATTTGATTAACATCACTGAAATTTTTAATTTCTGTCCCTTTACTTTTGCAATTCCAATTATTTCATACAAAGTATAGTTAGAAACAAACCCAGAGTTACAGAAATTTGGGCTGTAATGTTTCTCTTATTTCCCAACTCATTATGGACAAAAGCAGGACATTTCCTAGATTCAGCTGACATGAGCCGATGTGCATTTTGTGCTTGCGTTTTTGTCTTTAGATAGAAATGTCTGTAGTGAGATAAAATGTCATAAATTACTGCTATTATTAGTCTTGTGATAATTCCTCTGTTCTGGTACTGAAAACTCTCAGAGTCTTTAGTTAGAAATTTGCAGCTCTGAATCCTCGTGAAATCTCAAACCAGCTCCACCATTAGACTTTTAGTCTGAAATCAGTGCACTTCAAAATCACACAAGGCGGCTATAAAAAAAGTCACCCCATATAATTATTTTCAGTTTCCAGGCAGAAAAAAACCCCCTACCTTCTTTCTATTCATACTCATGTATTACTCCTGTAACACCGAAGAGACTTGTTTGCAAGGAAAAGTAATACTGAACCATTTCCTATATATCTAGTTCTGGATACAACGACTGAATTAAGTGAAAGGGCTGACTGTGTCCAGGGCTTACTACATTTTGGTAATACAATAGTCCATTTCATTCACGGGTTAACATGAAAAAATACAGCAGCCGTTATCATCTTAGAATATTCCTGCCTTTAAATATACCAGGAAATATATCTACCCTGAAAATTTCTTACCTTTTTCATAAGTGTTTACTCTGTGCTATGAAATCTGCACTGCTAGATGAACACAGCACAACTTCTTTAAAATCTAGTGACAACTTTCTGGGTTTGTATTCTTCTCTATTGCAAGTTTAGATAGTCTTTGATTTATTAAGAGTATCCATCATGAGACGAAAAGAAAAAGCTTGTAGGAGTATTGTCTCGATACTTTTTTATTTTCAGAAAATGCATTAACAGTTTGATATCTATGGGCAGGGATGAGATAAACAAAATATGAGCACAATACGCTCTTGCCCTGGTTGAGCTTGCTGCAATACCCGTCAATTATAAGACTTTTTCATGGCTCCTAAACTCCTTTCTGAAATGTTAAAGGTCTCACTAATCTTATCAGGTCGTTGATTACCACCTGCTGAGCACAACAAAGAGCCAAAGAATGTGCATTACCTTCAATGCACATCAGTGGTTTTACTCTTTCTCACACTCAAAAATTATCCTGTTTCTTTAAAAGATGTGAATATTGAAACTGCCTTGTTCAAAATGTATGTCGTGTGCATGGGGTAGTCAGCATCTGATTCAGCATCATGCCAGGTGATGCAGCACACTGTGGTTAATTGCAGCAATGGGATTCTGAGCTCCAGGGATGCAAGTCTTACCCAGCTGATGACAATGGCCAGCAGAAGGGAAGTTTCCATGGAGCCTCATTCTTTTCCTGTAGCTCTCAGTCTCCTGAAACAAAGCTGTAAAGACAGTGTCTGTTGCTGGGAAAGATATGGAAAAGCCTTTCCTGGGCAGTGGAGTAGGAGCACAGAAGATTCCCTCATAATATAACATACGAGGTGAGAATTAGGAAAAGAAAAGATGTTGTTTTTCAAAGCTGAAAATTGAGCCATCTGAGATTCTCCAGAAGCTCCAAGTATAAATCTTCCTTTTACTGACAACAAAGCAGCAGGACTGGGAAGCCCCAGGGGTTTGTGAAGCTGAGTTTTGACTAAAGATGAATATACTAATATGGGTCAAAGCTTACATTCAGTGGATAAGCACTCAAAGTTTGTCAATTTATTTCTATTTACTGGACTGCCAAATTTGGCAGGAGATACCAAGAAAATAATCTCTATTATGATGCTTTTAGAATTTCCTGCTTTGGTTCAGCTTGGAAGTGCTCCAAGATCAGCTTTCCCGTGATATTTTGGCACTATTTTTTCATTTCTCATGTACTTGTACTTTGACATTCTTTTTTCACTAGCTGAAGCATGAACTAAAACCTCTGTAGACGAGGTGGCAACATAAGGCTGGCTGAGCTGGGCACTAAGGTTAGAAAAGAGCTTGAGCAGTGGGAGATACTGGAGTTTACTGCTTTTATCAGAATGACATCAGATGAGGAAATGGAAGTGGGATAGTTTCACAGCCAACAACAAGGTCTGGGAGGAAAACATAGCCCAAGCTTATGCTTTTGTATCCAAAATATTGATGGAGATATAACTGCATGGCATTCACTAAGGGACTGAGCATCTCTGAACAAGCAGGTAAGTATCTCACCACTCAGATCTCTGGAGACAATCTATTTCAGCACTATATATAGTGCTTCTTAGGCTCCCTTTAAATGCCCAAATATTTGCCTTCCAGCCCATCACCCTGTGATGACATACATGGCTGTGCTTCTCTGCAGCTCCTGCCATTTGGAGCCACCTTCCCAAGTCTCCATCTTGTCAAGTCTTTGAAAACACTGTCATTCCCCCCATCTTGTATCCCTGGAGTTCTCTTTTGCTCTGCCTATGGATAGTGTTAATTACTTCTAAAATTCCCCTTATGCAACTGGCTCTTGCTGTATTTTGGCTTGAACTGACACCTTGGCTGGACCTGTGTGTGCAGTAAAGCATTGGAGGCTTCATGGTCTATATTATGCAATACAGGTTAGAAGTTGGATTGAATTCACAGAAGCTGAAGTACTGCTATAGGGCCTTTTTCCTCCAAGAATGGCCTATTGGTGCCATGGATTCCAGCACTGTCTTGTTAGTGGAGCACTATTAAGCCAAAGACTTGCTGGAACAATAACAAAACTCAGTCCTATCAGGTTCATTATACTTTTCCCATGAGGACTTTCCTCAGTGTCCAAAGACCTTCTCCAGACCTTCTCCAGTTAGGAACAACTCAGAAGACTAGAGTGGGCTATGTGATGTGTTTCAGCAGGCATGCCTACAGGCATGCACCTTCTCTCTGTGCTCTATACAAACGTGGTGTGGATTACTGGCTGACAGATGGTCAAAGAGAATTTTTCCAGGTGCACTAACTGGTGTCACAAGTGACGCTTCACTTGTGTCAGTGAAGTTTTTGTGAAGTAGCTTCCAAATTGCAAACTTCTTTCATGGTGTGTGTTGAGCTGGTGGAAACAGACGTTTTGAACTTTATTGTTGGGGTGAGGTTGGTGACAGAGGCAGGTTTTTCTGTCTGGGGAATCTATTCATGCATTAAGGGCACCTGGAAAATGTAAGTCAGCCCTTCTCCAGATGTGTCTCTCCCACTAACTAATAGTGCTGGCTGTGACAGGATACCATGAATCTAGGTATTTGAAAACCTTATAACCACATTCCCATTTATGCCCTTGACTTTTCACAGTCTTCAGGATTCCATCTTTGAATTCCATCAGGAAATCCATGCACTGATCCTGCTTTTGGCACCAATTAACTGAGCTATTTATTTGGCCAGAGTAGGAGTGGCAAAAGGACTTGGTAGAAGCAGTTGTAAACATGAGTACTATTTTATCTATTTAAATTCAATATAGGATGTCAAACAAAAGAACACAGTGCAAAGTTTTGCTTCTGTAGCAGATTAAAAAAATGTAGATTTTAATGATGTTGACCAAGCACAGTTCTTAAGACTTGTTCCATTGCTCACTGACAGTACTGGAAAAACTGTCACTGACTTTAATAAGATCAGTCCCAGAATAATGAGGGAAGTGTTCTGTGAGGATTCATTCTTCTACTTAAAGAACCTTCCCCTCAGCAAGAATTCCTTCTAAACACAGAGTTAATGGACCATTTTCTTAATTCTATAGCTTTAAGAAAGATAACTAAAAGAAAAGATTAATTTGGGAATACTTCTGGAGTTACCTGAAATTCTACCATATCAGTGAAGAACTGTGTTATCTCCTATTCCTCATCTATAGATTTAGTAGAACCTGAAAACTGCAGATACTTGTTCTTTAAAAAGATTGATCATTTGTTATAAACACAAGTTTAATAGTTTCAACACACTTTTAAAAATTATGCATTAGGGTTTTTTGTAAATTATTAATAATTTCCTGTCCTGTTTTTCTTGCTTCAATGAAATGACAAACAGTGACATAAGAACAAAATAACAGTCCGATCTTTGTGTTTTGTAATGAATAATAAAGTGTTTTTAACCTCTTTAGGGATTTAACACCACGTTAATCTTTTAATCCCCAGAAAAACCCAATTTTGTTGACATGAAAAGGGGATATTTAGCATCATCCAATTAATTTTATTCCTTGGAGATACCATGATTATGAAGATTAGATTGAATAGATTCATTAGAATAACGTTATTTTATACAAAGTGGTAATTTTGCTAGTAAATAATTGCATCAGAAAAGTTTACATCACAATTATGCTTAATTTTCCTCAATATCAGAAAAGCAAATACTTTGAAACCTAGAAAACTCTACCACTTCTTTAATACTCAGGTATTAGGTATTGTATCTTCTTTTTAATCATATTTGACTAGAAGGGGAAGAAAGTAGAATACTCACTACTTTGCCTGTCTTTTCTCTGTGACTTTTAAAATTTTGGTCATCTTTAAAGTTTTACCTAAGTTGTGAATTATTAAAGCAGCTATTCTCTGTTGATTTGCCAAATGCATTTCATATGTAAATAGAGACGGATTTTTCACTTTTCATTTAAGCATTTGCAGAAAGGTCAGGTTTTCAAACATGTTTTGTGGTACTTCAAAAGGATTAGGCTTTTTTGAAAAATCCTGCCTTATAGTTTGCTGTCTCTGGAATGAAAAGGATATGCATAAGAGTGAGGAAGGGTGGTTTTATGGTTAAGACATCAAAGTGAGATTTGTAAAATGCAGATTAAATTCCCCACTCAGCCACAGACTTGACATGCAGTTTTTGGTCAGGTCACTTGACTTTACATCTTCCACTGAATGTGGGTAGATAACACATCCTTTCTTCTAGCCTTTTTTTAGTTGCCTTTTCAAACTGGAAGTAGTTTGGGTACAGACTGAGGCCACAGTTCAATGATGTAATAAATTTGCTTCCTAGTGCTGAATGAAACATTTTGAGACTGAATGATGCGAAAAACCAAGTCTGGATAGACTTTCTCTGTTGAGCCAAAGCTGTCACTTCTGACGACTTTGTACCAGTGATCTTTATGCTGGATGAGGTACCACTGGATGTACCACTCCACAGGTGTGGTTTATGAGACAGTTTAAGCCAAAGGAAACCCAGGATCCTGCTGTGTGTTCCCTCTCCTTCCCTGTGTCAGCGTTAACAGGGGACAGCTGTGCAGTTGGCAGCATCAGTGAGCTGATCCAACTCAAAAGAAACCCCACGTACACACCCCTGTCCCAAAAATGGTAATTTTTTCCTCACAGCCAAATGTGTAATCATTAATGCTGTCACAAGGGAGAAGATAGGAATGCAAGGCTTGGGCAGGGAAGGTAGGACCACACTACAGATGATGAGATTTTCCTCAGCTTGGTGAAGGGCTTCGCAAAGTGCAGTTTATGGCCATTATAAACACACTGGCAGGATCTCCCATCACAGGCACAGCTGTGCTGGCCAAACAATAGAACATTATGGAGGTTCCAGAATAGCTACAATGAAGGAGCTCCCCAAATGTGTGCTTGGTTTCTACCCACATGCTGGTCCTGGCATCCAAGAAGGCGTGTTGAAGATTTTTTTCTGCATCAAAGTCTCAGTCACAAACACCCACTCAACATGCCATGGTGCTGGTAACCAACTATTCTATGTCTCATTCTGAGAAGTGATGGGCATTTTAAGTGCCACTGTGCTTGCTCAGGAGCTTTGGGGATGAAACATTTCCATCTCAAACACTAAAACTATTAGACTGAGCTTTTTTTATAGATTCTACACTTCATATGAAATACATACTGACCATTACTGTGGTGTTATTATTTTGATTTCATTATACAGGCAGATGAAACTGGACAGAACATGAATTATTGTAATCCATTGGTGGATATTTTGCTGCCTATAGTATTGATTTTGAAGTCATGGTGCTGCAATGTTGCAGTATTTTTTAGTATTATCGACACCACTCTTACTCATCATTAAAGCATGGAATTGCAGAGTTTCACTTTCAGTAGGCAGAAAAACTGTGCCCTGACACAATACAACATAATGGTTTCCAAGGATTCATTACTTTCTGTCATGTCAATAATTGGCGGATTAAAGCTCCTTCAATAGACACCAACAGCACTGAGTGTAACAACTCCAAGGGAGCCATTACTGCTTGTGGTGTCAATAATACATCAGTTGAGGATCTCTAATAGTATGCATTGGCATAAAAGGTTAGAATGGCTCTGAAGGAGCCAGTTGCATTCAGTGGTTTGCAATTGGTTGTTTAGGATTTTTACTACACCCTTCTATTCATACCTTTTATCCTCCTTTTCCTTACTCCTTCTTCTGAAAGTCTGGACAAGTGCTATATGTAAATAACATAGAAATGTATTTTAATGTTACATTTAGATTCAGAATAATTCAAGAGTATTGAATCAATTTTTCACTTCCTTTCTCCCCTCAGCAGTGTGCATATGTGCTCTCACACAACAAACACGAATGCTGTTCAAAAAATCGAAGGTTATACCAAATGCCTTTAGAATTAAGACTTCACTGGATCCAAAGTGCATCTTTAACTTAGCTGCTGTACAGAAGTCCTCAATGTAAATAGAAAATGAGTATTCAATCTAGCAACATAAAAACAAAACTCATGTGGTTGATATTTTATTAGAAAGTCGGATTTGGTGAGAATATTTCTTTCATCCCTATGAGTAAGATTCAAAAACATGGCATTTAGGGAACAAGAAGTTCAGAGAGTTGACTTTTCGTCAGGCTGAGTCATACTTCCAGCTGTAGTTTGAGTCCAGAACTGCTACTCAGAAGTCCACTTATCAAAGCACGTTAGCACATGTTAAGCACTGAGTTCAGTGAGTCTTAATGATATTCTAACCAGTCTTCCCTGGACTGTGTCCTCAGCAAGGTTTCATTCTAGAAGAGCAAGGAAATGAGCACCTGATCTTCCATACTTTATTTTCCTGCAGTGATCAGTGCTTGCCTTTGCTGATCAATGTCTGTTCAATGGCTTTAGGAGGTTTTTTAAGTCTCCAGCTGTCAACAGTTCGAGACAAATAATAAAATATCTATTGTGTGAATCCTCCTGCTGACCTTGGGTGGAGTCAATGTGGTTTTGCATCATGGGAGTGTAGAGAAAGATGAAGGAGGAGATAATTTTATTTTTTTATTCTGAATTCCCCCCAGAAAGTGTATTGAAAAAAGAGGAATGTTTAAAAGTCAGGGCTTCAGAATATTCTGCTTATAATAATAATTAATAGGACTGTCTGCATTACAAGGTCTTTAATTACATGAGCACATATTGTACATTGGAATACCATTCTCACTAATCCACATTACTCAGTTAGCAGAGCATTAAGTGCTCTTGTCATCATAAGATTTTTTGGGTTTGTTGCACAGAGTTTAAAAATCATTATTTACTGCTAAAAATGAATATTCATTTTCAGTGACAAAGCAAACCAGATTTAGCATCCTTAAATAATACATACAGTAAGTAACACTGTGTTGCAGTGATATGCAGCTTCACATATCAGAATAGCGGTACTGTCTTCAGAATATTTCAGATTAGGAAGTTTTCATCATCCTTCACCAAAACCTGCCTGATTCACTGTACTGACCCCTGGGAGCGAGTTAGTGCTGTGCAATCAGTGAAACATTTCTCTGTGCAGAACCTCACCCCATTTTTTTCCAGTGCTGGAAGGCAAATGACAGAGGCAATGGGACAACAGCAGCAGAAGCCACATCCTGTGGTTAAGTAAGCTGGATTCCTTCCCTGCTGCTGTCTCACACTGTCTACCCTACAAAACTGGGCAGATCCTCAGTCTCAGCGCAACTGGGCCTTTAGGATGACTTTCTCATGTTCTGGGTGTCCATTGCAATTTATCTGTGGCCAAATTTAGAGAGATGTTGAGTTCTTACAGGCATAACAGAAGTCAGCTTGAGCTGTGATATGAATGCAAAAAGTGCTGTAACAATGCTGGATACTCAACAAGATCCAAGAATAAAAACTGCAAAAAGAATGGTTTCAGATAGTTGGAATTGGTGGTACTTTCTCTGTGCCTCTGTTCTCCAGCTGTAAAATGGGGATAATAACATCTGTTCTGCAAGGTGTTATGAAACACAATGAAGTGCATGCTTGTAAAGCTACTGGTTACTCTAGAGAGTGCAACATAGAAACAGAGTTAAAAGAAAAGCAACTTTTTACTGGATGGATGGATGGATGGAAAATACAATTGTTGAGCTGTATCAAACAAGCAAAAAGATTTATTGAATCAAACTGAAGCCCATACTTGTGTACTGATATTTTTGCAGTCCCGGTATATGCATATGGTGAATCACATGTCATTCCCAATATTTTTAGAGCTTGATTTTGCCACCAGGATGTTCTTTAAGTGTTATTTGATGGTGATTTCAGTGCATCAGTTTGTGCACATCCCTGCTCTGAAAATGCCAAGAGGCTTTCTTTCCCAGATTGTTGTCTCAGACTAAAACCTGAGCTACAGCAGGGATCAAGAAGTTGTGATGCAAGTGGAATCAGTGAAAGCTGCTTCCCTCTGGACCTGTGCCTGCAGTTTTACTCCCTAATGTGAGACCTATTCAATGGTTTTCCAGCCCTGGTACTCACATCCCTTGTCCACATGGTTTCTCCCATGGCTAATAGAAAATAAATTCAAGCTGTAGTCTTACCTTCCACGGGGGCACTAATAAATTCTCTCACCCTTCTCAGCTGCTGCATTTAGAATTGAATAGAATAGAAATTGTAGAAATTTGTAGAGACTCAATATCTACTCTTCTCTCAAATTTGGCTGACATTGCCTAGTAGGCTTAAAAATCATTTGCAAAATGAAAGGGTGAGGGAACATTCAGACATGACATGATTGCATAAGCTTAATTCCCTTAGGAGAAAAGCTAAAAAGAAATATGCAAAAGGCAGAGATTCCCTCTCCACTCTGCCAAGCCATTCATCAGAGGACTTGTGGTCTTGAAGCAGGAATGGATCTTACTGCAAATCTTATGCCAGTGTGATCTCCCAATTGCAACTTTTTCAAGACGATGACCAAAGGGGCAAAAAAATCAGCTCCACATATCCAGGCTTGTGTACTTTACCCAAAGATGAATATCCGTAAATTCAAAACTTAGGGCAAAAGTGGGTGTAAGTCTGGCAGACTGTCTGAAGTGCTTCTCCATGGGCATGTTGTTGTAAGCATTTCCTTTTTAGAACTACTGCTGTGCAACAGCCTTTCTTCATTTTAATCTTCTAAACTTGTCTCAGAGGGCAGATAGGAAAAAAGTATTACAGCGGTGTGTGACCCTTGAAATTTGCTTCTTCCTATCCCCCTCCCCAGAAATTCACACTTATATTGTAGAAGACAGAACTCTATTGTCCCAATCCATTCAAGTGGTGTCTATGTTTCATGCTCTAAAATGAATGTGCATAAAACATTATGCACATTCAAAAATATATTTGCATCAAAATAGAAGAAATTTCCTGAGCTTTTTTTTAATACCTAATGAGGAGTGCCCAAATTTTCTAAGGGAAGTCTTGATCCCCATGGCTGCTTTAGTTTGGAATGTATTGTTCATGAAGAAGGTGCCATGTTTGAGGAAACTGAGCAGAAAGAGTACTCTCCATCTATTCATACTTTAAAGATCTTTAAACAATTTCCTGAAGAAGAAAGAGCACCTGCTAAGGACAGGAGCATAATTGTTTACATGCCCTCAAGCAATGCTTTACTGCACCACTTTTCATCTTTACTCAAAAGGATTAAGAACTAAACACGAGAATTAGAGTGATGCAAAGTTAAAAAAAGGAGATCAGAGCAGGCTGGGCAGAGAGGAGTAGGGCAAAATGTTTATTTGCAATACAGTAATTTGTAAGTCCAATGGCCACTGAATTCAGTGACTAGTTTTGCTTGCATGGTAAATGAAAGTACTTTGGATCTTCCTTTAGTGCCCTGATGACCTAACGACTCTAGTCAAGGCTTGCAGCTTTTCATTTTGGAAGCAGAGTGTGACACTGTATAAAACTGCACCGAGGACAAAAGGATGTAGGGCTACACCTATAGACTAAGGGCTCTTGGGACCATGGCGCTGGCACCACTTGTTGAGTTCAGTCTCTTTTGGGACAAAGGGTACCTATGTCTCTGATGTTGCTGCAATTAAACTTCTGAAGCAAAGAAATAGAGCAGGAAAGCATTGAGGACAATAGCTTGAGTTTTGGTGACTTTGTATTGACTTTGTGCATATCCTTACACAGTCCACAAAAGTGGAGCATTGCTGGCTTAGATCTTGGCAACACAAGGCTGGGGCTTTTGGTAGTCTGGCAGTGGTGGGCTAGAATAAACACCTGGACTAGATGCAGGTAGGTAGAAATAGCTCGCAGGATCAAAAGCACTTTCAAAAGTTTCCTTAAATCATATATAAAAGAACACAGTGTTTTTTTCTGTCATATTGTAGTCAAGCTCTTTAGGCAGTTTCAAGCTGGACATAGACCTGTTGAATACACAGTCATTCAGACTTACGGCAGGAGTGGTTGGGACCTGCTGCATTCATCTCTCCCTTTGCACGTGCAGCGCAGTCTTTCCCAGATTTACTTCCACATTTCTGTTGCATGCTTCACAAATATTATTATTTAAAAAAATAGATCAGAAGATTTAGCTTGGCTGGAATTTCAGAACTGAAATCGGGCTGTGGGCAAGGATCACAAAATATCCTGAGTACAGCCTGTAGAACTATTTAATTGCTGTTGAGAGGATGATCTGTCCTTAAACAGGTTTTTTGGGGCAGAAATAGATGTTTCACTTGTGGGAAAACCAAAAAGACTCTCTCAGTAGCTGATAGTGGGCACTTCGGAAAAACTAAAGGAACAGCCTCAGCCCAAGTCAGCAAAAACATTGTGGTTGTTATAGATGCTCGTGACAAATTGGAAGAGCCAATTTGTATTAAATCAAAGATTGAATTTATTAGCAAGCGATAAGAGAGCAAAACAGCGCTGGGCAGCTTGGAGAGACTGTGCTCTGCCAAAAGTCTGCACCATACTGAGGAAAAATCTCTATATTTATACAATTTTTAACTCTTGTGTACGTGATCTAGTTATCTCCGCATTGTGTATGTGTCCTTGTTGACAGTTACCAGGCGGTCGTAAATTGCCTCTTGGAGTTTTTGTTAGGTGATGGATGTTTTCCTTCAAGTGTCAATTGTCAGGATGTAAGGATTACCCTAATTGTTTTGAGGTGGGAGACGTCCCCCTCTCACATGTAAATCACCAGGATGTGAAGTTTATTTTAACTGAATACCCATGGCCTTCGATAAGCAGGGGTCTCTTCACATTCTTGTGACTTTTAGATAAGCAGATGAAATCTTCTTTTCTTACGATTTTATGAACAAAGTTAACTCATTCATTACAGTGGTTAGTCAGGGAGGGTGGAACAGACACAGCTCAGCCTCTGCTGGTCCCACATGACTGTGGGAGGTGGCCTAAGGAGGGTAAGGCTTCCCAATCCACATAATGCCTATTTTGGGAATACTTTTTCTATGCTTTTAACTCAGCATCTCCGTATAGAACCATAGAAATATACGGTGTTACTGCAATGGAAGTGTTACAGCTTTAGCGGCTAAAAAGGAAAGAAAACAGTAAAGAAAGTATCTCTGCTGATGGAGTGATGCCAGATTATACATTGCAAGGTTTGGTCAGAGACATGCCACAGCTAGGTTCATTTATGTTCTTTGACACAGAAATGCTAGTGAACCTTTTTTTTTTTTTTTTTTAATTAATTAAATAAGTTTCTTCAAAGGCAAAAATATATTTTCTCTACCAGTTAATTTCCTTTGCATGTACACTTTATTGGAAAGAAATAACCAATCTGCTACCCTGTAATTAATTGGATTACAGAATAATTACAGCCTTGTTTGCTTTCTGCAGATTACATGGTAATTATATTTGGTATTACCATGAAAAAACAAGAATTTCTAACGATGTCATTACATGGTTATTTCTACAATGCAATACAACTGTTTAATTATACATGCAGTTTCTTTATTTCAATGGAAAAATTATTAAAATAATGCCAATGTCTCAAAGTTTTGAACAAGTGCCAGCATATTATATACATTTATGGTATCAGGAGGCATTTTCTTGTGTGTTTCCAAGTATGTGCTTACAAACCCAGGGTTCCCATTCATTACTCCAGTTTCCCCTTTACCCCTGAGGTACATGATTCAAGTTTTGCAATAGCTACTAATACCCCTTTTGATACAGGGCATATTGGCCCAGAAAAACTTGGTCCAGAAGCCATGAGTCTTTTCCCTGGTTCCAAAGTCTATTGAGAAATAGCCACGACAAAGATGAAAAAAAGAATGAATGTATGATAGATACCTCTAGCTGCATGAGCTTGGTTTTGAGAAGGTTTCAGTACTTGTCAGATTATTTGTTGGCATAATATCCAGTTGTTGAAGGATTGAGCTCTTCCAAGATTCTTCACTGAATTACCCTCTGCTGCTAAATAAGCTTCTTTAGTTGGGTCTTGTTACAACGAGTAAGATCATCAATGCCACACGTTCCCTGTAATGAGAGGATAGAGCCAACCAGATTCAATAAAGTTCAATGTCTCTCTTTTTTAGCCACAGAGAAAATGCATATACAGTAAAGTCTACTCTTTTAATGCTTGGGTCTCGCATTCAGAGTCCTGATTTGTAACAGAAGCATGAGTAGCTGGCAAATCTTTTCTCATCACCATTTCACGCCTCGCTGATGTCTGATGAAAGAAGTAAAACAAAACCATGAAGTAATATGAGATACAGTAAGAGTAAATATCTTTTTCTTTATGTGGTGACCTCTGTGTCAAAGCAGAAGTAGGTACAAAGTAGAAGTAGTCTGCACTGACTCAATCATAGATCCTTCTAAAGAAGCAAATTGATAACTGAATGAGTCATGTGGGGAGCTGTGGGCCCATGACAACCACTGGTGAAAGTTCTTCCAAACAAACAAAGCCACAACAAAAGAGTCCAGAACTTTTGCACTTTTCCCAATACTAACAAAACACACTACATCTCCCAGCATATACCTTTTTTTCTCCTGTGTTGCCCCAAGCATGAGGAAAGCGCTTTCCATTTGCAAAGCTGCGCATCCACCAGCATAATGTATATCCAGTTAATACAACTGTATGGAATAACACAGAGCCCTCAGAAAGAATACCAACATAATCATCACCTAGGTAATGATAAAGTGCCACATGCTCTATTTATGTATAGCTGCAGGGTTTTTTTCAAAGTATATTATCAGGGAATGAAATAAAAAGGAAAAAATTAGGACATTGATATATTGTTAAAGTCAGTGTTAAATCTCACAAAAAAGTCAGCTAGGATAGGACTAAGTCAGGTCTAATACTATTTTAATTTCCCAGATAGACAATACTTTGATTTGAGAAGGAATAATAATACTACTTCTTTTCTTTGGGTTCATCTCTTGTATATTGTTTATTTTAACTGGCAATGGAGTATTGCTTACAGACTATTTGCATGTTGGGCAAGTTGCTGTAGAAAAAGGAAACTAAGAGACACTCCTGATCACTTTGTATGACAAGAAGATATTGGAGGAATACAGACATCTGGAAGAGACAGAAGTTGACATTGAGGCTGTGACTTGGAATCAGTAGGAAAAATACAATAGGCTGGGAAGATCGTTGAAAGTAAATACTTCTCTTAGATACAGCTGTGACAGATGAATCAAAGGATGACTGTACAGTGAGGGTCAGAGAGGCTTTTAGGATAATATCAGAATCACTGCTGTTCTCCATCTTTATCCATTCTGGATCTGGTCATGCGAATCATTTGTGCCTTTTAAATCAAGGGAAATCAATGGGAGTTCAGTCTCTGGGGTCTTGCAAGACTGTGCCCTGAGGAGAGGTATATTTTATACTCCATCCATATTAGTTTGAATTTGTTCTGTCTGGCAGTAGATAGCAATAGCTGCCAGTGCAATCAGTGTCACTTGCTGCTGAAGATGTAGCATGAAAACTCTGTCATTGGAGAAGACATTTTGCATCTTGTTCCTGTTGCAAAAAGCTGATTTCAGCACTAGAAAATTCAGCAAAGCCATTTCCCCAGGTTTAATTGCAAGGTCCCTCAGTGCTAGTATAGAGCAAGCCGGCTTGATAACCTTATTCACAGCCTTGAGACGCAGAGGGATAGTTCAATGTTACCGAGGGGTACCTGCATCCCGTGGCTGTGTATTGCAGTGCTTACATTAAAATGCAGTTCTGCTCTCAAGTTTCTCTAGATGGTCATTCTGGGGTTCATATATGGATAGTGAAACTCATAACAGAGAGAAGCACATCACAAACGAGGGTGCTTATTAGTCATCATCCAGGCAAGATGAAGTGAATGATTAAATTTTGCTACATTGTGTTTCTTTCCTGAGCTGCTGTTGCAGAGGTTGAAGCACACTGAGAGCTACAAAAACCTCCATGCTCCGTTCAGATGCTGTTTTGTGGTAGCATCATTATGTGCTGTAAGCATTTTGTTAACTTCAGTATTGACAGGCAAAACATTTTTCAGGTAAGTGCAACTGGTAAATACAGCACAGCTTTAAGACTGTGTGAAAATAGGTTAATTAAGCTATCTGAATAGGGGGGGAAAGAGCCATTATTTGCTGTCATTATGTACTGTTTGCTAATTATGCTCATCAGGTGATAAAAATGAACAAGTTAATTTAATTTTTTAGTGTTCTGCCTAAAATCCTCAGAGATTCTTAGGGAAGTAATTCTTCTCCCTATTGTGCCTTCTCTCTCTTTCTCTCTCTCTACCTACAGCATTGTACGTTAAGGACCAAAATATGAAGCTGATAACAAGTGCTAGTTGGTTTTAATGGATAGTGTTGATTTCTCTCCATAGTGGTGGACTTGTCAGTGCTGGGTTAATGGTTTATCCAGCAAACAGTTTCTGATGCTTTTGCTGCTGTTGCAGTATGTTCATGGGACATATGGACATCTGGGGGCCAGGCTACTGGTACTATTACTTTGTGAAGGTAGGGACCAAGGTTTTGGACACTGATATTTTCCATTTGTTCCCAGCTCAGTGAATGGATGACATTTCAATGTCACTCTATTACCAGTTTTTCTATTTCTTCATCCGTAAAGTACTTTTCCAGCTTCAGGTGAAATGCTGTGTATAATGGCAGCAGACATTATATATATATATGTATGTATATGTATATGTATATATGTATGTATAAATATATATGTATATGTATATATGTATGTATATATGAAGATGTTGTTATTAAAGGTAGGCCCTTGGTTTGATTCATAGATGTGGCACCTCTGCATTAACTTTCTTCTTGAATTTCCCTGTGATTGAAATGAGGAGGAGAATTATATGTCTGACTCTTGGAAGGAGACATTTCATGACTGTGTTGGAGTTGCTTTGGGAGCCTCTGAGAAGGGAAGAAGTTCTAGCCCAGGCTGTCATGAAATCCAAAGGCAGAAGGCAATCTCCTCACATGGTTTAAATCATTGTGCAGCAGAACTGTATCAGTAGTTTGCTGGCACGTTCTACCCCCCTTTTAGAGAAATGTGTTTTAAATACTCTACTATTACTGTGGTTTGATTAATGAAATTCCAATTGAAAATGAAACACATATTTATTTACAGAATATGGCCTGTGCACTACCAGGGAATGCATCACAGTAGTAGTAGAACTTAAAGAAAACTGCAAAAGTGTTTTCAGATCTTCTCATGTTTTGATTCAATCAACTGTAGAAGTACAAAGGGTGCTTATGTATGTGTAATAGAAAACGCTGTACACACTTGGATGAGTAGTAAATTCTCATGAGCTTTATTTTGTGGGTTATTTAAAGCATTTATAGAACCCATTTGCATTTATCTGGATGATTCTAGGAGTTTTCATTGCGTATTGAAATGCCAATTCTAAATCACAACTACATATTGGAGTAATAATATACAGTGCTTTTTTCTTAATGATTTTTCATTTTGTCCTTGAGCCAAGTATCTGTATGGGTTAAAATCTATAATTCCCAGAACTGATAGACAATTCAAAAGGCTTAACAGACTTCATGCATCGCTTGCTATTGAAACTGTATATCTAGAGGAAAACTAATATATTGACCTTAGAAGGCCATTTACTGTTTTTTGAAATAAATCCATTACTTGCAAGTCTATGGAGTTTTTATTTTGGTGTTAAAAGGGGAACATGAATACTGTGAGCATCTGGGCTTTTTGGGAAGCCCATTTTCAGATCCCAGAATAGCCTCTGTGTTTGATCTAGAGCTAAGTATTACTTCCAGTGGGAGTTCTGAAAAAATACCTATTGTTCCTGTGGTTATATTTGTTCCCTCTAGGTTGCCATCACCTAGCCATTTCAGAGGTTTTCTTTTTTTCAATCTCTGCATGTAACACAACTTTTGGAGGGAACAACAGAAGTTCTTCCTGTTTCCCACACTTATAAACAATTATTTATTCACAACTGAATTTTAAATGCACTGAAGTCCTTTAACAGTCATCATTCCAATTGTTTAAAGTGACTGGGCACTTCATATGGCAACTTGGGACAAAGAATAAGGAGGCAATGATACATTTTTGTATCTCTAAGATTCTTCTCTAGAACACTTAGTTCACTTGGTGCTAAGATATTTAAGCTCCGTGTTACAGTTGCACATCACAAGGAGACTTTTAAATGCATTGAGAGCTTCAACACCTACAATAAACATTAAAATACCAAACAACCTCAGACTTGGGAATCTTAAAGGTGTTATGAGTTTTTGAAGAAATCTTACTGGGTTAACTTTAACCATCAAAATAAATTAGTAGTTAGTGACCCTAGTTACCACATAACTAGGGATAATAGAATAAAAGTAGGCACATACAGATGCTGGAAAATGCTTTATATGAGTGAGTTTAACAAATAGGGAAATAGCATCCCTGTGGGAATTGTGGAAGGGTTTTCCTTCAATAATGTAAAGTGCAATAGACAACACGCTAATAAATTTGACTTCTTGCAGAAGACCCAAATGCCCTTTCCCTCCTCGATCCTGAAAAAATAAACATAATTAGAAGAATATTTAACTTAAGATGCCAAGATTCAGATATAACATTCAAAGAGCCGCACTTAAAATCACTCTTCAATGACAAGCAAAAATAACAGGTGGAAGATGGAAGAGAAAGAAACCTCATTTCCCCACATCTGTATGTGATGACCAACAGAAGAGACGTTTACTACCATCCTGGGACATCTCTGGGTGAGGGAAAAAAAAGATTTTTCAAGGTCAAGCCTATTCTTCAAGAACCACCCCTAAAAATGTGGCTCAAAAACATCCTTGCTATCAGTATTGAAAACAAAAGTTGATGGTCAGGCTGAAAGAACCAAGAACCACACAATAATAGGATTAGATGAATTTCCACACATCCTCTGGCTGATGGTAAGCCTGAAATGAGAGAATCTGGAGAGCCTAGAAGACACCAGCATTACCCTGTTGTAACCTTTGCAGCGCTAAAAGGGAATGAGAGATAGAACCATTAACAGGACGTCCAAGGCCAAGAGAGAATTTCTAAGTAATGGTTACGTGACAGAAGCTGGTCCTCTCCTGCAGTGAAGAACATCTATGACAAGAGCAGATGTTGGTCGATTTTTGACCCCAAGTATCAGAGAAACATTTAAACTCATTCTTACCTTTAAGCAAAAATTGATGTGACTGCCTGAAAGAGACATTTTTCACAACTGAAAAAGCCCTTACCTGATGTCTGCATCAGAACACGCCCTCTGGTTCACTTATAGACATGATGGAAAACATGGACTCATATGGGACACTTGAGGTCATCTGTGTTCTGTCAGAGACAGTAGGTATGTCCTATTAATTCTTCTTCAGTAATTTTTTTTCTCATCATAAAATGTCTGTTTGCATCAGTTCACTGGCACACTGAGTAGCTTTCTTCATCACCATCCACAGGAAATTTTCATTAATTTATGTACACTGATTTCCCAGTGAAGTGTAACTTAATCTTATTAATTCCTGAAGGGGGTTATGTTTAGTTTTCATATGGACAATACAGCATCTGCATCCCATTTTTCTGTTCAGAGGGATCTCTGAAAGGGGGAGAGGAGAGAAAAGAATGATTTTAAGGGAAATGTTAAAAAAAAGAGACATTTGTTGTTTTTTCTTTTTTCTTTCTTCTAATTTGATATATTCTTACCTGCAGCAGCTTTTATTTCTGTTGATATTTATAATTGTCCTCTTGGTGGATAAGGAAAACTTGCAGGATTCAAAAACACTGATGCAGCAATATATGCTCTCTGTGGAACTTCCTCAACTGCGTTAATAAGAGTTAGGTGATGGAAGGCAACTATTAGAAGAGTACGCATCCTAAAATATTGCTCCCTATTTATCTTTCTAACATCCATGGTTAAATCACACAGGCAGGGAAACCTGCTGTAGGACATCTTAATGGAGGGAATGAACAATACACGCAGACATAAAAGCAGAATGTGCTCGTCTTGGATCAGAGGATGAGTCAGTGATGGCCAGGAGTCAAGCTTCCCTGTACTCCTTTCCAAGCCCAGTTTGTCCCATGTGAAATGGTCACATGGACTACTTACGGTGGGTGAAACATTCAGAGTGCTCTGGCTTTTCAGCTGGAGAATACAGTGAGATTATTTGGAAGAGCCTGTTTGGCAGAGAGCCATAGTAGATGCAACTGATGAGGATGTGATTGTTTTGCCCAACTTAAAGAGTCTGAAGAATTGTGCTTTTGAGAAAGCGTGGCCTGTGTGTATTTGATTAGGGGAGTTATTGTGATGGTAAATAACAGAATAAGCTTATTTTTCACATTACTTGTTTTGTAAGACTTCTGGCTATTTAGTATAAGCAGCGATATTTCCCAGAGTCCTTCAGAGTGTTAAATATGTATGACCCTAAATCTCAATTGCCTTGCAGCATGCACATTTACAAAACACATGAAACATGGGAACTGGAAAAGCCAGTATGACTCTGTGTTTGATCCAAGGTGTCAAGAGGTACAAACCCTCTCAGATGGACGCATCAGTGATGTTTGATGCTGGCTGGGTTGGGGAGGTCAGCTGTAGATATCAGTGCTGAAACATTTTTGAAAATTACTTTTGAGGGAGCTGATGTAAATGTACACACTTCTTGGCAATTTGTTGGTCGTAAATTGCTTGCAAATGTAATTCTATTTTGTGTTTGGGAAATATTTGCAAGCAATCTCTGAATTTTATACCTTTTCTCATTTGTTGGCACCAGGATGGGATCTCCTTTCACCAGCCTGTTTCAGACACTGTCCTTGCAAATGCAGAGTTCATTAACTGTTAATTCTCAGTATCAGCCAGCCATAGAGGCCACGTGATGGCACAGATAATGTTTATCCTCCCTTATTGGAGCACTAGGGTTTTGCCAAGACGAAGTGGAGGCATTCTAAGAAATTCCAAGAAGATAGCTAGTGAAATATTAACCTTCAGCCTTTTGGAAAAACATCCAATAACACTTTCAGCATAGGGGCAGGCAGATACAACTCGTGTGAATGCTACTTCGAGAAAACTAAAAGGAATAAGCTAAAAAAGCATAACAAAAACAAGTTCAGGGTTTTCATTTATTTTCCTGTGAACAGATTTAGCTGTAATCTTCTGCCTCTGTTGTACCAGCTTTATCCTTTTTATTCTACAAAAGATGTACAGAGTTCTAACAAATTTGTGTGAACTTGTGTTTTAATAATTTTTATATGTTTCTTCTCCAGAAAAATGAAAAAATGCAAGGTATAGACTTTTTTTTAATTTTTGATCCATTTTGAAAAAAAGTAATTATAAAATATAAAACATATTACAGGCCTCAGAAGTGTTTTAATAATGTATTTTAGCTGCTGGAGGGAAAAAGTACATTTAGTTCAAATTCTTTCTCCTCTTCCCGTCTCTGCAAAGTTTATTTTCAGTGTGAAATGGATCAAAAAACCCCAATATTATTGGGGAGGCCAGAGCTGTGGTGGGTGTCAGTAGGTGGGCAACAAGGGTGAAATCCTGGACTTGTAGGACTTATAAGTGTTCCCCTATCAGCTTCATAGGATCAGGCTTTCATTTAAGATTGGTTGTATCAGCATTGATATAATTGCCCATTTCATGCAATAATAAATATGCTCTGATAGGACTGGAACATAAACTAACAACCTAAATCAAGGATCAGATTACAAGAATTGGCTCACATTTTTAAAATGCTGTATAACATAGCAAACTTGAGTGAGCCAGGCCTAAACTCTGACTTGCATTTAAATGGGGAAGTTTTGTGTTTGATTATCAAATAAAGGTATTTATTTGTGATTTAGCCACAATAATGTCTTTCTAAAGTCAGTGTATTCTTCAAGAATCCCAGTGCTCAAGGTGCCCTAAGGGAGTACAACTATTAGATTTTCTAAAATAAGAAGCTGGTTGGATTTGGTAGGAGTGCAAACTTGTCTCAAGCTACTAACTTTTAATTTACTGGTATTCTTAACAGTAAGAAATGATTGAAGAAGGCTTGGTTAGAGAAAAATGAAAAAATAATTTGTTTTACTCTAAAATATTAGCTTTTCATAGAGAAAACACACAATCTTAAAAGAGAAGGAGAAAATGATTTATGCATTTTATGATGTAATTTGTAATTCAGCTGTTTTATTTAGCCTGTGGGATTACAAACCCCTCAAAAACTCAATGAGGGAAAGGCAAACCACTTGTTTGTGTGTGTGTGTGCATGTGCAAGGAAGTAAAAGGGGGAGAGCAAGCCCAAGGAGAGAAGTAGAAAACATTCTGATGGATCTAATTTAATTTTATGTTGTGTTTTTATATTGAAGTTCATTTACAAGTGCTGACACTTTGCTGAGAAACACCACGAATGTGGGATCTGCCACAAATGAGAAGAGTATTTTTTAACTAACTTTAGCTGTGGATGATAATTTGTTAAAACAAACAATAGCTTACTACATTACAGTCAAATGCAAAGATATTACTGTACTCAGCTAAAATCAAATAATCTTTTAGTTTCTATTCTCTCTAAACTAAGCTAAACAGTGGTGTCATAAAATGACAAATTACAGGATGAACATAAAAGCAGTGCCTTCAAAAATACAATAGTTATACAAGCCATCTATTGTTAATGAAGAATATAATGCAATTTGTCTGTCTGTAATACAATTATGCAAATCAAAGATGGAACTAGCCTGAAATCTCTCTACATTCGAAGTCATTAAAATGAGATAATTTATCAAAAAGAATATTACTGATCATGTTTATGTGTTGCACATTTATCCTATTACAATAATGTATCTTTCTACTAATGTAATGGATTTGTGCAATCTAACAGAAAATGACTTTTATACTACCCACAATTACAAAAATATTCAAAGCATATCCACCGCTGCATAATAACATATGCCTAAGACTGTACAATAAACTTATTAAAACAAACAAAGCTTATGAATGTAACCTTCAAACCAATAGAGACAATGCTAAATTCAATTTTATTTCCCTCATTATTTCAACAACTTCATATATAATAAACATGGTGAGTAAATTACCTTAACCTTCTTTATAAAGAAGGAAAATCTTATTTAAAAGTGTGATTCAAAATTTGAGAATTGATTAAATTGATGCCAAGCATGTAGAACATGATAAAATCTTCTAAACCAACTCATAAGTGGCAATCCATGTACTTGCAGTCCAGTCTCTCTAAATCTCAGCCCTCTGACAGATACAATTTTAACAGATGACAAGTCAATCCTTAAAGTAACAGCATCTTCTGAAATAGTTTCTATTATATGCAGCGAGGCGTGTGAAAATGTGCTGAGGTACATATGGACATTCTTCCATTTTTGTGGAAATACAGTATTAGGCTTAAAATTTCCCCACACAGCTGTATATTTAGAAAAGTCATGGTTCTGCCTTGAAAAACTAAAAGCTGCAAAGGAAGAGGCAGAATATTCAACTGTAAAGCTAACATCGTACCATGTGTATTATAATACAGTCACTAGGGGAATGGTCACATGCTCAAGAAACATGATAATAGTACTTATTTTCTGCACCCAGATCTGTACAAATGGACTATTGGATAATATTTAGTCCTATTATTGCATATTTACACTAATTTCCTTTCTAGAGTTCAGCCCATTTTTATTGACCTAGGCTTGCTGCAGTCTTTTTTCATCTGTAAAATGCTCCATTAGCTTCCTCAGTAGGCAGTCACAATGTACTGAACTGTTTGCCTTCTGGCAGGTAGGTTTTGTTTAGATGCAAGTTAAGGATTGAGTTGGTTGGCTGCAGAATTAATGCAGCTGCATACACACTTCCTGCTAACCCTCTTGGTGACCCTCTCTGACATGAAAATCAAACTGCCTTAATGCAGTTCACAACCATTTATTTCTCTTTCTTTGTAAGAATTCTTATTCCTCCTCCTAAGCCAGAGTATTCTTTATATTGAAACAAGAATATATGTTAAAAGAAAGACAGAAGAAGCGAAAAAAGTGATGATGCTCATGTACATCATGTATTTAGTGGTCAGCCTGCTGTAGACTCAATTGTCACTGCTAACTTATGCAGTATGCAGCAGATCATGGGGTAGGTGGCTGCAATTGCTTAAAACTCATCTTCCCTCTCCCTAACCCTTGCACTGCTTCCTGAAGGCTGGTCCCTCGTGTTTTTTTCAGTGCTGCTCAGTGGCTTCTTTAATTGATACCAACCTCAAAGGACAGCACATCCCAGCTGGGCTCATGTTCTTACCCAGTCTGTGATTATTTTCCTTTCTGCCAGACCTACTTTCCTTCAATCTTGGAGGAGAAAAGTTTGCAGCCTGCAAACACCTGACTTCAACTCAGCAGTTGTCAGGAGCTGCTGTTTGTGTCAAGTGATCTCCACTGGAATAGCTAAAACGGATTTAATGCTGCATTTTACTAACTGCCTGATAAAACCAGACTGTTCTCTACCGGGCCTTTGGACCCACTGTACAAGACACAGTGCTTTGGTAAATACAAAAGTGTATTAACCACTCTACAAATCTATAAATCTGGCCCTGCTGTTGCAGCTACAGTATCATGTTCAAAAGGATTTGAGTTCCCAAACTTTCCTTCTGCTCTGTACTGTGAATGGGATAATATGATCTCATGGGCAGAAATTCTGCTTTTGAGACTTGCTGGCACAGGTCTCTGCTTTCAGCTCCTGAGAACGTTTGTTTTTCTGTGACATTTTTAATATACATGTTTTTTATCAAGTGTCTAGGAGGCTTTAAATATTTTTGAACAACTGTTTGTCAATGCTGTCTAATACAAGCTTAACATTCCTCCTGTGCTTGGCAGAACTGAAATACAGTAAGAAGATGACTGGTTTTAGCTGAAGTTTGGTGCAGGCAGAACCTTCCCTGTCACAATATTTAATATTTGCCCATAGAGAATCATTGGAAAGCAAGTCGAGATTCTGCTGCAGCTTTTTTGAATCTTTCTCTGTCTTTGCTTCTGTCTCTCTTTAAAACACACAGATACTCTAAGACAACTGATGTATAATTAATACACAGGCTTCTGCTTCTGATACTGGTAAGAGAAAAGCTGCCGTTTACCAGATAAGAAGTGATTCACAAATAACCATATTTGGCACTGAGAGGACTTAAAATTTCTGGATAAATATTAATTCAACCAGGCCTGTATGACGTGCACAGACACAAATTTCAAGTACCTCAGGTAACCAGCCCAAAGCAATCTCATCAGCCTCAGTGACTTTACATCACCATAAAACCTGTGTGAGGTGGGGTGACAGCTGGCCCTAAGGATCTCATGTGCACTGGTGCAACCTCTTTGACTTTGTTCCTCAGTATTCATCATAATGCTTGTCCATTTGGATTCCTGTATGGTGAAGGCTTTCCACACATTTCTCCTTTCTTCTCAGATAAATTGAAGCTTGCCAGGGTTTTGGACTGAGCTGCTCATTAAACAGAAAACTGAATGGATTTCAGCCTTGCTGGTCTCTGTAGAATTGTCGTTTTCTTCACTGAGCCATCTACAGCTCAGCCCTACCAACAGTGACATCATATAGTCTCTGAGGTGCTTCTTCAGGCATAAGGGCTACTGTTTGCTAATATCTCTTAAAAACTGATTGGAAAACATTTAAATAGCAAAAGATATAAAGCAAATGACCCCTGGGGGATTTACATCCCAGGCTAATCAGGTCGGTTGAACCCTAAGAGGAGAAAGAGGGAAAGTCAGCAAAGATGGCTTATAAATTTATAGTTACTATTTATTTCTCTGCATTTTTAACATTTTGACCACCTTTAAACCTGCCCTTATCTCTTTCTGTGACACTTCCTAGAAAATGAAGGGCAGTACTGCCTTATTTCACATATTTGTTGTAATACCACCCACAGTTAGTGAGATGCTCAGGTAGCACAGCAGAGGAAGACATAGTGCCTAATTTTGCCATACAGCCTAATTTCCCTGAAATAGCTTAGCTAACCCAGTAACCAGGGGTGATAGCCCAGCTGGTTGCAACAGACCCACTGAGCTGTTGTGTTTTTCATTTACTGCACTCTGGACTGTCCGTCTGCTGTGCTAGTGTGCGAACAGGCGTTCTGGAGAAAAGCAGCACCAATTTTCCATACCATCTAAGGAACTCAATTGGCAGAACCGTGTGACAAATCAGGGCAGATTAAAGTCAAGCTGGTCAAATTCTGCCATATTGACATCTGCACTTAAAAAAAAAAAAAAAAAAGGGGAATTGCTAGGTCAAAAAAAAAAAAAAAAAAGGCATAATTTGGATCACAGTCCCAAAACTCAGATGCAAGAAGGAAAAATTCCCTGGTGTTAAAGGCAAGGGAAGACTCATTTTTGAGCAGAATGAGACTGGCTGGCTTCGGGGGCTTTTCTGCTCTGTTGAGGTCGCCATTACACCCTCTCAAAACTTGCGTGACATTGCTAATTTGAGAGAAAATGGGACACTGGTATCTGTAAGAACACTCAGGGTTGGGATTTTGATTATAAACTCATTATTTATCAGCAAATCAACCCTGTGAATATTAAAGTTGTGTAGGATCTTTACATAAGTAATTTCAGAAACCATTCAACAACAAAAGATGGGAAGATGTAAATGTCACCTACTAAGAAAAATTTAAAGAGATTAGTCAGATTTTAAAACACCTGAAAGCCAAACTGACCATTAAACTGTAGCATGAAATTATGTAACTGGACTGGTTTAACACTTTTCAAAAAACAACCTTCTTTGCTAAACCTCTAGTAACTACAGAGGAATCTTTGTTAGATGGTGCCCTCCACTGAAGACACAGGTTCTGTCATTTGATACATCCTATTTTATTTCATATAGCTTTGCATCATGAGAAGACACAGTTCTTTGCCTTAGAGGTTTGATCATTGGGTGATTCCTCTGGCTTATAGGAAGATATATGTAATATATATTAGCATAAAAGAAAGTGAAACACGACATAAATCCCCATTGCAAATAGTTATTTACTTAAGATTTGTGTCAGCTTAATTGTGTGGAAAATATAGTGCTGTTTGGACAGAATAAGTGTCAATGTACTTATCCTACTCCTACCAACCTAAAAGGGTGCGTTTCACCGTGCAGTACCATAGTTCCCAGTGAAACTGGAGAGGTGCCAGGTGGGTAAGAGCTGCAGCAAAATAAAAAGACACATCCTAGACAGACCTGTCTGAATCTATCCATCACTCTTGGTCATCTTTCTCCAGATGCCCTGCCTTTTTGGGATATCTGGGTTCCTGTGATGGATTTAGTCCTGCAGGGTGCTGAGTGTCTTCTGTAAGCAACCCTTTGACACCAGGCTCTCAGGATGCCCATTTGACCAAAGTAGCTCATGGTCCATGTGCCAAGTATTCCTGTGGGAATGAAGAGCACTTGCCTTAGCCTTTGGCTCTGTGTTTTTCCCCTCCCAGGAGATTATTGCCAGCTCCTTCTCAGCATCAGTAAGGGTGCCTGGTACCTTGCCACAAAAAACCTTAAGACTTCAGTTCGTTGCAGTTCTGAGCTTTATTGATAAATTAAGAGACTAGCAGAGGTTTCTTTCCCCTTGCATCTGATAATGCCCACAGTAGGAATCACAGGAGAAAACTACTTAATAAAGGATGTTATGGAAGAATATGGGGGGCTTCTAGAACCATCTGTTATTCTGCAAAAGCACTCCCCTCTTATGCCTGGCATCCTTTGACATCACCTGTGTTCTGGGTCTGTGGATAGAAATAAAGATGTTGGTGCTTATCTACCTGTATCTAATTTACAAACAGCTTTCAAACTTCCTGCGCCCAAGCAATAGTATTGCAGGGTTTTGGTGTCCAAATAGGGGTGGAGATGAGGAGAAAAGACAGGAGAATTAAGAAGTGTTTATCTGATACAAACCAAAATCAAACAGATCTCCTTTATTTATTTCCATTTGAGACTGTCTTAGCAGGAAGGTGTAAGCACTAAATATACAGGAGATAGCAAGCAGAGGAAAAAAGTAAAAGAGTTAAATGATAGCAGGGATCAGTATTTTAGTGTATTCCTTCTACAATCTAATAGATACAAATAGAAAAGTCCAGGCACAACACAAGTATTTCCTATTATGAATAAACTAAAGTCACAATGGAATCTGTTACGCTTGTGATATGAGAGATGGACAATATTCCCAAGCTGTTGCCATGATGGCACTTGAATGCAGTTTGTACTTTGTTTATGAAGCCGAATCAGAAATCCTTTTCCCCCTCCCTTCTTTCCCTTTTTTTTTTTTTTTTTTGGCCCAGCATGTGTAATTCTTCTTCATGGAAGCTGAAATGGCTGTGGAGCAGCTCAATATTCCATTTATTTTATTTATAAAATAAATTCAAAGCCTGAAAAGATGAAGTAATTGACTTACTGGGATGACAGTTAAACCCACTAAATTTAATCTTATCCTCTCAAGTACAACATATCGCGCTTACAAATTATCACCCTGCACCAGACAGGCCTGCTCTCTTCACCTAATCCAAATGGAAATGAAGGCCTCTGTTATTGTATTATCTGACTTTACTATCAGCATTAATCCGGCTTAACTCACTTAATGATGCCACTTGTGGCACTATGAAGGCAGCAAAGAAGTCTATAAACTACTTCCATTAAAATGCAAATCTGGCCCACAGAGAAAATAAGTGACACAAAAGTAGGAGAATTCGGCCATACACTGTATTAGCCTCTTGCCGCACAGAACTGATACAAGTATAATAACTGATGCTGTGATTATTATTCTAGCTGTGGATTTCCAATGAAAGGAAGCCAGTCTACCACAGAACGTCACAAAAGTGCTTCAACAAGCCAGGGTATTTAATTTCTGAAGAGATTTATATTTTTTGTTGTCAGGAAATGAACAAATACTTATCAATGTAAAAACTGCTATCTTAAATCTTCCTGCCAGGTTTTTCATACTGATATTATTTGCACCCTATAACACAGGAAATGAAAATCTTCTGTGCCTTTCACATCTCCACTGTATCTTAAAATTCTTTAGTAACAGACTTGCTTCTTTTTTTAACCCCCTTCTGTAAACATAAAAGAAAACTTTTATGGATTAAGTATAGGGAATTACTAATGCCAAAATCCCAACCCCAAATTCCTTCTCCTGAACATTTCTGTCTGCTGTTAATTTAATTGTATTTTAAAGGGAATCATAACATCTGTTTTATGGAGAAGCCTGATTTAATTTCAGTGTAAAGCTATTCACATTTACCTCTACCCCTCTCCTTCCTTACACACACACATGCACACTTACGTATCCTGCCCAGTCACCCCTTTGTGTGAAAAATCATTAATACCTTCATTACTATGAAAGAAATCCTAGACAAAGCACTAAGGTTCAAGCTCCTTCCAATCTCTCGAGCTCAACAGTTTCCTCTGCCTCGATATTCCTAAGACTTCATTTCTGGCTTTGGCACAGAGACAACATGCATATCTACTGGGAGACCCAGGCACAGAGCTCCTACTGCTTACATCAACATTTTTCTGTAGGCTTTTACAGAAAAATGTAAATGCAAGAATTTGGTCCGGTGTATTTTCTGTACAGGGTATCAGATGTGTGATGCCCCCCTCACTTTTCCTTGGACAGTTTATTACTGATGATATTACAATTAGAGATGGGGCCAAGCTATGCAACTGGGATTTGTGTTTCAGCCTCGCGCATGGGAATTTGATTTAGCTCGGTGTGCTGAGAGGAGTTGCAATGAGATTCAGGTTTGCATGGAAGTTTGGATGGCGAATCCCCTCTGAGGCTGAAGAATGTTTTGATCTGGAGCCCTGGTGCGCTCTCTGACAAAGGCCTTTTCTCTCTCATCCCCACCCACACGCTTACCCTGCCCGAGCATGACTGGTTATTGAGATGGCTGCCCGGCAGCACACAATTCTGCTCTGATGTTACACCACTGAAATACTGTTAAATTGACTTTTCCCTCACCTCAGGCCCCCACGAGTGTGATCTGATTGCAGCAGGTGTTGGATCTACTATAGCACTTCCATAGCGCTTCTGTCTGGGATGCTCATCGCTGTCCTCAGGGGCACCAGCACCATCACCAGCAGTTCAGTGCAAATGAAAACATTCAGTTTCAGCCTAAAGCCCTGCTCTTTGCTCACAGCAAAGGGAGTTTCCACCCAAAAGAGGCCAACAGCTCCATGGACTTCAGCAGTTTCTCTTTGTGGCTGCTCATGGGTGCTGGGGATTTTTGCCCCTTGCAGGGTGAAGTTAACCCTTAGGCTCAGCGTGTCTGGAAAGTCATGTTGTAGCTAAACAGACATGCAGTGCTACATACACACTGCACACCTGATGGGCTTTGGGCCATTCTTAAAAAGGGGAACATGAGCAGATGGCAGGAGAGAGCCCAGACACTGCTGACAGGGGCACTGCCCTCTGCCTGCGCACCTCCATGCCATCCATCCTCGGCACCTATGGATTTGCATTCCCTGTACTGAATCTTGAGCTGATGTCAGACAGTGTCAGCAAATGATTTACTGAGCTTTACACAGGGCTTGGTAGGAGGAAATAATTTTCTAATTTACAGAAGTGCCTCAACTCCTGCACAACTTAGGTCTGAGGTATGCAAGGCTCTGTGTACAAGGAAGGTATCAGCTAGGTACTTCTTTTACCACTACACAATGAATTTCAGTGATTTAGCTTGAAATGTCATTTTAAAACTATGGAACTACTGAACTATATCTCAGCATAAATGCTATTATTTAAATTTAAATTGGGATTGTTTCAGTTTAGCTGAATGTGCTAAGAATTGGTACAAAATAAACAAATTATCAGAAGTTTCCAAGGGCACAAGGATTTCTAGTGATGACAGTACAGGAATCTGTGAAATTTAGACTGCTAGGATTTGTCTTGTCTTTATTTTAATACAGTAAGTGACACATGACTGGATTCTCACATCTTGCATTTTATTTTCCTTGCATAATTGATGTGTCTGTAATATCTTTGCACAGACATCCTAGTTATGTACATTACACTTTTTCAGAAAATGGGAGGGTGTTGGACTGGTTAAGCTTCCAGTCAAGTTATTCTTTGGTTCTACCTGTTCTAGTGAATCAAACCAAATACTTAGGTATCTAATGAAATATTGCCTTGTGTCATGGACGATACTAAATATTTAATATTCAACTTCCTAGAAAACAGTCTTTATACTATATTGAATAATCAGCACACTGCAATATCCTGCATCCATAGCGATATGATACACAGTAAATCTTTTTAAATACTGTTGTTTTCACAGCAGGTGTGAATTTTAGGTGTATATAAAAACACATACACAGGCAGACCAAATCATACCAAGTTCATACTTGCAATGACCAATCAATTTTGCATATTATTTATGCTAGTTACAGTTGAAGAATGATCAAATGGGTACCTCTGTATTTTTTTTTTGGTTTTTATTGTCATTGATAGAGGTGTGATGATCCAGAGATATATTTTTATAGGCTTGCTAATATATTTGTGGGGAAAAATTGACTTGATGTCTTTTTGAGGTCTGAAACAGAAGCATCAAACTTCAACTTAATATCAGATGATAACTTTAATTTAAATATGCTAATCAATTATATCATTAGAGATGATCTAATTCACACCTGTGGAATGATTAGGGCTTTTCAGGAGCTGAGAAGGGAGAGGAAGAGCAATATACCATAAACGCAGCCTCTCTGGTGAGACTGGCTTTTGTATCTCTTGGCATTATGAATCACTAGTATCTGAGATTGTATTTAGCAGGTACTGGTATGCTGGGTTTGATAATCAGGAATGAGAGAACCAAGATAAAGCATCTATTATGAAGTAATTTCTGGATGGACCTGCTCTTCAGCAATTCTTTTAAGGCTGTTCCATTGTACTTATTTGATTTTAGCCAACGTGGGTATGGGAAACACAATACTGAATAAAAAGCAAAAGGTAGAACTTGAAGTCAGAACTTCAGCTAGGTGAGCTCCTGCAGTCCTGACTCAGTTTTGTCACTGCCCACACTTCCTTTTCAAAGTCTGTACGTGGGAGAGCTGCTCAGAATGCTTTAAATGGGAAAATAAACTAAGAAGTTCTAAACAAAATGAAATATCTTGCCTGAACTTCCTTCTTTTGTATCATTCAGGCCTTATTGCTTTCTTTTTTCCATCCTTAATTTAAGACCACATTCACCTTTTTTTGTGAGTGTGCTTGTATGAATCTTATGATTTTCTGTTTTTATTACAGTGTTCAATATAAAAAGCATAAGTGTTTCTTAGATACAACATTGAACTTTACTGATCTTTCAAAGTTTTACTTCATAATGTTTGTGGTTTCTTCAAAGGATGTGAGTCCCTAGTTTTTCCAAATCTATTGCCCACAAAAAGTACTAAGCAAGCTGAGCAGAAATATGATTCGGTGTGGGATCCTTTAGATATATCTCTCCACAGAAGAGATGAGCTGAATGTTGCTGGGTTGCTCAAATCTCCTTACCAGCATAATTCCAAAGTGCTGGGGAAAAAAACCTTTTTTTGTGCTCATAAAGAAATTTTGTCGCTAATCTTGTGTAGCTGTTTTTTTCTTCTCTTACTGTCCCCTTTTGGCATAACTTTTGGGTAGACAACTGTTCATTGTGTGAAAGTTGCTCATTCAATTTTTTTCAGAGGCCACTGGACAAGACTCAGCAGGTAACAACTCACTGACCTGGAGACCTACCCATGCTCAGATAAATGAGCTGAATGTGAAAGGCTAAAAATCCCATTACCAGACCTTGAGCCATTCTGTCCTTAAGCAATTCTGCAATATTTCTAGGGAAGAAATAAATACAAGTTGTGGATTAAGGGACAAATCAGATAAACCAGCAGTGAACCATTCCTCTGAATTAAATTTTTTCCTGTGTTTTTGCTTAGCTGCACTCCTGAGGCTACGAGATGATAATTTTAAGAGATGCATGATCATTGTGTCCTGAGTGAAATCAAGACAGAGACTGAGGACATAAACCTTATTTTACTACCATGGCGATGATGTCTATCCTAAATTGTTAATACAGTGCTTAAATTCTTCATACAATAGACAGCAGAAGAACTAGTTCAAGTGACTACAACCAAATTTCTTTGAGAGATGATCCCACTTTGCCCACCATTTCTAAAATTAGCCAAACTACGTTTTTCAAGAAGATCCAGAAAGTATCTCGATATCTACAGGCTAATGTAAGATCTACACCTTTGGGGGTTCTGGACTCTTGGCTACTCGTGACTTCTGAAAACTCCTATGCGGACTCTTCTTCAAACTTCACCCATAACTCAGTTTTTGAGGGCCTTAAGAGTGAGGGAAGACAATCCCTCTGTGCACCAAGGAGAATTAGTTTCAAAGCCATGTTATTTGTTAACTGGTTGGTGTTGGGTATAACCTGTGTTTCTGTCCTCTCGTAAGATCCGATGCTTTGTGAACAAATCCTGACCCCATCGGAATTCAGGACAACTGCACACCATTCCTCCCCTCTGCTGTTATGGCTCTTCTGAAAAAGGATTCGAGGTGGTTTTTAACTGTCTGATGTTGCTCAGGTGGTGCTGCTGCAGGAGTAGATGGGACAGATAAAATCTGCTAGAGCAAGTGCTGAGAGTGCCTTTGCAATTAAGTGATGAGAACAGGCAAGAAGCCCAGACCTGAGCTCAGCCTTGCAGGCTTTTACGCTGAAATCAGTCAAAGGGAGCAAAATAAGTATATACACGGCAGAGTGAAGTTCAGTTGAAAACACATATTATGCAGTTCTTCCTAGCGAAAGAGGAAAACAATATAATTTTATATTGCTCACAGAAAATTATCCTTCCTAAGAATTAATACAAGCATTGTTTAAGAAACAAACAAAATAGGAAAAGGTTTATCTTTGGAAATAGCAATAATGAAATATTTACAGGATTTTTTTGGTTAGCTGAAGTCACTTGGCTGAATGCACCACGAATTGAATAATCCTGCTGATTAACGTAAAATGTAATTAACTGAGGGAAAAAAATCAACCCACTCTTTCAAATATTTAACTTCCTCATTGTATGACTAGCTATTTTTTTAAACACTATGGGTTTTTTCAAAGCCCTCTTTTTGCATCTTGTTGAGCTTGGCTTTTAAAGTATTCAGTCCCCTAATTCAATCACACTCATTTCAATAGGGTTTAAATCTCTAGGCACTTCTAAAAACCCCACTAGGCACTTCTTCATCTTTAAGCACCTAACTACTTCTAAAAGTCTGGCCCTTGATAATTTTTGAAAATGGTCCTTTCTATCATGCAGAGTTTCCTGCTAGCAAACTGGAAAAGTAATTAGCATATAGATGCATCCCTCAGACGGTAGACTGGGTTAAACTGGATTTTTCTACCTTTTAATAACCATTGGAAAACAACAAGGAATTAATTGGTTTGGAAATGTGAACTGATGGAAAAAGTCAAGCTACAGAAAAGTTATTAACTATGCAACACTGAGAGTCCTTAAAACCATCAGTTAATGAAACAAAGAATACATTGAGTGAGAATTGATTTAGAAGTGCAGAAGACAGATGAAAAAGGAATTGCACTATGAGATGATGAAGAAAATATTTCTCTCTTGGAGACTGCAGTAGTCACTGCTGTAGCTCTATTAAAGTGAGAATAGTGATCCAGGGAGCAGCTCTGAGATGAAAAGAGCCCTTTTGCTGGGGTGCCGAGATGCTCCAGCACGTCCTCTGCTTGGGGCAGTCTCACCAGGCTTTACCACAGCACTATGGGCTCTGGTATGTGACAGCGAAAGGTCTCCCCTGGCACCTCCTCTGGTCATACCCAGCCACGTAATACCCCCTCAATGCCCCTCCAGACATTCAGGGTGTCAGCAAGGAAGGGGAGAAAAAACTTCCACATGGGCGTGTGGTGTCCTGATGGCGAGACAAGACATGCCTTTGAAAGCTTTGGGGGAAAAATACTGTGTAAGAATGAGGATTTTTTTTTTATTATTATTGTGTTATCCTCAAGGGCAGAATTTGAAATAGCTGCTAGGAAGTGTGGCCTATTCCCAGTTTACATGAGATATCTTTAATCATGTTCTAGTCAGAGAAAGAAATGACTGCAAGAGAAACTATAAAACCTCTTCATTGCTTTCATCTTTGCTTTTTCACTCAACCTCACATGAGAGAGAGAGGAATCCACAGCCAGACTGATTCTTGACGGACCAGGATTGTTTTAACACAAGGGAATAATTATAAAAGACACATTTTTACTGCAAATACCCCCAGGTCAATTTTTTTTTTTATTTGAACAGAGCCTTGCTCTCACAGTGTAAAGTAAATATTTTCATGATTGTGTGCAGGGGGGAGGGAAATCTTTGTTTTGCCTTAGTTGTGAGGATATTGTAATGATGTAACTGAAAAAAATGATAAGCATGAAAAAGCTTTTAGTGGAAGTGCAGTATTTTAAGTGCTGGAGCACTCAAACTTCCATTTAACTAAAACGTTAAACTTCCATGTAAATAGAAATTAAAATAATACTGAGTAAAGCATAATGCTTTGGCAATTGTGCTTTGATTTTTAGATTTTCTAAGGATCTTGTGGAACTAAGAATGAGCCAAACCGAGGGTGCATCGCTCCACAACGTACAGCATGGGATGTGTGTTCCAGGATCACCTTTATGATCTTCTTTGCAATGCTGTATCACAAAGCCTAGGAAAACATAGTCATGTGGGACTGCACATGAATCCCATCCACTTGTGAAGTAGAGTCCCACTACTGCAAGGTGCAAGAGCTGCAAAGAAGAGAACAGAATGACATTGCGTTGAAAATCTGAATTCTCCTCTCAGACCTGCATGAAAGAAGAATGAAGCCCTTTGTTCCTCAGGTAAGAATAAAGCCCAGTTGGGAGCTCCTTCCCTTGTGGTCTCTGTTGTCTGAGTGGGCAGAGCCCAGCCTGGCCCTGGTGCCCCCGAAGAGGTGAGCCAGCCTGTCCCACTGCAGTGTTTCCTGCTAGTTACTGCAGGCTCCCTAAGGCATCTCCACACCTGTTCTCTGCTGCAGCACAAACACAGTTCACTGAGGTGCTTTGTGTCACGCAGAAGTGAGATTAGATTTTACTGTCCAGTAGAAAATTAATGTATGGATAGAATAGCAATTGGCTTCATTTGTACAGCTTACTCCTGTCATGTACTCCATTGAGCAATGCAGTGCAAAAGGCGAACACCTCCAAGACGAGGTTGCTGGTGCTGAGGATGAAAGGTTCACACTCTGTATTTTTGAGGTTTTACCTCCAGACTAAGTCCAGGTTTAGCCCATGAGTGCCTGGAGGGCATGAGCGGACCTCTGCAGTGCTTTGACCACATCAGCTTCTTCCAAATAAAGAGCCTGTTTGTGGCATCTGAGTTTGCTCTGTGTTGTGAACCAAGGTGTGTGATAAGTCAGTACAATTAGGACACTTCCTTTTAATGTTCCTAGATCCAATTAAAACGCTAATATAGACTCACCCACACCACCACCACCCCACCCCGTGGCCCGTGGGAAGCACTGTAACAAAGGTGTTGGACTTTGATGATCCCTGCGGGCCCCTTCCAGTTCAGGATATTCTGATTCTAGGAAATGTGAGCTACTGGCCTTATGGCAATCTAGTTTCCTGTATTACAAAGTGGTGCCTGGTACATTCAGGCAGAGGAACACAAACGCTGTATTTCTATGACCTAAGACAACCAGGTGAACACTAATGGGTTTGAAATTTATAAAAAGTATTTGTCAGTAAGGTCAGCTCTTAATTTAGTCTATATTCATCTTTCAAATGGAGAAAGACGCATTTCTCAAATCCTTAATGAGCCATGAGTACTTGCTTGTTCTTATCCTGTAGGAAGAAGGATTCAAAGGTAGTGTTTGAGTAGCACTGGAAAGCTTTGTTGTGCAAAGTCTCTCCTTGAGCCTATCTAAACTGAATACTGTTTTTCAGTGTGAGATGAATACCGCTGACTTTCATCTACATCTAGAGATAAACAACTTAGCTTTTATTTCTGAAATAGTTTCTGCTGGCCTAAATTTAAAAACTTAGTGGTTAATTTTAAGGATGTAATGCTGGTGAAAGGAATTCTTGCAAAGTGCCCATCCTTATGGAAGCTGGCAAATTAAACATCTTTGCTCATGAGCTAAGGAAAATATAATTGGGGTGATAGACAGAGACCCTATATGGAGATCCACTGGGAGACAAATGTAACTGTATTCCTGTGTATCCTAATGGTTGTGGCACTTGTCTTTCTGCCCCATGACAAGACAGCCCCAGGTCAGTGAAACACTTAGGGCTGAGCAGTGCCTTGGAGATCTATGGCACTACTTAGTGTGTAAAGCTTGGCACACACCTGTGCTTCACTGGCTTAGAGACAAACTGAGTAATATGTGCGTAATGCTGTACTCAGATTAGCTATGTTCAGTTCTCAGATCTGTATTGATCTGGATTTCGAAGCCTTCTCTGAAGTAACTTTTAAGTTTCTTTTTCATAAACACAAAATGAATTTGATATAGTTGCCTCTTTCACTCAGAGATTTGAAAATACTTTAAAAATATGAATGTATTGATCTTTCACTGTGTGAAGAGTAAGTAGTAGCAACCCATAAAACAGATGAGGAACCTGAAAGTAGAAGAGTGGAGAAAAAAAATCTAATAACAACTGAATGGAATTGGAAAACAAATTTGTCTTGATTGTATTCCCATCTGCTTTGGCTTCAATTTCATTAGCTTTCTTGAAAGGGAGCTTCTGTCAGGAAAGTTTATGAAAGCATTGTTTTAGTAGACATTCAAGAATAATTGAAGACATTTTATTTTGGTTTTGTAATCTGACTTCTTATTCATGAACTTATGCATGCCCATTCTTCTTTACATATGAAAATATCTCGAGTTACTCGTTTTGCTTAGCCAGATTAAAAGCTTCTAAGTAAAACACTGAGCATATATTGGTTACTGAAATCTTTCACAGAAATAAATTCAAATATGTGGTGATCTGTTCTTACCTAACACAAGAATTCCTAGAAAGGCAAAAGTCTGTGAGTGTATGACTTGTTTTTTGTTTACTATGTCTTATGCTACTGATCAATTTTGAATTTAGAGAGGGAAACAGTGAGGGAAGCATAAGAAAAATCCTCAGTAAGGATTAGTACAAGGTAGATAAGTGGTTTTAGTCATGAATAATATAAAGGGATATCTTTTTAAAAAAGGGGGCAGAAAATTATTGAAGTATCATTTGTACATACATTAACTTGTGGAATCCATTGCATGTGGGTGACATTAGAATACCATAACAGTGACTGCAAGACTCACTGATTGTATGTGGAAAGAAAAACTGCAACCACTTTAAATAGGACAACAGTACATAGGAAGAAGAACAATAATGCTAACCATCAGCATTGGGCTTTGGAAGAAGATTCTCTCATAAGCAAGTTATTGCATAATCCTCTGTTATGGGAGTTTCACACCTTCCTCTGAAACATCTGGTGCAGGAATGCAATAAAACACTAAATGAATTTCTGACCTGATGTGGCATGACAATCAATAGAATTCTTTTATTAGCTAGCTCTAGTTTTAAGAACTTGTCATAGTAACAGCACGCAGCTTTGCAGAATGCTAACTTGTGATCAAACATTCAATTTCTTTCGAAAACTAAATCTTTCCTGCACATTTCCTGAAGTCTGGGGACATTAGCCCAGCATGCCCAACCTTCTACCTCTAGAGAAAACATAGGCTCTTGTGGTCAGTTTTTTAACACCTAATGTATGCTGGGTAGGAAATCGGTAGTGGCACAAAGCAGCTGAGACGCAACCAAAATTGCTTTGGACCAAGGAGTCAATCCATGGTTTGGGTGCAGAGTCTGCAGCAATGCCTCTGTCCCCTAAACAGCATTCCACCACAGTATCTTCTCTATCCCCCTACAGCCTCATGGTCCCTGTTAGTATTAGATGTCAAAAGCTAGTGGTTTCTGATCTTCTGATGGATATTACAGTAAATCCAGTCAGGAAATAAAGTGTGCATCAAGACTCAAAGTCAAAAGCTATTATACATGCATCAGGCGTGCATCTGATGTCTGACAGGTGATGCCTGAACAGGGCGCAGAAGGTTTGCAGCTCCTGCAGGTGCTTTGTGGCCTCCCATCCCAGCAGACACTGGACTCTGCAGGTGTGGCCAGGCTCAAGGGAGGTTGATGCCGCTGGAGAAAAGACCAAGGCATCTTAAAATGACCTTGTGGGTCTCCAGGGCTGCTCACAATGAGAATTCAAGGACTCTTTCATGACCACAGTATCACAGCAAGTTCCCATTAAAGTGAAGCACAGGCCACCTTGTCATTTCAGTGAGATGAAAATTATATCCCTCCTGAGCGTTTGAAAATGCCTAACTCTGAAATGAAACCTCTGGTGAGAAACCCTGAGGGGTTCAATACCGAGAAGCATTCCCACAATCCTTCCAAATGAAGCCATGCTGTAAAGCAGTGCATTTTGATAGCAGCCTGAATGATTTTTCCCAAAGAGTGCAGCAAAGTGTTAACACAGCAGCTCTGTGGTTTTGAATTATAAACATGTTTTTGAGGCACATCAAGAGTATTGAATCATATTTAAATATCTCTGTGACTAAAGGGAATATGCTTATGCATCAGGAGGGTTTACTTGGTACTGGATAGCACAAAAAATCAACATGATTTTTAACTGCCATATTTTCATGCAAATGGACTGTAGTAATTTGGAAGATATTCCAGGAATCCCAAACTTTATGCACCACCTCTGAAGTCATCTTCATATAGAATACTATTTAATTTGTCATTAATTAGTAAATTGCTGTGTGAAGCCAACAACTATCTTGACTGAATTGACCAGCACAAGGATTATTCTTCTGGAAATGAACTGAAATTCATAGTGCAGGGCAATTTCCGTGAAAATAGAACAGCCTCTTGTAGCTTTTATTTTAAAGTAAGAATAAAATGTTCCCAAAAGACATTAAAAAAAAAAGAAAAATCCTACCTAAAAGACATAGGCAAGAAAATCTCAACTTGTATATCTGTCCCAGCAGGTTAAAAGACATTTCTTGCAAGGAACTATTTGAAACTTGAATTTATTAGAGACGATTCAGAAGACACTACTAAGTGTAAATCCCTTCTCATTGCATCTCCTGGAAGTCAGGGTAGATTTTGTTGTATGAAATCTTTTCCTCTTTGAAAGTCAATGACTGGGGAGGGGGGCACCAGGGAGGGGAGACTTGGCAGACTGCCACCATCCTCTTCCATTATTTCATATATTACACGTCCCATAGAAATCTGCATTTGCTCGGTTTGCCACCCTGTGTGTCAATGCAGGAACGATTGTTATTTTAACGTTATAAATAATATATGTGCATTCAGAGACGTTTCAGATATTTAGCTTCCTTGAATTCTCACTTTTGCATACTTTCCCCTCCCTATACTCACCCCCTGCCTTCATGTCTGCTACCAAGTCAAAATAAAAGTCTCCCCCATCTCTATCTGCCATTGTTTTTTCCACGGTTGATTGAATGGTGTGCTAGGTTCAGTGAACTTGGTCTTGGCTACTGCTCCACCCAGAAACAACCTCCTCTTGTATACCAATTATCATATGAAAGCTACTAATGTCGTTTTACTGCAGCTCTGCCTCACGTTTCAGAATTGTAAGTGGCATCATGCAGTCCACATTTGCCCAGTTTCAGGAAATAACCCTTCTCCCTGCCTTCTTTTTGCCCATATTTCAGTGGAAAATATTGTCTCCTTCCTTTTATTTGCTAGATCGGTGTCTTCATTTTAATGAATAATTGCTACTTCATACAGGAAAACAATTTTCAATCTGGGATTCTGATGCTGTTAGAAATATTATAGGATCAAGTGGGACTTATCCTGAGGATGAGCTGGTTATTGCAGACAGTGGAGAGAGTTCGTCTCTTGAAGCTTCAGAATGGTGGGAGTCTCTTCAAACAGAGTTTCAAACAGAAAATTGTAAATTTCAGCACAGCACAATAGTAAAGGAGAGAGTCTAATACAGTATAAATTTTAAATGTTGTTGACCAATGTCCCTTACTGATTGTCTGCCCTAAAACATGGTTATGTATAAATGTAAAATATTTTTATATATAGAATATATGCATGAGCATATATGAATATGCTGTTGTGATTTTGAGAGGTTAGTATCAGGAGAAATTAATTTGCTCTTTACAATAGTGTTTGAGTGTCAAGAGAGATTCTTTGTTGTCATTACGTGTTTAGTAGCCACATAGCATAGGTACAAAATCTCACTCCGTGTCACCACTAAATGTATTTTGAATTTGTATTAAAGAGTGAGCCAGTTTTCTGATGTTGAAACAACAGCTTCACAAAAACAGGTATAATTTAAAGTATGAAACGCATTTGCCCACGTATTTTTCTTGGATTTAGGCAGAAGACACAATATATACCAAAACTTTAAGTGTTCTTATTTTTTTAGCATGTTTATTCTAAAGAAATCTTTACAAGAAACTAAAAGTGTTAACAGCTGGTATTATTAATCTCAGTAGCAGGAAATGCAACATGACTGCCTTTACTGGGTGTGTGTGGGAGAGGACACTTCACTTCCTAAAGGAAATATTGGGTTTTCATTATTTTTATGTTTGTTGTTCCCACAAAAATGGGCCTAAGTGTTTTGAAAGCATTATAAATATGGTTGCAATTTGGCACTGTGAGCTGGTTGCAGGCGCTGTGTGTATGTCTCTCTGCTCGTGTGTGGAATTTGGCCAGTTCCAGCTCTGAGTTGGTCACAAGCGGCCAAATGGCTTTCAGTTTTCTTTTGTTGTTTCTGCATTCCATACAGGGTAAAACCTTTCAGGCTCTACTTCAAGGTACAATATGCTTCTCTGAGAAGATAAATTACTAAAATGCAGTGTCTGCTTGTGAAAACTCCAGCTTTGCAAAGTTACGCTCATTTGGTCTCCAAGAAATAACCATTCTATCCTTCCAGGTCTCAGTTAAGCCAAGCCACATGCTAATTTTCTTTTACCTTTGAAGTTCTGATGGTCTTAAGGAAATGTGTGTTTAAGAGAAAAATGACATCTGCTTCAGCATGAAGGAGTCGAGGTGTCTGGTGTGGTTAATCTGGAAAGCTCTTCTTCACTAGCATTTGGAGTGGAGCGATTAGGTGTGAGTGCCCAGTCTAGTATTTGGGTTTATGTAGCATCACAGCTTATTGTAAATATTATGAGACAACTGGAATAGGCAAACAGTCTATTGTTTATCACAGAACCTCATCTTTTATTACTTGGCTGCGTAAATATCTGAGGTGTGATAGGCTCAATCATGAGAGGGGTGGGCCATCCTCCACAGCAAACCAAGCGCTGTCTGTTCTTGTTGGTCTCACACAGATTTGAAGTTACAAAGGCAAACAGGTTTCTAAAGCAGCAAACAAAAGTGCCAGACTATACTGGAGTCCTGATGGAGCCCAAATGCCACTATGAATTGCAGGTTTGTGTAAGCCGCTGCTTCCCCTGTTGTCTAGATCTTTAATAATGTGTTCTTTGCCAGGTTATCTGGGGGTTCATTTTTCTGTTGCACCTAGGTCGTTGCAGCTACTAAAGAAAATTATCACTTGGAATGAAATATATATATATAAATACACACATACAGCATGAATATATGGAGTGAAATACGTGTGTGTACATAACACATACTGAAAAACAAGGCAAAAGGAATGTTTTGAGACATTTGAGAGTGTTAATATTGATTACTAAATAGATTAAGAGACAGCCACAAGAGGTTTTGTCAGGAGATCAAACTTTACCTGTGTGACAGTGTTAATACTATGAGACATGAACATTTATCAACAAAACAGTTTCAGCTGCTTGGCAAAAAGCATTGCACCTCTGAAGTGTTTTGTCATACAGCTTCTCCCACCTAACAAATCATGGTGTTATACACTTAAACTTGCTCACATCAAGGAGAAAAATGTTTCCAGCAGGAGGCTGTATCAGTAAAGTTCTTGATTAAGGAATTCTTCAAAGATATTTTTTATTTAGAGTCCATAATTATCACATTCTTGATAGAAAGGTGGCAACAAGAATGTTAGAACCAGCTGGATTGGATCTGTGGTTCATCTGGCCCCTCTTGGCTCATGCAGTAAATGACTGTACTAAACTTTACATGGCAATATAAAACCTAGGAGCATAAGAGATTTCTTCTCATACATTTTCTTCCAACTATAAGTGTCCAGTAACTTCTCCAAGAGAAGTATGAATCTGAGACCTGAAGAAAATCACATGTCTACGCAAAAAAAAACCCAAAAGTAAGACTGATAAAACCAACTTATGCAGAACAGCCATTCCATGTCTATCTGAACAGCAGGTTCAAATCTATCTCTGAATCACTGATGGATGTCTTTAGGTTTGATTAATCTGAGGGTTGATTGAAGCTTTTGTCCTATAATCTTCTGTCTTAATCCACACCTCTGCTTTTCAGTCTACATTATAGTATCTGTATTAATAACGAAGAAACTCTTCCTTTTCCAAAAATCTTGTTGACATCACTCAATGGAGACTCCAGAGGAATAAACCAAAATTAAACATCTGTAAAGTAATCAGTATATGACCCTTAGTAGGGGAGCTCTTAGGACACAGTGCATTTGCTTCCTGACACACACCCAGAAGGTCTCCTTCCAATTAGAAAAGAGCAAAACGAACAGAGGAACTTTTCCCTCAATTTTAGCTCCTGATTCAAGGATGAAAGTAAAACTCCTAGAGGTGCTGTAAGTGCAGCATAAAAGAGGAAGGAGCATAAAGTGACCATAGAAAAGGATGGAGAAACATGCAGATAATTTGGGTAGATGACTACTGGCTGCTGGTCACAACTGAGCTGAGAGCTTTGGAGCTGTCACAGAAGTGAGGACAGCTTGGTTGTTTTTGCACAACACAGAGTGTAATTCATACCCAGCCTTCAGCACAAGACTTAGGAGCTGAAAGCCAGACTGTGACTGACTTTGGCATTCCTGGTGTGCTCAAGTTGGAGACCAGTTGCTCAGGACTCATTCTGTGGCATAAGGTCAGACATTTCAGCTCCATCCAGTCGGAGAAAGGGCAGCTTGTTTGCATTCTCAGCACCCAAATATTTTAAGGAATCTGAAAAACAGAATGTTTTAAAGCTCAAAAAATGTGTTGAATGTGCCTTTTAAAATTGTGTATAACTTTATACTCACCAGAGGTTTTACACAATTCGGATCTGTACAGGTTATTAGAGTAAATAATAAAAATAGAAGTGACCCAGAGTATAATTTATGTTGGAATATGTAGCACTGTTTGATGAGGGTGTCTTACTGATAAATTCCATTATTTGGGAGACTATCAAGACAGGTTACATTTGGGGAATGCTATGAATAGGTCTCTATCTCCGTGATATTACCCCAAACAAAAAGAGCTGGAGGAACAGAGATGGATTTTCAGCTATCAAAACTATTACCACTTCAAAATGACATTTTTGTTCTGATAAAAAGTTCAGCATTTCCTTATTATTCTGACATTGTCAAAACAATATTTTCAGAACATTTTTATAAGATTCTTATATTTCATTTTTCTGCCCAAAATTTGATTACAAAAGATTTTGTAATGTTTTTGTTTTCTACAAGATGGATATCTGATGTTTGAGCAGTACTAGTCTACATTTTACTTCAAAGCCTAACTGAACTGTAGCCTACAGAAATCTCTTCAGTGGAAATTAATGCCGGGTCTATTGGTTATATAATAAATGCCAACAGCTGTCAAAAGTAGAGTGAAGCAAAGGGGGGGAAAAGAGACAGTAATTGTCTTATAAGAGTGCCTCATGGTAATTCAAGAAACATTCTGCGAATTCCACCTCAGTGGGGTATGAAATAAAACCCACATTATGATGGATTGGGAAAACCTGGGGTGGCCCAAAGCTACTTTCTCTAGGATGATTTCTTCCTCTTTATTTTTATTTTCTGATAGCTTCCCTAACTCTAACAAGAGTAGAAGAAAAATTGGAGACAGGAAAATGTATGACCATGGTAGAGAAAAAAAAAAAGGGAAAAAATCTTTTGCAATATCAGATAATCTTGAAATACAATAATATATCTTGCAAACCTGTGAGATCTATAGCTGGCTTATAACTGATCAATTTTCCACCCAGGTTTACAAGAAAAATAAAGACCACTAGAGTTCATAAATCAACATTTCTTAAGGTGCTTGTATGTTTTCTCTCTCCTGAAGGTTAGTGATTTTAAAAGTAAGCTATAAAAATCAACACATGCAATGAAACTTCGGCATCCTAGCAAAAGGGTATTTGTAGGGCCATGTATATATAAAGAGATAATACTTGTGTACTATATACTATCTGACCATAATTAGGCTTTGAAATTCATTATATAACAAATGGCTGTTGATGTCTATGAAAGCAGCAAAGTATTTTGATCCCATGGTTTTTGGCAATCTCATTGACAGTTCTGTTTTTATAGAGGTGCAAACACACCTAAGCCTCAGAGAACAGGTTTGCCTTCCTGTTTTGAACTGGCTCCCGTGGATAGTTTTCTCTGACTTTACACGGAAGTCAAACTGCTGGAGGGACACAGATATTGTGGGGCTTCCATGAACAGCAAGAGTGATGGTGCAGTGTTAGACATATCTATTTCTAACCGAGGTGTTACAAGTCACTTGACCAGATCAATGGTCTCTTTGGGAGGACTGTCTACACATAACTAGGTATATTGCCCAACATTTTCCCCGTCTTTTTCAATGGGGCTGCCAAGAGAATTGAAAGGCTCCATGGCTTTAGTGAGGGCAATATGAAACACAGCTCTATAACTGCTCTACCTGAAGCCCTTGAAGGTGTGCAGGTATCCCAAGCGTGCCCTTTTCACCTCTCTCCTTACAGAAGACTGGGACAATATTTGTCAGTTATGGCCCACCCTGCTGCCAGGTGACCCTCTTTGGGATTCAAAGTTTAGTGGCAAATATACCATCCTGAGCCTGAGGTGACGGGGACACTGCAATATCTGTCTGTGAATAGCTCTTTGCTGAAGGTCAGTGCTGGAGCTCCTGCTTTGCAGTAGCTGTGGCAGTGTCAGGTTTCACAACAGATCTGAAATTCCTGTCTGAAGTCCTCAAGGCTCAGCACCCAGCTTAGCTGGGGATCTAAAGCAGCAGAAGCTTGATTTGCCATCATTCAGCGAGGCACAGCCATGTGTAAACCCACATCTGTCTATCATGACTTCTTTGTCTAATCCACTTGCTCATATTGCCTCCTCTGTTTGGCTGTACATTTTAGTTCCATTCACCATATAGGAGTGTTAACAGGTGTAGAGACACCAGCCTGTCATGGTCATCTGTGTGCTGCATGTACAAAGATGCTTTAAGAAAAAATTTAGAAGTACAATGGACTTAAAAGATTGGGCTCCATACTTCCTGGGTGTAAATTTTAGGTTATAGGCATTTTAGACACTTAAATAACACCTGAGCTTAATTTTGTCTTTCAAACCCCAAAACCAATGCCCTTTCAGGGTCAGCAGTCAGTCATGCTGGGCCTGCTTCTGTCCTCCTTTCTTACTTCATCTTGGTTTTCGACAATGTAAAAATTCTCCTGCTTGTTCAGCTAATTTCCTATGCTCTCTGAGTTCCCTGGGAGCCCACCTCCCATTCATACTCAGCCAGCTCTGAGTCCTTAACTACATTATACACCTTAAATTGAAAGGAAGAAAAATTGCTCTTCAGTTTGCTGACAGTTTGCTATGAATTCTTAGATGTGCTTTTTCCCTCCTGCAGAAAGGACCAGATCAATGATATTTCTGTGATGATCTGGATGCCCTGTGCCATCCCCACAATAAGTGCTGGAAGGCACAAAGAGCTCCCAAGGCTTTAAGGGGCACAAATCTCAGGATTCCTTCACAGCTCACTGCCTGGTTTGCTTGCTCTCTGTGTTTCGTTTGAAGAGGAAATTGTGTTTCCACATGAGAAGAAAATACACCTGGCAGTTTTGAATACTGAAAGATAGCTGTGGCTGAGCAATGCAGCTAAGGTGGCTTTCTAAAGTTGCTTTGCAGCACTGACAGCAACTCAGTGTAGTTCCTTAGCCCAAATACTTTTACGGTTAGAATATGTTGCCAGAAAAGGAAATCAGCTCTTGAGGTGCATTATCTCCTTTCAAGACTGTCCTGGGGGCACTTACTCATTATCCTGGAATAAAACAAATGAAAGCTGTCTTTTAAAAAAATATTGTTCAATCCATTTAGAATCCCTGGAGCTGACTATTTTACATTTTTGTGGCTTGATAAAATAAAACCAGCAATTAGCTTACATGTATTTATCATTTATGGTTCTTTCCTTCTCTTTGCAGCTCATTTTGAATACTATAATCCTGACAGATTAACTTTCTACTAAAATTATTATTAGTTCCTGGAACTATGAATGAAATACAATAATATGTTCACTGTGACTGATGGAGGGAATCGTCATTCTGCTAGGTAGCATTTTAAGCCAATTCCCTCTCAACAACAATAACAAAACCTTCCACAATAAAAAAAAAATTTTAAAAAAACCAACAAAAAGTCTGTAGACCAATACTCATGTGTGTAATTGTAACCCTTTTTCAGAGCCTTTTTCTGTAAATCTTGCTCTTAACATTCTATTGCTGTTAGTGATAATTTTGGTTTATCTCAATGACATTGAAAGCTCTGTATTTTGTCCTTTCACACAAATAATTTCCAGCTGAGAAAAAAACTCAGCTACTTCTGGAAAACTGCATAGTTGTGGAGGTGCCAGAGAACTGGATGGGTTATCTGCACAGGTTAAGTGAGGACATACTTGGCACTCTCCCTTCTAGCTCTGGTGGGCAGTGACAGTAGGTTTGCAGTTGTAACATATTACTCTAGGACTTGTCGACTGCTCTTCCTGCTTTATGTTGAATTTGAGGGGGAAAAGGGGAAGAACACACAGGTGTTGGGTAAGCAGTGGGTATGCAGCACTGTAGTTCACAGATGAAGCAAACTGGAAGGATGCTGCTGAATGAGAGGTGGCTGTCCTTGCTCGCAGCTGTGGATGTGCTGTGTGATGTCAGAGCCTGTGCTTGGAGAACTTCAGCCTCCTATGGTAAAACTGCAGCTGACACAGGGCCAGGGTACAGACACTGCTTGAGCTGATAGCTCTGAGCCTTTCTGAATAGCAAAATTTGCATTCCCTTCTTGGAACTGTGTAGTACATAACTTTTCCAGTGAATATGCCTGGGCTATTTTCATTTTGTAATTACCATCTTTACAAATTTACTATTTGCCATTTCATTTGCACGAGCAAGTGTGAACATAAAATATCCAAAGCCTTTGTAGCTTGCTTTACAGAGGATTATTTCAGGCCTAGATATAATATTTGGGATCTGCAGCGAGAGATATGGCTTTCAAGAGGCATCCTGACACTGACTTGGCATTCAAGTCCCACCTGCTGAATGCCAGTGGGATCCTGTCCATTGCTTTCAGTCTTTGGATCCCACCCAGAGCATTCTCAAAGGTGGGCAGGAACCGGGAGTGTGGGCTGGATTAGGAAATCACAGAGTTCTGAGAGAGATTTTCTTTTTCATCAAAATTTATTTTTTGTCAGCATTTTCTGAACAGCTCAAAGAACAACTGCTCTGGAAATTGGAGAGTTTATATTGTCCAGTAATTTGTGCTACATTCCCGAGTTCAGTTTTCATATCAGAATGTCTTCTAAATAATTTTAAAGCTACATCACAAATTTTAACAATTATTAGAAAATTAAAGAGGTGTTTTCTTTATGAGTTTACTTTGTATTACACTAATTTCCTCTAAAATGTGGGATACATGTTTCTAAGGCCTTTATTCTACTACATGAAAGGATGATGATTGGTATCTGTTGCTCTCTTATCCTACTTTATTGTTGGAATTCTGCAGCAGTTTTTAATTTACTTATTCCTCTTTAAGCAGAATCGAAACCTCAGTGCCTGTTTTCCTTTGCTGTGTTTTTGTGTTCCCACATTGTACCAAAACAGCTTTATCTTTCCCTTCTCGTGCAGTGTGTATGTTCAAAGACTGTCGTTTTGGCTGGAAACTCCTAGAAACTAGCACACAGGTATATTTTCCCCCACTTTAACCATTCATCTTCTTAATCTCCTGCTGCTTACTTTCACTGGTAGCACAGCCCTCTTCTCTAACAAAGCATATATTCGTATGTATCCTACTTACTCCACTGATCACCCTGGGTGCTTAACAACACTTGCTGCCGCTGTCATTTCCTCGCTGCCATTACCAGGAAGAAATCCCTCTGCCAGGTCCCTGGTGACTGTGGGCTGCGTGCGGCTGGGCAAGGTGGAGTCCCTAAGTACCAGAAAGATTAAAATCAGCATCTGCTACTTAAAGCATCTTGTATTCCTGTTGTAGGCTTTAGCCCAGTGAGTATTCCAAGTCAAACAATACTGTGGCTGTGAATTGTTGTCTCTCTTGCAGCCTTATTTCTCATTCTTGGCTTGTGTCCTAGGACAGGATCCAGAGCAGTCGCTGACTACAGCGATACAAAAGAAAACACACCACAAAAGAAACATTTGCACAATCTGCTTGCGAGCACACTGCTGCTGTTGTGTGTTTCTGCTGAGCTGGCCCCCAAAGTACAGGTAGTTTAAATCCCCCAGGATTAAAAGACGAACAAGCAAACAGAAAGTTGAACTCTGTAATTTCTTCCTTTTTGAAGAAAGAGGCAACAGAGAGGAAAAACCTTTTAGATATTCTCTTTAAGTGCTCTTGAGTCTGAGGACTGTGACAGAGAAACACTTCAAAATCCTCATAGTCCTTTAATGTCTACCCAAGCTGCAGTGTTAGTGAAACTCTGCTTAACACTCATCTTGCCTTCTTACCTCTCCTCTCAAGAAGATACCAGACCTCAGCACAAGGAAAATTACTGCTTCCAAATGAGGCAACCTTCAAAATCTGTGCCTGAAATTACTTTGAGAATTTGGTGGTAAACCCCATTTCTGGTATTCTTTAATGAACTCCATTAACTACAACATCGATCCAGGTGGGAGCCTTTTTCTAGAACTACTGGTGGATGTCCTAAACTCAAGATTATACTCTGGATTTCCTAAGTAATTTGGTTTCCCAGAAATCGGGATGATTTCCCCATGGAAGCACAGGAAGGTTTATCAGCTCCCCAGCCAGTGTGTCCCCTTCTGTCCTACCACTGCAGAAGGAAAACAGAAAGGAAAGTATAGCCCTACTGAAGACAAGTGGAGTTTTTTTTAGAAAGGGTCTTCAGGAAATGGCAGAGACATAAAGATGGTTCTATTTATCAACAGAAATTGAAGGAGCTAAAAAATTTATAATTGCCATTATTATTATTATAACAACAAAAATAGCTAGAAATAAGACTAAGAAAAATGTGCAGAGAAGATGGAAACAAAAGTTGGACAGAAAATTATTTTTGGAGAGAATTGAAATCTAAGTAAAAAATTGGGTCTGAAGACGAAGGCATGTGGAGATAGAAGAGAGAAATGGCAGCAAAATTAGAAGATACATTATTAGAAAATACATTAAGGAAAAGTATCCTAAGAAAACATACAGATATTGAAATCTACCAAAAAGGCAGATAACAAAATTAGGGTAGAAAACTTAAAAAGAAGGAAAACCGTGAAATAATAGGAGTCAAGATACAGATTGGATGACTGGCTAATCTGGAACTCAGTTTGAGGCCACCTTTTTTCTTTTTTCCCATTAATGTAAATACTCCAGCCTTCACATAGACATGCATCTCTGGACATGTAGTGGCAGAAGACATTACTGCTGGCAAGTTCAGCATGCCAGGATTTTCTGAATGTGGAAGAACTGGTGTCTTAGATTTAAGCTACTCCCACTTACCTCTCTGCTTACATCATGTGTGGTGCACAAGAACATGTAAGTTTTTCACTATATTTCTCAAGTGCAATTATTTTTGCTACTCAGAATTATTTTGCACCTCCAAATGGGATAGATGATACAAATCTTAATCAGAATGTAACAGAGTGTTTCAAGCTTCCTACCCCCAAACCAGCCAGTATTAAAATTAGATATATTTTTTGTATACTGGGATTCAGGATCAACGCTGTGTTTTCATGTGCAGCTCATTGCTTCTCTCCCATCAGCTCTTGCCTCATCACTGAGGGTTCGATGGATGAATGCAAGTCTATTTTCTCTGTCTCCAGCCCCAGTCCTGTACTTGAGGAGGACACCGTGTTGCTCAGAACATTTGCTTGGGGGCAATTCCCTGGTCTGCTGCCAGCTGCAACCATGGGCAAATCCCTTTGCCCCTCCAGGGCTCGGGTCTGAGGCAGCACATCCAACTGGCTGAGATGGGAGCAAACACACTAAAGCTTCTCAAACACGGGGCTAAAACCTCTCAGCTCCCAGTGGCACTTGAAGGTGTTGAGGCCAGCGAAAAGGCAACAGCAAAGCCTGGTTTTCGGCTACTGAAATGTCAGACGAAGGACTTGGAGCAGGAGGAACCCACTTGGAAGCACAGCTGTGCAAACCGCTTCACTGACCTTTGCAATGTTCCTCGCTGCGCACTCGCCTTTCCCCAGCTCAGCCTCATCTCTTTTGTTCCAGCAATGCCTCTACTCAGCGCCGAGCTGGGCTTGGTGCTTTGTTAGGTCCCTCCTTGGTGCTGGCACCAGAGACACTTCGCTTCCCTCTTATCTGGCCTCCTTGCTTCACCTTTTCTCTATCACCCGCATTATTGTAGCACAGATATACTACCTTGGGATCAAAACAGCCCCTCTCCACACATATGTAAATTCTAAATTACCTCATCCTTAATCTAGGAAACAGGCAGCTTTCCATATTAGCTGGCAATCTGCTCCTCCACAGCACTGTGGTTCAGAGAGGAGCCCATCGCCCTCAGTGAGGCAGCGCTCACCCACCCCGTGGCTGTGCCACATGCCTGGCTCCTGCTGGCTGTGCCACATGCCTGGCTCCTGCTGGCTGTCCTGGCTGTCCCAACCCCAGTGTACCAGAATGCCAGTCCTCACCCACATTCACAGCTGCACTGCCATTTAGAGAGGTGTGATGGAGAAATTTTGTAAAATCGTCCCCTCTGGACACCGGTTTTACCTGGTTACCAGCTTTCAGAATCCTTCGGCTGCTGGCAGTTTTAGGGCAACCAAGCCAGGTGGGCTGCCACAATATGGTCATTAAGTTCATCCCATTTGTGTGCTCCTATTAGAGCTGACTGACAATTAGACTGATTGCTCACATGCATTTTCATGTGCTGCATGCTTAGGTATTAGTGCACCTTACAGGAGAACATGAGAAGCATGTGCTAAGGGACAAATTGAAATGAAAGGGAATAAATTAGCATCTTCCTTTAAAAAAAGCATGACTTATTAACATCTGTTTTGTTCAAAACCAGATGGAGAAACTCAGGCATTCATGTAAAATGCAAGCAATTGAATTATCTTCAGTGTTCCTTGATAGCGATTGAGAAACTGGTATTGTTTTCAGTGTATTTCACAACTGGTTGCCTTGAAAAACTGCTTACTGGTATATAATGTTTACCACTAACTGAGAAAATGATCTGGTGCCTGAATGGAGAATTATCGAAAGGGTGTTTATTGTCTTCTTGCTGCCTTCCCTACGATTTAAACAGGCATGAAGGGAGCCGGCTAAGTGATGCCCTGCTAGGGAGCTGTTTTCATTTGCAGCCACTAGTGAGTGCTCTTGAATAGTTTTTCAGGGCAGAGAGTCCTTGAAACCCTCTGAGCTGCAAAGTCTGGATCTCTGGGCGCATTTGTTGGAAACGGGAGAAAGAATGTGATTTATAAGGGGGGAAATGCGGTGCCATCGGTGTGGAGGGGACTTCCCCAAACCGGGCATGAAACGGGGCTGCAGAAGCAGATGGAGTGGCAGGGACCTGGCTTTACTGGGAGGGATTAAAAATAAAACAGCAGTGCTGACAATCTGCATCACACAGTCACTTTTATTTCTGTCCTCTGGTAATCCTGCAGCTTTGTCAGGAGTTTCGATTTCAGCCTACTTGTACCTGTTGTTACTTGTTTTGTCTTGTTGCACGTGTGCACGCCAGCTTGCAGAGGTAGACACTTAGGCAAGTAAATAAACAGCAAATGCTGGGTATTAGCCCGGGCTGAATTCTGAGCCTTGTACAAACAAACATAGTTATAGCTGGCTGAAAAGCTAATGAGTTATTTAGATTTGGAAGAAACAAGTTGTAAGTTACGGACACATTCAATTAAAGCTTTTGATGTGCAACTTCACCAAGGGAATATTTATATTTTTACATTGACTGAGGCTTGATACTGTCCTAATAATAAAATGAAGACTTTGTATTTACATGCCTGAACAGAGGCTGAGATATTAATTAATTTAAAAGGGACAATAGAAACCTCTAGCAGTATGTGATAATGTTTGTGCATGCAGCAATGGCAGTTTAGAAGATCTGTGAAGCTTCTCGGTGTGCTAAACTCTTCCTTCTCTTCTGGGTTAAAAGCCTATAAAACTTAGTGCTTCAGATATCCAAGTTACTTTAAAAATTCTGCTGAAAAGAAACAAGCTTCATTGCTTGTGATTCTTAGTTAGTCATCACCAGTTAACTCCAGCACTCATTTTCCTCCACCCCCTCACCCTACACAATTCATACTCATTGTAATTAATTTTATGGCCTTTTTAGCAAAGGGAGACCTCTACATTTTATGCTACATTGCACAAGCAATTGAAAGTTGCAGATGAAAAAAACCCAAGCACCAAATGTTTAGCAGGTTTTTATTCTATTTTAAATGAGCAACCTATTTAAATCAATTATCAGCTTAAAATGAGCAGCCTGATCTAATTAGTGTTAGCCCCTGGTGGGTTAATGAATGAAAGGGAGGTCCTGGGCAGATGTGCTTTCCCCCAGGATATTCTTCTACTGACCACATTGACACAGAATCTTTCTAGGTAGGAGAATTTTATCAAACAAAATTGCGGAAAACCAGAATTATAAGATGTAGAGTTATTAAATCTGTTAGCAGAACAATGTGCTTTTTGCCTTTGGAGCCTTTTTTTCAGTTTTGTGGGGTCTTCTTGCCATATTTTTTTAAGACAGGATTTATTACTGTGAGATAAGTCATTACAAATCCCAAATAAATTGCTTTTAGAATTAGCATATGAATTCATTTTCTTAAGACATGAGAATTAAAGGTACTTATGGAAAATGCCAACTAAAATCTTCAAAATCTTGGTCAATAAGAACAGATTAGCTCATATCCATCATTTCTGTTCCTCTCTCCTCCTTCTCAGTTCTCCATTTACTTAACCATAGCATCTTCTGAGCTTTATTACGTAGCCAATTAGTAAGTTTAATGTAGGACATGCAAAAAAAGGATAAAATATCCTAAGTATTATTAATTATGGCAAAGGGAAAAAAATTATGTTCTTAATGAATGGTCTTATTTTCTTAACCCTTTGATGCATTCACTGGCTATTCCACCATGAGCGCACAGATGTTTGTGTTTTTTGAAAATTATGTTTCTGGAACTAAATGCTAAGTTGTTGGTTAATATTTCAATTTGCTGCTGTACAGGACTTCTAGGTTTCTTATACTGGATGTGACTTTAAAAGTGGGTCCTACTGCTTTCCCAACTTTCCCTGAATTTTCCCCTGCCTGTGTGGGTCCATAAAGATGAGAGGGTCACACCAGGAACTGCAAGGTACCCCCAAAAACCCGCCTGCTGCACTCTCCAGTGGGGCTTGTATCCTCCTTCATGAAATTGGTGGGTTGCCTTTCACTTTTACAGATGTAATACTAATTTTCTAGATTCCCATCAGTCTGTTCAGAAGTACATTTATACAGACATGAGAGACTATAAAATTTACAAATATTCTCCAACAGCAACAAAAATATTGATATGTTGTACTCCTGGATCCTTAGGCTCTGCTAGATGAATAATCAAGGCTTCCTAAATTTCTGTTTTACTGGGATAAAGAGATATGTTGAACAAACTCTGGAGTATTTGATAGTAGAGAGTAAGCTTTAAATGTAGAAAAACTCACTTGTTGCTGTTTTGAAACATTTTGAATGTCTTGGAACAGTCCATAGACTCTATGAATGGCTTGACAGTCATGGGCTGCTGGGACTTCAGCAAAAGCAACAGATTTACTAGGAAAGTTTTTCCATGGCTTTGCTCAGTGGTATGCACGTATGTCTGTCAGAAAAGGTCAAAAGGATTTTTAAAAGATGGTTGTGAAAATGTCCTTTTGAAATCTCCAAATAAGTGCATCAGCAGATGTATTAAAAAGTGATAGTGCATAAGCAACCGCTGACCCACTTGCTCTTCCTGGGTTTGCTATTTCTATTTTACTTCTGTATTACAGGGGCTTCTCTGAACTTTCAAATTTTATGCCTTTGTACTTATAAGGGGAATAGTCTCATTAGTACAGAAGAGCTTCTAGACAGACCCGATAATTACACAATAATACATAAATATGCAATATTTATCTGGACATTTTGATGTGGAAGGTTTAAAGCATTTGCTGAGTGATGTTCGCATGCTTTGAAAAGGCTGAATAAACTGCAGAGCATGTAATTTGAAAAGTATTTGAGAACTATGTTTTGGGTTTTTAAATGAAATCCTAGCTTCAAGTTTTTTTGAGGAGAATATCTACTGCCTTTTGGGGAGAGAAACCAGGAAAAATAATTTCTGAGGGCTTTTGTTTCCTCCTTTTGAAAGCAAAATTAGAACCCAATAGATAATCATAGTTTCACCATGAGTTATTACAATGATTTATTCAATTAACCTCATGAATATAAGCCCTATCATTAAATAAGCTGAATTTGAGCGTAACAATTACAACTTTTACTAACTGGAAGCAGTGTAAGTATTAAGTGTTTAAATATACCAATATTGGAGCGTGATAATTTTTAAACATAATTACCTCTTTTATTATATTTTGATTAGATTAAAATTAATGCATTATTAAGCCATGATATGTTCTACCATCTAGACCTCTGTATAGACAAAGATAGGAGTTCCCCCCCGCACACACCCTTTTCTCAGATCTAAATTAATTAAATTCCCTTTAATTATAATTTACCAAAAAGCTCCACTTTTGCCACTATTATGTCTTTTGAACTTTGAAATTCAAAAAAAAAAAAAANCCTTAAAATAGTCTTTTGCGGGAGAACTGAACTGTCAGCGAATTCAGGCAAAATTAATTATTTCAGCTTGATAAACCTTTTCATCTATTTGACTCCTTATACAGAAAAGCCAATTAATAATGTCAAACATGCTTTGCCTCTGGGGACCAGCGGGTTGTAATGAGTGTGTTTACCACGAGTGGCTATAGCAGGGAGAGCCGCGCGTAGCGGCGCTCTAATCGCGCCACACCTGTCAAGCTGAGTCTCATTATCTGTGTACCAAGGGCAAACCTCATTTTGTCAGGAGTGGTTTTCCAAGAACTAACAACTGCCTGGGGAAGCGTACAGGACTGTCGGCCAGTAGACGAGTCACTTAATTACCAATCAGAGCAGCAGGAGTGAATTCCTAATGTTCTTTAGTACTGACCCAGCTAATCACCGGGATGTGCGTCTCACCTTATCAGGGTGCTGGGACCAACCATTCATTTCCAGCACGGAGCTAATTCACCGCATTCCTCTGTGCTCTGATAGGCTGGGATGGATGACGTTGCTGGGTACACAGATATTCATCAAATGCACGTTATTGCACCACTGTAACCGATCGGATTGTCTTCCGATTAATAGCAGGCTGGCTCTTGGTGATGGGATGGTCACCTCTGGGCTGACCCCGGAGCTCCTTCTGAAGTGAGCACACAGCAAATGCAGCTCTCTAAGACAACAAAGGGCTGACTTTGGAGTGGATTATATTTCAAAACCCATGTATACACATTACCTAAGCCCTTGGAACTTCCCCATGGGATAAATAGTATTATCCTTACTTTACATATTGGGAATGGAGACAAACTTCTGCAGAGCTGTTGAGGAGTGCAGTGTTCTTGGGAGAACTCCTGAAGGACTCAGTGATGCTGTGGTGACTTCATTCTCCCTCGGCCCTGGGAGCATCTATCCATCACTGCAGCTTATCCAGTTTCTGGCTAAAACAAGTAGGAACCAGCAATACAAAAAAGTCCATTGTATTTCTTCCCAGGGCTGATGGTGTTGGGCTCTCCCTGAACCCACTCTGAGCAGCATCAGTTCAAATGCACAACGTGCAGAGGTGCAGGCAGGTGCCCGTTCCACGTTCAGGTGAGGTCCTTCACAGCTTTCACAGGGTTTCTCAGATAACCAAGGGTTGCAGAAAGGGTTTGGTGAAGGCATCATTAGAATTGGAGAGATTCCCAGCCCAGATTATCAGACTATACTTCATTTCCTTATTGCCATGTATTTTTAGCAATGCTGCTCTCTGTACAGAACACACTGCTGTTCTTAGGAAGTTGATTCTTTCTTGCTCTATTTGGAGATGACAAATGATAGGCAAAAAACTCCATGCAGGAAAGTTTTGCTTAACATATGCTAAACTAACTGGGGTGAGACTGCTCTGAAATTCAGGAGTGCTAATAGATATCGGAAAATCCAAAGTGACTGCCTGCCAAAAGAGATTTTGCAATTCATTTATTGCAGAATAGATGCGGAAGTCAAAACGTCTGTTTATCACATATGTAAAAAGAGCAAAAAGCTCCATAAATACTGCAAAATAAGTAGAAGATTTGTTCCCTCTTCCCCAGCAAAGTCATCACCATCACCA
>VWZG01010127.1:198829-294297 GCA_013396735.1 Grallaria varia
ATGAGATGGTTCTGTTAGATGACATCTCAGCTTCTTCTTGCCTGATGTTTGGAGGCATGGAGGGATGTTTGACAGCAGATACCCACAGGGTATTTTATGGCCTTTGTGTTTAGAACCACTCCTTGGGTATTGCTGGGTGTTTTGGGGGTGTTTTTTTTAATTTTCTTTTTTTTTTAATCATCTTTATTTTGTATTGTGGGAGTGAATTGTCATGTTCCGAAATGACAGCTGCACTCACCTGCCACCACTGTTCTGAGTGATTAAACAAAGTGAACTCTAATTCTAGCCAAATTAATGCAAATAAGATGGAGATGAGAGGGGGAAGAAGAAAAGTGGAGGGAACCCCAACTACTCAAACATCTGTGTCTTAATGTCAGACAGCCACATGCAGGAAAAATTCATTTCCCTTGTGCCACAGCTTATCCACTGGGGAGGAGATTATGGCAGTCAAATGAAAACAAATATAGACACTGTCAGCGTAAAAATGTCCCCAGAGCAGTTTGTGAGCAGGAGGAGCTGGGACCAGGTCAGCAAGATTCTGTCCACGTGGATTCCTATTCTCTGCTGAACTATCACAGTTCCAACAAGCCAGCACAGCACAGCTTGTTCTCTTGATATTTAGCTCTGGGGACACACATCACACCAGATGAATGTTTATTGGAGGAGCTACCAAGGAATGGTGGATCCAGGGGCCAGACTGCTGTTAAAATACTGTCTTGCCCTGCATTTCCTTCCTTAGAGTGCAGTCTTGCAAAGCAGCTCAACATGCTGAAGTCAAACTTACTACTAGTTTGTGTACAGAGTAAAATCTGATATCTCACCTCATTTTAGGGCAACCTTTGCTAATCTGCTGATCGGGCCTTGCACATTCAAAAGCAGTGTAAAGCAGAACAAGAAATCAAAGCAGTGAGCTGGGGAAAAAACAGGCCTGGGATAGCCAGTAAAAGAGAAATCAGCCTTGTAGCAGAGGAAAAAACAGATGCTTTGCATTGATTGTTCGTCTTCAGCCTCATTATGACTTTCAAGCTGTTACTTCAGCTTTATTGGTTTTGGGTTCTTTTCCCAAGTTTCAATGCAGAGGATGTCCTGATTGCTCTATTCTCAGGCCAAGTACAGTCTGACCCTTCCCTTTAATGCAGTTAAGTGGCATTCATCTCCCCCTTACACAGGCAAAGGGTGAAGAAGAGGTCAGTAGCCCTAATTGTGTCTTCGACTTTTTTGTTGGTATGGTTATATAATCTTTTGTTTTCTGTTTTATGACTGACAAGATCTCAAAAACCTTCTGGCAACACTCAACTTTCACAAAAATGATAATTTTTTACTCTTGGTATTGTTAGTCTTTTAAGTTTTCAGTGGGGGGAACTTTTATAAAATGCATCATTCCTAATCCGACTGACCCACATCTAAAACTCTAGATGGAATAAATTGAAATACTGAATTGGAAGCAGTTTGATACAATCAAGTATCTGTGTGAGCCATGGTAGTATTCTGAGGCAGATGTGGTTTGGACGCTTCATGCCCTTGTGCTCTTTATGGGCCATTACTATCCATGTTTTTCCTTTTGACCTAACACAGGATAGGCACTGTGGGGTCTCTTGGGAAAGTGGTTCACAGAGAGAGAAGGGTAGGAGGGACACCAACCTGTAACACCCAGAAGGCGGTGGGCAGCTCTCGGTTGGGTCATGGTCCAAAAAAACCGCTCCCCAACTCATTTCTTTTTCTTCCTCTCCTTGCTTCAAGAAAGAAACATTTCAGGTGTTTCAGAGGAAAAAAATTCTCACGCTTTTTACTTTCTTATTTTTACTGGAGGTAGACTTTGTGCCTCCATAACAGTAGCTGAATCTAGAGATGGTGGTGGAAGATTCCAAGTTGAACTCACTCCACATTTCAAAGCTATCACTTGTTAATTACTCCTTTCACTTTTGAGGGCTTTGGGAACTGAGATATAGGGGATATCCAAACCCTACATTCTAAATGCTCTCTCAATATGTGATCTCTCTGATTGCTACATCAGAAGAGCCTAGCACAAGATGTTGTTGAGTCCCAAGGGAAGGACAGAGGAACAGGAAGAAAAGAGGTAAGACTTGACCAAACTTTCTTAAATTTCAAACACTTGGACTTATTTTTCTCATCCTCTCAAGACCTTCAGGGAAGTAATTCTTGAGGTTTAACAGAAAGAAGTGTCTGATCGTTCTCTCCGTATCAGCCAGGCCTCAAGTCATACACAATATCCTAAAAGCAGCTTCATCTACATGTATGAAAAGGAGCTGTTGCCTTTGTCACACAGCCCAGAACTCTGCTGGGTTTTTTTTTGGCTAGCAGCATTTTCCCTTAACCACACACTTAATCTGATGTGTGTTATCACTCCCTGATCTCATTACCTCTTTCCTTGAACTTGCATGTTGCTTTAACTGTCTTAGAAGAATGCCCTTAAATGAGTCTGTAATTCAATTCCAGCAATAATTTTATTTGTTTGTCTGAGTTTTCTGAATGTCCTTTTAAGAGGTTAGGCAGTCCTGTGCTCATATTCTCTGTTGAGTGACCTGGACTGAGGTTTTTTTGGTTGGTTGGTTGGTTGGTTTGTTGGTTGAGTTTTTTCCACAAGAGCTCTCTCATACATGGAATTGGAGCCAAGGGCTGTGATGCTCTGAGCAGTGGCTTGGTGGTACAAGGCCAGCACTTTCTGGGAAGACCAGACTTCCCACCCACGTTGCTGCACCTATCCATAGTAAACCTGAAACCTCTTGGAAACCCTGGGCTTTGCTGGAACTGCATGCTTGCTTTGTATATAGTCAGATGGCCTGATTCTTTCCCAAAATACTGGTTTTACCCTCCCTAAACTGCCTACAAGTTGTTGTGCTATACCAGATGTACGAAGTAGGGGTGCTGGAACGTATGTAGTTCTCTGGCATGAGGAGACATTGAACACACTTCCAAATATGGAGAAAAATAAGGTGTTTTTTAAAAATGCTATGGTCTGTAATGCTAAATATAGGCAGAATTGTAACAAAAAGAAGGTTCTATAGGTTTTGCCAAGCTCACTGGCTTAAATAATTCTCTCATTCTATACCTAATGATTGCCAGGCATGCTTCACGACACAAAAAGTAATTTTGAAGAGGAGACTTTTAAATTCAATTTTTTTCCCATCCAGAAATATAAACATTCAGAATATAAAAACATTCACAGTACCTTAGTCTTTCAAATATGTAACACAGTCTTTTTTTTTTTTCCAATTTTAGAGATGTTGCTGTGACATTCAGGTGCATTATAGTGCAAAAATCCCCGAACAAAACAAAAGAAAACGTAAAATCCAACAGAAGTTTGAGTCCTTAGGAAGTGGTGGAATTAAGGAAAACTTCTGGCTTGTGGGCGCTCTTAAAAAAAAGCTGTGATCTTGGAAAAAAAACACAGTTTAAACATTTATAAATAAACACTGACCCATTTGGATCCCTGTTGCTTGAAAATAGATCAACTTATTCCAATACATATGGAGAAAAGGGAATCTGGCTCCTAGGCATAACAGTGAACGCGCCAAGTTCCAAAGCAAAGTGAATTTTCATTCTGAAGTTGTTCTTTGTTAAATGATGCCAAAGCTAGAGGTTTATCTAATGGAAATAATACTGGGCTTGGATAAATTCAGAAGTGGGTGCCATCCTAGCAGAGAGTCAGGTTTTTACTACAGCTCTTCATGCGCAGTGCATAAATCACTCCTCTTAGGGACTATGTGTCCTTTCGTCCCAGAGGTAAATGCAGGAGGCTCTGTGAAATGTGGCTTGCCTGATCCTGAGACAGCGTGGTTAAAGATCTCTCTGGTGTCCCAGAGATGTGTGATTCAGCCCTGAGACAGCCCCTGGCACGGGGCCAGTGCTCCTTGTCAGTGGGTCTCTGTCCAGTGTCAGGAGTCAGCAGCAACCAAACACGTAGGCAAGACACAATGCTCTCTTGTGTGCCACCCGCTAGAGAAGCTACTGTGCTTCACCCACCCTTTGGGCCCGCTAGCCCTCCATCAACCACAGCTATGCTCTCCACTGAAGAACAAAAGTTCGTGAAGCCTCTCAATGGCACTCGGTTTCCAGAAGCACAAAGAATACCCACAAGGCATTTCCAGAGGTCCTTAAGTGTGGTTATAGCTCCAGATGGCTACTCTTGTGGAATCCAAATCCTGCTGGAATCAGGGTCCTTTTCATGTAGAAGAATGGTTGAAACGAGCATTTGGTCTTGCATAGCCTCTCCCTGTCTGTCCTGAAAACAGCCAGTGGGGGAGTGAGCAACAAACTCCATACTAGGTTTAATCCAGACAGTTTTTAGGACATTTACCTCATAATTTTGTAGCAGGAGCTGTACATGGTGACCTATAAGGGAGGGAGCTACATGATTGTTTTTCAGTATAAAAAACCCACTTAAAAATATAAGTGGAATCCTATTTTTCATTTTCTGAAAAAGACTCAATAGCCTGACTATACCTGAGGTATTTTTTGTTGCTGAAACAGAAATTACTTTGTTCCACCTCTTTCAGAAGCATAAGTCCTAACACATCAAAACCTATCTAAATTATCTGTCCAGTGGATGGTAGGGGGAGAAACCCAAAATCCAGAGTGCAGCTGGGATGAAGTGTGTGCTGTGAGCATGATTAAATGATTGTGAATGAAGAAGATTGTCTCTGTTTACTACGTGTTCCATCATAAAGCTTTATGGAAAACATTCCTAGGGAGGAATACGTGAACATGGTATTCTTAACATGAGCACTTCAGGTTGAGAAGTTCAGCTTTAATACGAACATTGCAGATTTTTTTGGACACAGAAAGAGAGACTTATTTCTTATTCCACATAAAATGTGCTCAGCAGCCTTTGCTGGTGGTTTCTTTGTCTGTCCTTAATTCTGCTCAGAGGACAAATGTCTGGTAATCTCCAAACATGGGAATAGTGTTGAAATATAAATGGACTATCTCATCTGCACAGGTAAGAAGGAGGGAAGGAGGGCAAATCTCATAGCCCACCCAGAAAAATCCTCCTGAGGTCCAGAATGGCCACTCCTGATCTCCTCTGCTAACTTTGAAGAGCCACATCAAGAAAGTGACAGGAAAACCCATCCATTTCTCTATTGGATTAATGCAAACAGAGAGCCACACCTGTTCTATTAGACATTTGAGTGCTTAACCATGAAACTAGGTTCTCTGAAGCTGCATTAAGTCCTCATGATCACATATCTCCAGGAGTTAAGGTCCTTCATTAACCTGGCCCCAAGCACCTGCCAGTGCAATGCTCTTGGCAGACAGTGCTCCTGATGTTTTCTATCAGTACTATACCTAGTTTATCTAAAGAGACATTTTCCACTTACTTGATGAATGTGTCTGCTCAAGGGAAGAAGGAACCTAAATAGAGAAGGTGGAAATTTTGGAGGGAGTATCAAATTTGTGTGAATTTTCTCTTTTTTTTTTTTTTTCCTCTGTGGGTGACATGAGGGCCTAAGGATGGAAGCAGGAATTGCAAACCACTTATGGAAATGCAAGACATGTAGTCAAACAGCAGTCACCTGTTCTAGTATAATTTTCTCTCTCTCTTTCCTGGAGTGGTGTGAGCAAAAATATGTTTTGGGCTTGGCCTTTTTTGTTAGATGATCCTTAGGGAATGAAAGTAAAAATCTGGATTCAAATTATAGGAAAAAGTTGACATGCTTAAAAAATTCTTCTGAGCTTAATAAATCCACAAAGCATACAAACATCTCTTATACTTCCCAGAAATCTGAGAGAAGGGAGCACTTACTGAATGACCAGGAATTGTGTTTTAAGTATCTTTTGCATGTTTCTTATTATGTAAGAAACATATGGGAACAAGACTGAAATTTCTTATGAATCTAACCTGTAAAATCTAATCCTGGTAATCATTTATCAAGAGACATTTTTTATGGAGCAACACTGCAGACCTGGATGAACTGTCCTTCCAGTGCTTCATCTGCTGTGCTTTCATGTTAACAAAGAAAAGGATTATGTTACAAAATAAACAAGTCTCCTAATGAATACAAACTATTCTCAACTGTGCTGATAACAAATAGGCCAAGGTTAAAGAGCTAAATAAAGCCTGTTGCCCTGAAATGCAGTAGTGACAATTGTGACTTATCATGATCCCTTAAACAGAGCTGCTCTTTTCCCTTTTCTCTTTGGGGAATTTGGCAAAAAAGATCGGTTTTGCAGCCTCTGTGCTGTACCACTGCTGCAGTCACTCTGGTCTTGTTGGCATGATAAATTAGCTCGTGCAAGTAAGGGATCGGTTTTGGCGTTCATTAAATCACTATTACAAGTCAAATCCTTCTGTTTCTTGCTCTAGGCTTTGCCACCCACTTTTTCTGCTGAAAAAGCCCAAAGAACAGGGTACAAAGCTTTTGTGAAGAGTAGCAGGAAAGAGGCATGCAAGAACAAAACATTGTATATTTGAGTGTCTTCAACGTGGTTTCTATTTGATATATACTTTTGGGGGATGTTAGTGTTGAAGGACAGAGCTAAAATACCCCTAATCTCCTTCCAGTGATAAGGATGAGCCTGACTGCACATAATCTGTAGGTGCTTCAAAACCTTATCTGTGACTGGATATGATAATTTTCCTCCTTTCCTACTCTCTGACTGTCATGTCTATTTAAACTGGAAATTCCTTAGGACAGCTTGTGTCCCTTGAGGTATGTGTATCTCATATAGTTATCCCTGAGATTAGCAAAGGTGTTCAGGTGCTGTTAAAAGAAGATGATAGTAAATTTCTCTCTTCCTATCAATACATTCTATCCATACAGAGCCTGGGGTAGTCAGGTGGTGATTCTAGACAGTCCTGTCCTGACTGTTCTGTGTTCATTTCCTTTACTCTGTTTCATGGATTGTTCTTCATTCTGGTCAGCAGACATGAAACCAAATGGCTGGTTTCAGCAAGATGTCCCTTTCCTTTTGCTCCTGTCATGAACTGGCAGCATGCTTGACTATACAATTTTTAAATTTACACAGAACTCTAGGAATCATCAGAGAAAATATGTCATAGAAAGTGATATTATAATGATGACATATGATTATAAAAATCTGGTTCTGTTAATTGCTGTTTGCAAGTTACATGACAAAAAGGAAATAACCTTGAAATTACATGAAATTTAAGACAAGAAACTTTCAGAAAGCTGTATTGTCCTGTGGTAGATTCCATTCAATGAATTTTTAGAAGGAAGAAAAGTCATAGTAACCCATTTCAGTTTCTGGCTATAGTATATCATTTTAGATTAATGCTTTTAACATTTCAAGGTGCCATTCTAGAATACAATGATCTATGCTATTCATCAATTTCAACATCTTTTGTTATAAATTAAGAATAGTACCCCCCAAAAGCTCTGAAATCAAATTTGTCATTTGAAATAATAAAATAAAATGTGTCATTCTGACTGACCATATTTCATGTCACCTTTTCTGATTTTCCCAGCTGTGGTACTGCTGTCATTGCTATTTAAAGAGATGGCATGAAAACAAAACAGAAAGAGGTTGTAAGGATTTGTACAACAATAAAACATTTTGGTATTTTCTACCGCGTCTGGAGAACTTCCCTGTAAAAAGTAACAATGACCAGGACATTGTCCTGCAAACATTTTCTAAATGTCTTATACTATTTGGAGGTTTCAGGTATCTCAGAATATGACTGCAGTGCCTGTATTCCCAGGTCTTCCTTACCAATGACTCTAGTCAGAACACTTCCTTGTGTGCTGGGCTTAACTCTGTTTATCAAAGTTTCTGCTCTGTTTCAGAGGATAATCCAACACCTGCTAAAGCATGAACCAGCCTGGCTTGGGCTCTGTGATTCCATCTGGATGATGTAGCCTTGGGTAGTAAAGGGCAGGGAAATACCAAGAAGTGTAATCTTTGGTAGAAGATGTCTGATCCTCTCTGCTTGCCATTCCGTGTTCTGGAATTGGTTTGAAGCCTTTCAGAAAATGGCTGGAGAATAACTTACTCCAGCAGTCACAGCATCTAACCTCTAATTGTGACACCATTTCTTTTTTTCCCTGAACAATCCATTGATTTCTTGAAATTGTGATAATCTGCATTCACTCCATGCCCTCTCTAGTGTTTGGATAATTGTGACTGAACTCTGAAATGCAGTTCTTATTAGCCCTTTTATTTTAATGGAGTGTGGAGGCAGAAAAGCAGCATGAGACTCCAGTTTTAACCCTATACTTTATAGAAGGTTGTGTTTTTTCTACCATCTTTCTTCACAGTGCTTGTCATGAAGCTGGATTAATATTGTGCTGCTTCTGTTCTTATTTGGTATTTGAATGAAGTGTCACAGTTTCATTGCCTTGTGTACAGTGTTCCCATATCTATAGAAATATCTGCATTTTACATACATCTCAGAAAGAGCAAGGACATAGGCACGGAATTTAAAGTATCTTATACTCTCCCAGCTTACTAAGGTTTGCTCAGATGAAATTTTTGCTTAAACTCTTGTAATATAACCTAAAAACTGGAGTTGATTTGCAAAGAACCTGCTCGGCATTCTTCTTTGTCAAATTTAAATAAAACAATTTAGTCTGATTACTCGTAGAAAAAATTCCAGTTCAATATAGCTCTTTATTTTAAATCAGACTGGCATATTGTGCATTTATGCTTTATTGTTTAATAGAGCTATTTAAGTGTGCCTATGGCCCTCATCACCATCATGTGGAGGTGCTTCCAAAGTACTTAATAGAAATTACAACAACAACCTCTTTTTCAGTGAGGAACTGAAGCTCTGCAAATCATACTCTTTCCCTGGGTTCTTCTACAGGAAGGTCAGCAACCTTCATTTCCTTCTTACGCCTCTCCTCGCCTGCCCTTGGGAGTAGCCATCTCCTTTTTGGTTTTCATTACTCTGGCCAAGGTAAATAATAGAGAGACCTTGTTATTAATGTTCTCATTTAAAAATCTATTATGGTATTTAGAATGATGAGGTCTGACTCTAAGTCAAGAGAAGATTAATTACATGACACTAGTGAAAACGGGATGTGACAGTCTTTGGAGTGATATGACTAACCGTCCCAATAAATCTGAGCTTGCACAATTGCTATAGTAAAGTGTGCACCATGGGCCAGCATTCAAAAAAATCTTCCTCTTTAGTCATAAACAGTTACCAGGATGTCACTTAATTATCTCTTTGAGGCATTACTATGGCGAGAGGAAAAGCATTTCTTAATATACATTCACAGGGAGAGGGCTGCATGGAATTTGTACATGGAAGAAACTATACTGTTGACCCAACTTTCTCTGTTTCATTCTTTTCCTTCTTTTTTTTGGTACCAAGAGGAGAATGTGCGAATGGTCCTGGCTTGCAATCCTAATTAGCAAGCAATTATGCCACTTAGTAGACAGGTACTGCCCTTACTATGCCATCCCCTCATCTTTTAGCACATATTGCTCCAAAAGCTCTGCCCTAATGGTATACAGCTTTCTAACACCAGGTTTTGGCCTTTAGAGACCTACATGGCTTAGAATCTGCCTTTGGAAAAAGTTGCTGTTTCCTCCTTTAGCAGTTATTGATGGCCTTGTTTAAACTCACTGAAGTTTATGTGTATTTATGTAGCCATAAATAAAGTCTTGGTTTATGCATTCTGTGAAGAGCAATCAGCTGGGTCAGCATATAGCAGCATATGGAGCAGCAAGAGCAGCTTCCATGCAGCTAATGCCAGGGGACTTTACCCCCAAAGTCCTCCAGCAATCTGTCTAAAAATGCCTGTTAAAAATTTCTCCACTTATACTCCTTGCCCTTACTCAGCTGCCAGGTGAGACACAAAAACTTTGTGTGGCTGAGCAGGCAGACACTTAGGGTGGGCACAAAGGAGGACGAGACGGGGAGGACTGCCTGGGTGGGAAGCTCTCATCACAGCTATCAGAATCATTTATGAGTCTGATGGAGGCTCCTCGCCACCCACACCACATCCCCAGACTCCCCTCTCTGCAGATGCCGACTTCCTTCCTTCCAGCTGTGCTGGATGTCACATTAATTTGTGCATGGCCGCAGTCTGACTCCAGGGGCAGAAACCTTCACCATGGGGACAAGGGCAAGCAGTTTGCATGCATTTATTTACCTCTGAGAGGATGCTTAAAGGTAAAGCAAATCACCCCGAGCAAAAATGAAAATTAGCACTGTTTTGTTTCAACAACCTCAGGCAACTGAGACCTGGCTCCAGCCTGCTCCCAGCTGCACCAAGGGGGCTCTGCAGGCCCCCAAGCTCTGCAGTGCCACTGTTGCTCCTCTGGGGCCTCTAATTCAGTCTCCAGCACCAGCAGTGCTCTGAGATGTGGAGAAATTTTGTCTTCCTTGCTCTACTAAAATTCTCTTATTGTGGCAAGGGGAATTGTAACATGAGCAAGATGACTTGGAGAAAAATGTCTACCTTTTTTAAGTCTGAAGTGTGTCACTGATCACAGTTGAGAAAGCTACTCATACATTTAAACCTCAAGTAACAGCTTCTGTTGGAAAACGTTTTTTGAGCCAGATCTTGAAAGCTGTGAAAGATAGAGTTTCAGCAAATTATTTCTAAAATAATTTTGAATGCATTTCTGTTTGTAAGAATTTACTGAGTGAACAGTATCTTAACTCAGCAGTCATCCCCTTGCTCTCTTCTAGAAGTATTCTCTGTTTATGAATATTATATATAGAAAATGAAAAGTAGAAACCTCAACTACATGTGAAACTTTGCCTTTTAATGCCAGGTGTTTCAGTTTAGGTTTCTCCTCTGAAGAATGTACCACAGTTTTTTGTCCAACATGGATAGTATGAGAGCAGAAGGATATCAGCACCTGAAGGGAGGGAGGGAGAGAGGTTGCCACCCTGCACAGTTCTAGAACTCATGTATTAGATATCAGTTTTCTTGATTTACTGAGGTGCATTGACCTAAAAGCTTCATGGAATATTTATGTCTGAGAAGAGATGAACTTTCTGGTCATCACTAAGGAATGAGGCAACATTAGGTGAGCATGTTACTGCTCAGTGGCAATCAAACTAGAATTTAGGGATCTCTTGACAAAATTAGCTGGAAAGAACTAAATTTTCAAATAAAATTTGTGAGGCAGTATATCAAACACTGATTTTTTTCCAATGGGCTTTTTCTTTTTTTTTTTTTTTCCCCTCAGGTCTTTCTGGAGCTTTTTTTTGAGCAAATCCCCGGTAAAGAAATCGTGATTATACCATGGATATTCTCGGTGTCTGAATATTGCAAGGCTCCATGATGGCAGATGTCATCCCCCTTAGCCCTATTCCTTCCCTCTCCCTCTCAGGTCTGTCTGCATTTAGTCCAGGTTTACAACATGTATTTCTTTCCCTGTGTACCCAGTTCCTGCCTTGCACTAGATATCTGGGTGGGCTGTGGGAGAGGACTGTGGCAGCCAAGAGAAGGATGAAGTTCCAGGAGCCCTGAAGGGTGTGCAGTGACCAACCACTACCTGTCAGAGCTGATGCTCCGGTGGGGATGGGAACCAAGAGCAAACTTGGCCATGTAATCAGGTCTACATTTCAGATTCAGATTCAATGGCATCTGAACTGCACTCACATCTTGGTACAAACTACAAAGCAGAAGGGAACATTCTCTCTTCTATTGACCCCCCAAACCTGCAAAGGTGCCTGTATTCTTTAGCTCCATCTACTGGCACTTGGCACAAACGGGCCTGTACGTATGGACAGATCCAAGTACTCCTGTATGAAAAGCAACAAATAGCTTCCTACAAAGTGCCCATCTGGTAGATATGATTATCTTACTTTTAAACAATAATGGATTATTATTGTTTTTGTAATATCTGTAGGGTGTGGTCTATAATTTCTCAGAGGATAAGACTACACTGGAAATGTGTTACTAGACTACAAATGAATAATTGTGTGTGTGTGGCAATATGCAGCTATCCTTCCATGCAAGTATAATTGAAACATCATTAAAAAAAAGATAATTAAGTCTTTAGCAATACCCAGGGGATGCAAGTTGTTTCTATTCCCATTTCAAAAATGAATGAACAAAATCTGACCAAAGAATCCTGGCTCCTATTTGCCTCCTCTGCTTATTATATGTCTTTCCCTCTTCACATGTTGAAAGAGACCGCTGCATTTCTCTTTCCTGTGGTCGATTCGGGAATAGTGCTGGAGGTGACTTTTTTCTTGCTCTGCATTTCCATCGCCATATATATTAAGTTTCTTTATAATAGTAAGTTTCTTTAAAATATTTGCATAAAAATGGAGTAATACTAATAATTGTTACAAGTAGGCAAAAGTGTAAGAAGATGCCTAGAGCCTAGATTTTCAAATACTTCTTAAATAAGGGAAAAAGTATATTTTATGCATGAAACATTTTAAGATGTTCTTCTCCATTATATTTTTCAATTCAAAAGAGTGCTGGTTTGCATTCATCACTTACAACAATTGTAGTTCTGTATCCAGACTCCTATGGAGATTTCTTTTTCTTCAACTGCTTCTGCCAGCTTCTATTTTTCATACTGCTCACATATCACTATTTAGTATAACGGGGAAACTCTGAAGGAACAATCCTCAATTTTAAAATAAATAAATAAAACATCCAAACCAAAATAGACTTACCCCTATTCAGAAGGGTTCGTTATTTGGGAATATACTCATTTGTATAAATATATTTGTAATCAAACTTTTTCCATATGACTTTAGAAATAGTTGCCTCCTTTAAAATAATAATGAAAAGAGAAACAAAACATAGAACCATGAGCAATCTCTTATTTTGGAGTGACTGCAAGATATCATGTTCTGGCACAACTTTCCATAAACATTCTCTGACGGTTGCAATTTATTTATTCAATTTTAAATGGAGTTAATATTTACCAAATAAGACCAAAGTACGTAGGAAATATTTGTTGGATAAGAAAAAACATTGAAGGTGTGTTTTCAGCTCGCATTATTTATATGTGTTTCTGGTTCTAATGCTGAGGGAAGTTAGATTCAATAGATGATTGGTTTTCCATGGGGAAATCCTAGTTACAGCAGTGACTCAGTAATCCTGCTTTCTGTACAATAAATGCACAGCTTGTCTGTGGGAAGTTGAGGAGAATGGGATTTTGGCCTAAGCAAATTCAACAGTAAAACACTCCCCGTCTTCACTGGGACCTTCATTTCTGGTGGAATGGTCAATATTTTAACTTGTTTCCCAAATGGGCAAGGCACACTGGCCTTGTGAGTCTGTAAGAGACTGCTCCAAAACCCCATGGATCTTGGAGAATTGGTTCAGTCCGTGGTATTCCTTCAGCAGGCTTTGGCCACTGCCTAATTTGAGGTCAGCTAACATGCAGGAGTGACAGTTAAAAGAAAAATATTTATCTCCCTCCCCAATGAAGAAAAGTGGCAGTGGGAGGTACACTTGTGAGCCTGAGGTGGATTTGGAAGCCCAGGCAGAGGGTTGCAGAGGCTGCAAGGAGCACTGATAGAGGCAAGTTGAGCTTCAATCAGCATCTGAAGGGCAAAAGGACTGGTGAGTGAAGCACAAGTGAGTGAAAGAAACTGTGTATACACGTGTTTCCGTTTCAGTCACTTTTACTAATTAGTGGGTGTTTTTCGCAGAGGAATCAATATTAGGAGGCTGTATTAACATGCTAATAGCATTTTCAGGAGCTGTAGCTGGCTGCGACTTTGGGGGAAGTGAGACAGAAATGTCAGTTCAAGCCTGAATGTGAATTCAGTAGATTTACATCTTTGAATAAGAAACCTCAAAAAAACACTAAGTAGAAGCTTTTTCCCCCCCTCTTAGTCAATTTTGCATATCATTTGGCCAGTTATGTATTATAACATGAAAACAAAATCCCTCTTGTTTGTGGAAACTGGTAAAAAAAGGTCACATTGCCCTGCATGTGTCCCACTAGCCTAAAGCAGGCAAGCAGGTGAGTGAAGCCCTTACAGCAGCCATGAGGGGCCATGGAGATGACAATCTCAAGCAGAAAGGGACTTTTCTCAGGAGTGGCAGTTATTTTATTTAAGTACTTCAGAGAAATGAGAACTGCATGTGTAGCATGAGCTCTCTGCTAGCTAATTCCAAGTCCAAACTGACCTTTGTATAGCTTTCCCTAACTGTTTATCCAGTTCTCCTTATCTTAGTCTCCTGAGTACTCTCATTACTGACACCTGCCAGGAAAGATGCACTGGAAAAGGCACATGTTAACCATTGATTTCTGCCTACATTAACCACTGATCTCTGCCCATCAAGATCTGCTCCAGGTCACCTGTGCAGGCTCCTGGTGGCAGGAGCATGGGCTGACACCGGCTATTTTTGCTCTTGCTCAAGGACAGCTATTCTTCCTCCAGGAGATTACAAACCCCCAAACCAGTCCAATCAATATCAGGAAACAGGCTGTAATCTCTCCATGAATATAAGCGCCCTTTGGGACGTGAGCTGGTCAATGCACTTTGATGCATTCCTAGAAGAGCAAAAGGTTTGGAACCAAAGTCCATTGTCTTGTTTCCAGCTCACAGGCAGTTTCTGTCATTTAAGGGGCATTCTTTACACACTAATCTACTTGACTCTTGAACCTGTGGAAAAATGGAAAGTTAGGTAAGTTTTAAAGATAGTTTTCTTATTAGCTCACAGAACCAAGAGCTGGATAGATTCACTAAATCTAGGAAAGGCAGTGAATTAAAATAGGACAATCGTGTCTTTGCTGGGAAGACCTGTTTTTCTTTAACTGAACTTGATACTTGCTATCACTATTTCATTTTAGTTTCCAAAATTAGCAAAAAATCCAGCTAAAACCGTCTCATGTTTCTCCTATAGCATTATTGGAGGTGTAGAAGTAACTAATCTCTGCTTGCCATAGAACAAAACCTAGTTTTACAGTGTTGTCCTAGAGGCGGCAGCAGAGTACATAAGAAACAAAAAAGCTAACACACAAACGGGCAAAGTTGTGTTTGGTTAGTAGTTAATCTATATAAAGTCTTACTAAAGGGTTTTATAGGAATAAAGTGCTCACATAAAACCCAAGAGGGAATATTGGCATATCTTTAAAATAGGTAATAGGGTGAAAATAATACTAATGTTATTGCATGTTCTGGATCTGAGGGAAATAAGCTGACCTAAAAAAAAATCTCCACTTGTTGGAAGCAAACTATTTTGTATACCACAGGTTCAGGGAAAACCCAAACTACTTGCATAGAACTATAAAGGCCTTTGAGTCGGAAAACTTTAAAACAACTGTGGTGCTCTGTGACACATTAATTTAAATGTACTTTCCAGTGCAACCATTTAGCAATTTATATAAATATCAAAGCTTTTGGGGTTTACTGTCAGTCTTTGTTTCTGTATGAGAAATTTATAAAAAACATATGTTTCAAACTGCCATTGAGCATGTGTTCAGAAGGATGTGGCCACTGAACTATATCAAACTTTCCTCAGTACAATTATTTGATGAACAGAAGATACTTCTGTTATTAATGTCTCTTTTCAGTAATAACCAGAAGTTGGCAAAAGTGCTATTGTATTGAGATGGGTGGAACAAAGCCTTAAAGCATGGTCCCATTGAAGTCATGGGCAATTTGTCACTGGCTTCAGGGGGACCAGGATTTTGCCAATAAAATCAAATGCTTTCTGAAGTCTTTCCATGAATTAGTCTGCAATTAAAAATAAATCATCTTGTATAAGTAAGATGTGCACAGAACCCACATTGCCATAAACTTCAGATCCGACTCCAGGCTCCCCAGCTTCTGGGACTGCTCAGCTCCAGGAGTTTGGTTTCTTTTCTTCTGATGCCTAGCTGAGGTGTTAACATGACGAAATTATCATGTCACTTCCAATATTTATATTCAAAGCCCAGGTGTCAGACTCAGATTATAAGACCATCTGTATTATAACAGCACCCAGAAGCCCCCAGCCACAGTGGGAACATCCTTATGAAGGGCACATTGGCTTGGTCTGCTCTGCTTGGAAATAAGGTTCACGTGGTTCAGCTGACCTGCTGATGGGACGTGCTCAGGTCTGTGTTTGCAGATCGGTGCCTGAGACCAAGTCCATCCACTGTGTGCCAGGCTGTCCTCAGCTGGGGCTCTAGGCACCACTGCTGCACTTCAGATGGACAGCCCAAGGCAGTGACCCTATGGCTTCATTGGGTAAGTAAATGGGTGTACAAAGGTTTGGGAAAAAAGAGAGGCTCAGGCTGACAAAAGCCCTGATGACTCCGTGGCCTTGGCTGCTCGAAGGGCATCACAGGTTTCTCCAGGCAGTGATTTCCTAGCATCAGAGAGTGCAATTAAGACTTCTTCATCCAGTACAAAAGTTTTAGGATACCTTGTTTTACTACTGTTCTTTGCATCTGGGAAGATTTTACTGGTTTATAAAATGCCCAGTATGCCCACTGAAATATTCTCATTAAAATGCCTTGGCCTGTCCTACAGTTGATGAGGAAGGAAGAATTTAGTTGCTTCCCTAAATCCTGCAGGCTCTATTTTGGCCAGAGCTCTGTCTTCATAAGAAACCAGGCAACTGGTTCTGTTGCCATCCTCTGTTAATTTTCTGTGCTCTGGAAAACCAGTATTCCTCTGTGCTCACCTGGACTGGGGCGGTAATGGACAATGGGTACTTGTGCAGTGTCACCCAGGTGCTGTTTGTATACACCAAATAGCAAATGGGCCCTCCTTGCTGACATGAGTTCCCTGGGACTTGGAAATACACACCCATATGTATGTTTTCTGAATGCAATCTTCATTTGGGGTAATAATGTTCTGAATAACTTACAAAAGGGCAGTTTATACTCATTTAACACCTAATCCTTACCCACTGATCCCTGGGAAGAAAACCTCTGCGATACACAAGAAAACCATTCTAATAATTCACATACAACATTTCTCTTTGTTTTCAAGACTGCTTAGCTAACCTGTACAAAAATATTTGCAGCCACTCCTTCTCCAGAAAGCCCCAGCTGATGAGCCAAGCTCTCAACATTTCATTCCTGTGTAGATAGTTTCTAAATTTTTTCCCAAGGCTTTATGGTTTTCAACAATATATCTTTCATCACTGTATTGCCAAAAAGAAGTGGCTGCCTTGAAGCCTCCCTTAGGATTTGGACTGGATATCGAGGATTAGTTTATAACTGGTAACTTATGAACTGTGTAGTGTTCTACAAACAACTTATTTTTCTTAATGTAATGGTGAAACTATGAAACCCCATCCTGAGGACATATTTCTGAAAGGATATTTGAATGAAGCTTTAAACAATACTTCATATTCCTATATTAAAACTGATACTTTTTAAATAAGTGCATTTTTTTCTTCATACAAACAAGCATTAATAGACCACAAATGTTGAAAATATTAATCTTTGGTTGAATTTGTATGTATTTGTTTTGGATTTGGGTGTTTGTTTTTTAGGAGGATTTTTTTAAAATCGCTAAGAATGTCTGAGTTCTGAGTTCAGCTTTTGTGCAGCTGAGATCTGACAATATAACACAAGAAACCCATTATTTATGGGAATGGAATCACAGCAGGTATTGGCAGAATACAGCAATGGGAAACTTCTGAAGAATATTCCTTGCTTTTACCTGTATTAGTGCAAGTCATATGTGTTGGTAATAAGGGCAAGGCAAAAAAATAACAAGTAAGCACAGATTTTTTTATTTGAGCACATCTGTTTTATTTCAGTTCAGTGTGATGGCTGGAGGGAGAAAGGGGTTTCTTCAGATGGCATGTGTTTCATTCCAATTCTTGGTAAACTTAAAACAGAAAAGGACATCTAATTTTTTAATGGATTTCCTCCAAGTTGGTTATAACAGAAGCATATCCATTTTTTCTAGTGCCCATGGTGACTTCTTGTAGATAAGTTTTCTTATAATTGCTTTATGTAGAATATATTCAGAGTAATCATCCCTTTGTTTGCACTGAAATTGCATCTGGAAATGCCTTTCAAGACCAGGGACCACACTGGGAAACCTTGCAGGAACAATAATGGAAAGCCAGTCACCATTCCAAAGTCCTAAAGCTATCTAGATTCTGAGAAAGAGGGAAAGAAGCAAATGGATTTGCTAAGAAAAGTGATTTTCCCAAGGACATATTTTAAACTAGTGGTACTGAAGGATGTAGTTGGATATTAGCTCCTCAATATTTTATGAAAGTTCATATATGGCTGGAGAATTGTGACTTATTTAGCAGAAGTCTGTTTAGTCAGAATATGAAAAACTCTATTTTTTCTCCTTAAATAGACTGGAGTATGTAAGCTAGATTACGTTTTTGGCATTAGACTGAATTATTTGTTACATTTTATTATGATTATGATAATTTCTTAAATAATCTATTGACAAAAATTTGGGGGAAGATCTCTTAACACGTTCCATTGTTTGTGTCTAAACTTCCTTGGCCAAAGTCAGAAGCATGATAGCAGACAAGATGGACCTTGCTCCAGTCCCAGCTTGAGGACTCAGTGAAGAGGCTTTATTAGACTAGACATTGTACAATCTCTGTGTAGGTGTGTCTTTCCATGCTGAAGAATTCACTTTTAAAGGACTCAATGAATAAGGTTTAATACAAGTATATGGAAGAAAATGAAGAAGAAAAAAAGTTTATTCTGCGACATTTAGGTCTGACCTATCTCTCTTCCCGTTAATGAGGATTTCTGTTTCCATTTAACTCTTATGAAGTAGAGTCAGGCCAAAGACTTTTGAAAATCACTCCCTTAGTAACTTGCTGAAGGTCAGTGGTGGGTGTTTGTGGCAGAAATTGGAGTGAATACTAGGCTTAACCACAAGACCCTGCTTCCTATCCTAATCCCAGGTTGATTTTAGAGGGCTCTAGTATGAGAAAAAAAAGTCCAAATTTTAAAATATTAATCTTGGCATTGATGATAAGGAAATGATTAAGAGTCAACCAAGGAAAGGTACAACCCCACTGACAGAGAGTCTTCAGAGTAGAACCACGTTTTCATCTAACCAGGTTTTATTGCAGCTCTCCTGATGCCTACATTTGACTGCATTATGCTTTTTTCTTTTGGCAAGCACCACAGAAGGCCTGATCCAATTCTTGAGGAAATCAATAGAGTTTGATTGGAGCCATAGAAAGCCATGAAGTGAATTTCAAGAGATAAAGTGTGGAGCCAGACATTCAAAACCAGCTTTTTTCATATGTGTCACTGACCTTTCTTATGGCTTGCAAATACAGTTTGATTACCTCTAAGTGAAGTTACTTTATGGGGAGGCTTGAAATTTGGACCAGAAGAAAACAGTGAACGTGTTTTGGACCATGAGTGTGAGTTGGACCATGACAAAGAGCTTGGATTCAGCTCTCACATGCATCTGGATTTCATTCACAGGGGCAAACATGAAATGGGATAAGAAAGGAACCAGGCTGGGCGGCCAACCTACCACTTACCCCTGCAAAGTAGTTCAGGAAGTCAGTTGACCAAAGGCAAACCATGACTTAGGTCAAGCCCATGAGTGATCAAGCCCAAGCTCTTATCACTGTGGTTGTCTTAGCCTCTGAGGTCTCTGAGCCCAGGAGAAAGAAATCAACCAACAGCCTAGTCTTTCATTCCCATTCAGAGAAGAAAACTCCATGAAGTTTGACTAAATTCAGTCAGGACTGTGGCTCAGGAACACAGGATAACCCTTGAGGCATTATCTCTGGGGACTAGAATTATTTGTTAACTTTTATTATGATGATTATAATAATAATTTCTTAAAGAACATATTGATAAAAGTTTTGGGGGAGAACTCTTTTAACATGCTCCATAGCTAAGTTTGTGTCTAAACTTCCTTGGCCAGAGAAATCCAGAAGCAGAATAGCAGCAACGATAGACCCTTGCTCTAGTCCCAGCTTGAGGACTCAATCATGACTGAGACTTGGGTACAGTCATGTTGAGCAGATCTCCTACTGTACCTGAGACTGGTGTAAAGCCCTTTCATCAGAAAAGCTCCCAAAAAGATGGAGTCAGCAGCTCCTTTGAACCCATCTTCAAGAATCCTGGTAGGTTTCTAGAGCTGATCCCTGGATTCCTGGCTTGTAACCCCTGCTGCCTTTGGCTGCTGTGTTTCTAAAGGGTGTTCAGGACCATGATTTTGCTGTAGAAATTACAAAAGTCTTCCTGGGAGGTTAAAAAACCCAAGCCCTGTAATCTGATGGTCACTCTGGTTGTTGGTGTCATCTTCTGACTTTTCTCGAGAGAAGATAAATGGGGCAGGGGGAATATTTTATGATCCAGTTCTGTGGTGCAACAGCTGCACAGCAGCTCCCTGGAAAACTCTACCCAGTGGCAAACAGCAACCGCCGGGTCATGTGCTGGGAAGCTCAGTGTACATCTCCTATATTCAATGGAAGGAGTTTCCTGTGTCTCTCAGATGTCAGACCACCGAATAGACGACAAGGATGAAAGAAGATTGTCCGCACATTTGTTTTTATGAATTCATCTCATTGTCTCCATTCACAGACTGGCAGAAATAAAACTTTTAAAAGTGTGTTGAGTGCAGTGGGTCTTAAGGATAATCTTGCTGACTAAAGCCACACTGATATGTTCATAAACAGGATTCTGTTATCATTTTCCAGTTGCTCCCAACTCTCTCCCCACCCCAACTGAATCTTCAGTGCCAATTTAGGCAGAAAAATCCCTCACATCTCTAAAACATTAATGACACTTCTTTGAAAAGCCCTCTGATATCATCTTCAGGTGTTAATCTGGGCTCAAGCCTGCATTTCAACTGACACCAATGAAATTCCCTGCATAGATGAGGAATGTGGGTGAACAGAAAAGCTGCCAGTAAACCCTCCATCATAACTTTTCCAACACAGAGCAGGATATTTCAAAACCAACTTTGTTGCTGTTATTGTGGTGAATGCTTGCCTCAAATAATCCTTCTTTTAAATGGAAGAACAAAACATTTTCTGAGAAATGCTAAAACATTGCTGCCTTTAACACATTTTGGTCCAGAAATATATTGTGGAGTTTTTAAAAAATCTAAAACCAGCCAACTTTGAAGATGTGAACTTAAATGTTGCATAAGGTTGATAATAAAAACTAGTGCTGTGATAATTACGAGCTGCATAGAAATCAAGTGTCCATATACAATCCTGTAGGAGTCCTTCTCCCAAATACAAAGAAGAAAGTATGCCCCTGAGACAAATTTAACCTTGACTCTGTGCAGGGATATTCAGAGGTGTTGTATAGGTAGTTATTGTGAGAAGGTTCTGGGCCATGGCAATAATTGTGTTTAAACACTTCCTGTATTTTAATTATGTATCAATGTCAGAAGCTTTTCACACATAGATTTTATTCCCTTCATTTTGAAAACGTAGTCTTAATAGTCAAAGTGTTGGGGGAGGGGTATTTCTTCTTTATTCTAAGCAGATGTTTTGTCTCCTCACTCTTCCTTCCTCTGCCCTTTTCTCATTGGAAGGAATGATGAGTGTGTGCCAAAAGAAAATTGAAAACCATGTGAGAAACACAGAAAAATTATTTTGTTAGAGGAAAATAAGTTAATGAAGAACTGCTCTGTTTTGAAACTACTGGACCAAATTTAATTTCCAAATTGATTTAAAAGTATACCAGATTCCAAATAGTTGCACTGGCTTCTGAACATTCTTGTGAGATTATTTTATGACACAGGAATTCAAACTAGTTAGAAGGACAAATTTTAATGCTGAGAAGAAGGCAGGTCTCTTCCACAGCTGCCTCCAGATCTTTCATTTCTGGAGGAAAATGCTTTTCTGTATCTCCTGTCATAGGGAGTGAAAAAAGTAAGGAGGAGCCTTAGATGCAGGTAGGCAGTCTTCCATGGGGTATTTTTGTGAAGTGGTCCTTTAGTTGCCATCCTTGCTGCAAGATGATGGTTTCCATAAATCCTAGCTCCAAACTTGTGGTGTCTGCCTTCCTCATGTTCTCTCTGAACCCTCTGCTCAGCAAACAGACCTGCTGCCTACAAGGGGGAAGTAGGATTTGACCGTATGATTTGATTACGGCCTTAATGAATAGCACTGAAAGAAAAGCAGCACCCAATCAATAATCTGGGGGGCGCAAACATTTATCAAAGAGAACCCAGAATGCTTTGCATTTATTCCTCCACTTACTGCTTCTGACAGTTACATCTGCATCCATCCATTTTCTTTGGTCTAAATGAGAATCATTAGACATGTAAGACATTCATTTATGTAAAAAGGGAATCCCTGTGGCTACCTAGCTTATGCTGAATATTATTTTAAATTCTTTACTATTATTATTTGTCCTGGATCTAGGTTAACACTTTTGCTTTCGTCTTTTCCATAATTAGGGTGATTCTACCTTCCAAGCTACTTTGTACCTGCTGTTATTAAATAGGATATCATATTTGTTTCTGTTAAGCATGTGTGTGTGTGACTATCTTCATAAAACATATAGACAGCACTAACTGCTCAGACCTGTGGGACAAAAATCAAGACAACATTGGAGAAAAGACTTTTCCTTTTTTTTGCCTACAGAGCCTGCTGTGGTTGCTATTTCAGCTGTTCATTAAAGTTATATTGCTTCCTTTATCTCTTGTGCTCATGGAATACAAGCACCTCCATAATGAGCTTGAATTACCACGAGCTAAGAATAGAAAACTCGATTTCAGTTCTTGGGAGGCTGAAGCTGTGGTGGTGCATGGGTAATCAAGCAATATTAGCTATATAATGGTGCTAGGATCCCAGGGCAGGGCTGCTGGAATGTTTATGGCAGGGAAGCACAATAAATATCTGTTTTCTGGGCTTTCTGGGTTTCTCTCTCCCCTCACCACTCCTGCCTCCTTATATATTTTGAAATAAACATTGTTGCTCACTCTGCATTAATATCCTGTATGTGTGGTTGGCCAGCCATGTCTGTCTTTGGAGAGCAGAACCCCCTGTGTTCTCATTTTCTCAGTTATACAGCTAAGCTGTGGAAAAGCCTCAGTCACCTGAGCTATCAGTATCAGAAAAGCACAAGGTGAATTGAGTGAAAATGTCAGAACTTTTACTAAAGAGGATGTGTGCGAAAATACCCTCTGTCTCTGTGTGTTTTGGATTCTGTGGATTCCATTCAATTAAATAGCAAATGGGAATAAGACTCTTGCTTGTACGCCTGATCATTAGCAAAGCACAAGCCAGGGTATCTTGTCCAGAGGGATCAAACTTACTCTCTTGTTACTTTAAGTTTAACAGACATTTTAAGTGGCTTCTGCTCCAAGGCATCTGTCCCCTTGGACATGCAAAACCCTGGAGGGTGATGCTGCTAAAAGTAGGCGCAGGAAATGGTGGTGTGCCAGCATCTCCCCGGGCTTTAACAGATTGACCTTGACTTCAGTGTATGCACAGATCACAGTGCAGGCAGCACCAGCTCAGGGCTCTGCCTCATGGACTCTGCTGAATTAACTGCGATGACTCCAGAGGAAATGCCCTCCCAGGCACCTTGCTCTGACCAAGAGCACCTGCAGGCACAGGCTTAATCTACCAGAGAGCCAAAAGAGAGGAAATTTATCAAGAAGTATCCTGAAAGTCACTTGATTTGGGAAAAAACCCCACTTTATCATGACATTATCAAAGAGCCTTTGGGTAGTTTTCCGCTTTGACTGTAATATATTGACTTTCCCCTAGCTTTCCACTAACTTACAGTCTCTTTCTAATGACTAAAACACTCAGTCACTATACCTTGTAAGGGTTCTTTTTATCATACAAAATACTAACAAAAGGCTGCTCCACCCCAACAACCCACCAGTGTTGTATATGTCCAGTGTCCTTCTTTATAAATTTTGCCTCAGAAATTCATGACTGATTGCATCCCCTGTTCAGAAAGCAACACATACTTTTTTGACAAGGTATTATCCTCAGCTGGAGAATCCAAATTGGTGCAAAGAGAGGCATCTCAGAGTGCCTCACAGGACATTCGTGATGGAACACACACCCAGCTAGAGCCTCTTATGTCCCGGTTTACTCAGAGGATCATCTTTTCCTTCTGGGGGAATGTGCCTCTTGAGAGCACCACAAGTGGAAAAAGGTAACCCTCTGTTTAACTTATAGCTGCCCCTTCTGCCACCTTGATATGTAAAGTGCTTTTCTTCTGGAAGTTGTCCTGCCAATTCCAGGGAGAGAGGAGAGACCAGGCTCTACCTAAGGGCAGTAAAGTTAGTGCACTTTGGCCTCTAATGAGCAGAAGGTGCAGTTCAATTACAGTTCATTAGTAGACATCATTAGCTTGTACCTCCAGGGTTCATTGGTAGATCTCATTAGTGGGGTTCCATTAGCAGGGTTAGTCAATATAAGGATAGCTAGAGCCTCTTTTGCGGTGTTGGAGAAGGTAAAAGCAGGCGATGCTTTATTAGTGGCTAATTCCACTGAGGTTGGGTCTCTGCCAGGGGCTGTCAGAGCCAAGTTGTGATCAGCCAGGAGGGAGACCTGGTATCTCTGATGATGAAAGATGTGGGTAAATGAAAGAGGCCTCCTTACACTTCACTCAAATAACTTTTAAAATGTAATTATGTGACCAGTTTGAGAATACCAGGGCAGCCATCAGTCTGACCAGTGGATGGATGAGACTAGCACCATACTGACTTGCATAAGAGGTGGGGATTTCGAGGGAGATAGTATTTGTCATAGGTCAAGAGTCCAGAATTTGTGATCTGTGGCCTTTCCCCTCCCATGGTCCATGGCTGCTGGAGCTGCTGTGGCCCCTTACCTCAATGAGCCTCAATAGGGTTCAGTGGCCCTGATCAGAACTCTGATCAGAGAGGAGATGATGCAGGAGACTCTTCTAAGGACTGCAGAGGTGGTCCTCGAGGTTTTTGGGATGTAGCTCATTGGGCTGGTAGGACCTGTATAGGGGCTGTGGGGTACAGGAAATGCTTATAGAATAATCTGGATTATAAATCTATTGAAGAGCAAATGCTCCCTTGGGTTTGGGTCAGCATGGGTGACTTCAATGTGGAAAACACATCTGTTTTTCCTAATTAACCTCCATTTGTTAATGAACTACCAAATGGCCAGTGTATCCGGGTAGTCTCCTGGCAACCTTGAAGTTATTCACTTGATTTCTTTTGTTTTCACCTGGGACTGTCAGTTGGGACTGACTCCCAGCTCCCTGTGGGGCTTGAGTGTGTATGGAAGGGACGTGTCCTGTGCTCATCAAGTCTCATGGTGCCCCCCTCCCATCCTCCTCTAAATCCTCAGCATTAAGTCACTGACAGTTTTCCTTAGGAAATTAGTATCTCGTGTCCATGGCAATGATGATCAGTTTGGTCAGTCCTGAAAAGCATCTGTTTTTCAGACAGGCTGTTTTCCCATTGGAAGTTGCTAATTTGCTTGATGGTTAAATTCATCTGTGGCTTCAGGATCTGAATTAAAAAAGGAATACTGAAAGTGAGTATTTTACTACAGATAAATGTCTTACTACAGAAATGCTCCCTTTTTCTCTATTAAAATGGCTGTTTTCACTTTGTTCTTTGATCACTAGTAAGAGTGAAATGTGCAATAGAAAACTCTGCTTAACTGAAAAGGCCTATGTGCATGTGATGTCATTTACTTTTGAAACTTGACATTTATTCTTGTTCTCTTTGTTTTGGGTTTTTTTCTCTCACCTCAAAGGAGAAATATCAAATTCACATCCTCAAAATGAAAAACTTAGTATGTCATCTTCCTTTGTGTAGCAACTTGCAGAGGAATGTAAATGGTCAGTGGTGGTGGTGTTAAACAGTTCTGATGCCAGAACTTGTACATGGCATGGCAAATTTTTGTTAGATTTGTCTCTACTTAAGATCTCTGTTAATGCTTGTCGTGGAGATTTACATAAGTTCAGTAAAGAGTTTGTAAATTCAGTAGTATCTCCTGAATTTTTGAAAGAAGATGAGCAATTTTATAGTCGTCATGGCTCAATAAGCATGCAAGAATCGCCCAAGGAATATGAGGAAAATGGTGTAAGTTAACACATCTAAATAAATACTAGCTACAAGATATTAATCCATTTACAGATCTGGGGTATTTCTAGTTAAACGCAGAAATACTTTACATTTTTATAGTATGTGGTTGTTTAGCCTGTATTTCAGAGAAAGATGAATGATTTCCAGTGTGTCCCCCTTTCCCTGGTAAATTAGGCTACTTTATTGAATAAAATACCAATATAATGATAAAATTCTGCTTGTAGAATTTTATAAAAGAAAGCTTTGAAAATGAAAGTAAATATTATTTTAGCATTTATGTTTGTAACTTGGAAACAAGTAACCTGCAAGAGCATTTTTAAAAGGAGAATCCTGAAGTCTTACCTTTGCTTCTAGGAAAGTGCAGCGTTCCTCTTTCTCTCCAAAGGTAGAAAATCAATATGCTGAGTCTTCACTCTACTTCAGTTACCAAAACCAAGGATAGTTGACAGGTAGTATTTAATAAGTAACATTAATAGTTTCCTCTCCAGAGAATTGCCCAAGTTTATACACAGCATCTGTACCGCTGAACTCTTCCAAATTATTTGTGACCTCTTAACTTTGTAAAAGAAGACAGAAAACCTGACTCAGCTGACTGACAAAAACATGAACATCCTGTTGGAGTCAGGGTTTTAGCTCAGCTCCCACAGAAGTGGTTATCAGTTGTATTTGAACACCTTTTTTTTTTGTTACTGACAAAGGGTATTTAGATGAAATGCCAAAATTTTAAGTTATTACAAGTAGATGAGATGAATATCTAATTAAAATAGAGGTGAAAGAGGGTGATCTTGTATTGACTCTGACAGTTGATTTCTAAAGCAAAGTAAACCACATGTGAAGGTTACTGAATTCTCCGGGTCTATGGACCTTTTGTCGTTTCCAACAATTTTCTTGATCAATGCTTCACTCAAAATCTTTAAAAATCCCAGTTATGTTTCTTTTGTATCTGATGGCTGCTTAAAGCAATGAAATTTACATTGTTTCCTTAACTTTGATACTGTGTGTGTGTGTGTGTGTGTGTGTGTGTGTGTGTGTGTGTGTGTGTGTTAAATAATCACATGCAGTCAGATGACACAGTTTGCTGGTTTCGGTTTCCTTGTTCATTTAGGGATCTCCCTTCTTAGGGGTGCAGAGAGAAATGAATGTGGTAGACCTTTTCAAATGATTTCTAAATTAAGTACAGTAAATTCCTCTATAATGCGACTCGTGAGACCTGAAGATCAAAGTCTTACAAGAGATTTATCAAAACCAAATAATTTTTACATAGACTATACGGTAACTCCAGGTAATGTTATGTTGTTGTTCCACTTATCATGTGAAAGTGATGAAGAGTGGTGCCTCTTTATTTTCTGGATCCTTTGCTGGCTTAAGAGGAAAAGACAGCATCAGGAATCAATTTGATCTTTTTTTTTGAAGTTTGCCTTACACTCTCAGTGCGCTTTCTCCTAAGAGACGCAGATGGCTGTTCCCTGCTTACCAGCCTACATGTGCTCCTGTTCTGAAATCCAAGTCCTCTGCAGCATAAATCTGGGAAAGCTCAGTGAAGTGTGAATCTGATCGCCCTGATTAGTGCTGATTAGTTGCAAGCTGGAGTGTGAATAAGCAGCCTGACATGGACAACGTTTGGTTATATGTGGCTGAAGGAATTGCATTTGCGTGGTGAAGTATTTATGGTCGTATTTGTGACTTGCTTCATTCACATCTGGTCGATGCTTGTCCTCTGGGAATGGCAGAAGAGAGAACAGGAGGGAAATGTGAAATGGTTCATCAGAAACCAAAGAACAAAGACAAGATATTTCCTTCCCCTGCAAATCCTAATTTGGATAAGAGTTTGTGGCAACAGGGGACATGAGACCATAGTGAAAAAAATATATGCGTATAATGCAAGTGACTTTGTGTTTCAGTTTATTATATTCTGTGCCTCTTCTGCTATACAGGCATCACTATGGTAGTCAAGTTTTCAGGATCTCGAGGAGATGACGAGTGGCTGGGAAGATAAAATGTTTTTGGGAGGGGGTGAGTTTGGGTTTTTTTGGCAGTTTGTTCCTTTTTTTTTTTTTAGTTTAAGTTCTTTTTTTATTTTTCATGTCTTGCTATTCTGATTATTCTGCTGCTTCTCTTTTCCTTTGATCCCCTTAGACCAAGAGAATACTTGGGAAGAAATTTATAAAAAATTAGCTAGATGAAAAGTTGCAGACATAATAATTTTCTTTGTTGTTTAAATAATGCCTAACTATGCTGGTGTACTATTAATTTCACATAAGAAATTTTTTGCTCAGGTATATATTATCAGTCAATTCTGTATTTTTTAAGCCCACACAACAATCTAATATTTGACCAATTAATTTAATCTCTGATCAGTTAGGTTAATGGGTAAGAACCAACTGTGGCCCCATACGGACATATGGGCTGCCTGAAAAAGGGTGTTGTATGTGTTTACTTAAATGTAAATGCTATCTTCCTTTTAGCCTGCTGGTTTTTTTTATTTTAGTGTATCAGCTCTTCTGAAGACCAGTTCTATCTACAAAATAGGCGGATGTTTGGGGGAGCAGAGAGCTGGGGAAGCTGTGGGGAGACAAAGCAAAGAGGTGGTTCTTCCTACTGCATCTCTTGGGAGGCCAGAGGGTGCCAAGATGGAAATAGCTGGGGAGGAGTGGAGGGATGTAGCTAAGACTGTTCTTTCATGGCAGGATCCCTCACCACTGCTCTCCTGGAGTTTTGGCTGGAGGGCAGTCAGGAGTTGGTGGCTTTCCCTCCATGCCCAGCCAAGCCCTTCTATGCTCTTTAAAACCCCTTTTTTCCCTGATGGAGGACCAGCCTGTCTCTGTCAGGACCTCAGGTGTGACCTCAAATGTACTTTGTGGTGTGGCAACATGCTGAGAAGCCAGCATGGAGATTTGTCCATTTGTCATTTTTTAAGGAGGGAACAGATATGGTCTGCATAACTAAATAACATTCTGTGGCTGGGGGTGGATTTAGTCTCTTCATTTGTTTTTATGCAATCATCCTCACATTGAGTCTTGTGGTTCAAACTGAGTCACAAAGCAGCAATATCTGCACTGAAAGAAAGAGATGAGGTTAAAGGAACAGAAAACTGATTTCAGCATATGCATACCTCAGTTAACAGTGTTTGAAGACCTACTGAAAGTTTTAGCCTGTCCTAGTTTTCTTTCTTTATTATTATTATTTATTTTGCCAAAGTTTAATTTTGTTTTATATCTTGCTTTTATTGTAAACAACCCTTATATGCCTGGTCTCTCTTGTGATATGAAACTGAATATTTCAGGTTTCCAGTCAAGACCAGCATCACATTAAACATGATGCTGAGACAGTCACGTTATGGAATTCACTGATGTAGATCATGGAACACGGAGGTCACAGGAGCTGTTGGATAATATAGAAGTGATCACTGTTATTGGGGTGAGAAAATTAAATAGCAGAGCGAACATGAGGTAATTATGATACCTGTGTCCTTGCAACCTGTGGGCAAGGAGGGTGTTGAGAGACCAGCAAAGTTGATCTATTTGCCACATGGTGACTACCAAAAGCTCTAGCTACTGGAGCAGGAAGCTTTAGATCTTGCTAAAATCTTTGTTTCTTCACTGAAAACATCTTGACTGGCTATAAACTTGCTGTTATACAATTCGTAACTTCTTGGTACAGACAATAAGAACAGATGATGAGGAGGGCTGATGAGGCTCAGTTGTTGACACTAAGGGACCTTGTATTTTGGTGTTTGACTTCAGTTAATTATGGTTTTCATTCTCTGTTAGCCTTGTTTTATTTTAAGGGACAACATAGTTGTATATCAGAACTAATAGCCATGTAACTTATAAGTAGATAATGGTCAACTCTAGCTCAGATGAATATTACTGCTTTTTTTTTTTTTGTTCTACAGAACAATAAACATAAAGCATGCTTGTGTTTTCTTGTAAAATAACTCTGCAAAATATTTGGTGGCCCATTGATTTGGGTGAGACTGATGACTGCTCATCTAATCAGATAAGTCTTCAGATATTTTAAACTGTTCTAATTAGCTTTGAGAAACCTCATCACTTTCAGCAACATCGACTTCAGGGTTTCCAGCACTCTGTTCTTCTGCGTTTGTCTGCATGAAGTGCAGATGTGTACTTCAGAAATTCACTGCTGATGGGAAAGCTTTTCCTTCGGGGTTCAGCTCAGCTCAGATCCAGCAGAAAAGATGAACTCCTGAGAGCTCCTTCCTTGAAAGTTACCTTTTGCTGTTCTTTTTAGGTGTCATCATTAGAGGCTATTTATAATATTCATTTTGTTCTGCTGTTTTATACTGATATTTTAACCTTGCAAAATCCAGCTTCTAGATCACATGACATTAACTATCAGATTATACAACCCATTAAACAATGTCTTATCTTTCAGTGCCTTTTTCCATTGTTCTTAGTACATGTCTTAATTCATATGCACTGTGTTCTTTTTGTGGTTTGAAACATTTCCATTAGTTAGTCAGCTGAAACATGCCTGAGTCTGAGCATTTTCTGACAATAAGGTCAATATGTGTTTCTCTTCCTGGTGTAAATTGGTTAGTCTTCAAAAAAGCAGTTAAAAAAAAAGAAAAGGAAAAAATGTATGAACAATAATGCTACTCTCGTGTTGTTACTACGCAAAGTACTTCTCATTTTCAGCTTTCACCCATCTCACAGCATGAGCAAAACAGTCTTTTATCTCGTATATGTACCACGTGCATATTGTCTCTTACCAGCACGAGATGAATAAGATTCTGAGAGGGAAACCTTTAAATTGCTTTTAAAATAATTTCACTTTGCTGTTTGAATAGCTTCTAAATGAAGGCGAGCCACCCATCTTTAGGGTGCTTAGGCTATTTCTGCTCTTTGTACAGCATGACATACATTGTGTGAAAGGTTAACAAAAAAAGTCTTTAAATTGTATTCTATTCTCAGAATTTATTTGCTAATTTTCTTCATATAAGCCATATATTTTTATTTCCTCTCTGATAGACCTGGTTTTAAAAAAATTACTATTGCTTCAATAATATTTGCTCTCATTCCAAATCCTGATGAAAGTATAAACAGTGAAATGTTTAAATAGTTAAAAGGTATTATTTTTGAAATTATATTTATATATCTAAAATTGAAATTATACCTGGAACTGTATTTCCAGAGGAGATTCTCCTGCATGGACCATTACTTGGAAACGGGGGCTCAGTGTAACCTGATGCAGCCCAGGAAACAACTGGAAAGCACACCATTGGTGAGCTCTTGCTGCAGACCTGGCTCTTGCCCCGAGGTATCTTAATGAATATTCACCAGGACTTACCCTAGCCTGGCCCAGCCGTGACTGCAATGCCCTGTCAGTGTCTGTGTCTGCCTGGGAGCTTTGCAAGAATGTCTGAAATCCCATCCATACGGAGGGGAAAAAATTGTTAATGTGGTTCTCCAAAATGTTTTTTAATCTGAAAATTTAATTGAATCAGCATGCTCATCATTTCAAACTTCTTCTGTAATGGTTTTTTCAACTTGTTTTAATAACTATTTAAAATATAAACCATGGTGTGGTCAAAAAAAATTATTGAATAAACATTGTAACATGAAAATGCAGGACACTCAGGTGATGCAAATAAATGTAAAACTTATTGATTTAAGAAAAATCAATACTAAAAATACAAAGTAGCTACATGAAAACCATGCCAATGCTGTGTCACTCCAAAAAAACATTGTCTGGGGAAAGAAGTTTGCTTTGTCATAGTCCCACTGTATATGTGATTGATCACTAAGTTTAAAGGAACTATTACTTTGTTGGCTCTTTGAAAGATAGTGCCTTAAAAGGCTCTTTACGTTCATTTCAATAAGTTTTTGAAACCCTGACAGTATTTGAAGTAATGGGTGACAGCAGAAGTCTCACCTGCAACCTGCACACCAAAGAGCAAGACTGAGCAATCTGTTTTATATCAGATGCCAAACCGAGCAACCAGTTACAACTTGAAATGCAGTTTTCGGTTGAGCAGCACACACATCATGACTTGTGGTTTCTTAGTCTGAAACCTTCCAGGTATTCCCCATGTTTTCTCTGCTGGGGCTCCTGAGACAGCTCGTGGTGCAGTGGCCGATTCATGGGGTCTGATCAGCACTTAAATACAGCGGCACTAGGAGAGGGATGTGAAAGCAGAAAACATATTCACAGGAGTGAGAATAGGAAGTTAGAAAGCCCTGAAAGAGAGGCGAGATTGTCTAAAGAGAATAAGCATGCTTCTGTTCTGTAATAAATCTCTTGAGCAAGTAGGCTTTCTCTGGAAATCACTTACCTCAGTAAAAGATGGGCTTAAAACTTGTCTTCTTTGCCTGATATAGAAAGTGAAATATAGATCAGGGTTCTGAACCCATTTATGTGTATTGGGACTGTATCCAGGGCTGGCAAACACATGCAGTAGTTGACCTCTCTACTGCCTTTATAAAGATTGTTGCTGGTGGACTCCTGCCACAAGAAAATAGAGAAGTGGGTTGTAAAAAAGCTTGCTTAGACTTGACAAGTTTGTTGAGCATTTCTTTCCCGAGTTAGAATGAAAGAAGTTGAAGGTAGACTTCAGCTTTCTCAGCTGACACATCCTTGGCTTATGAGTTGAAAATGTTTCAACATCTCTGTGAATTTCAGCAGATATTTGGGTTCACTTTTAATGTGCTTGATGTCAGCACCGTGTAGCTGAAAGCCAAAACTCCCTGCCAAGAAAGAAATGTGTCCAATATCAATCATCATGTACTTACCAGCCTGAGTCCTGTCTGGACCAATGACTTTACTAACTTTATTCCCATATCTGGGTTACTTCTTTTTGATCCCATAAATACGATGATTGCAGGACATAGCCTAAAATACCTGAAGTGATCAAAAATAGAACTACATGGAAACTATCCTTTTAGTTGGGTGTATTTTTCCTTGACTTTACAAGAATGTGCATATTTCTCCATAGTAAAATTCCAACCTGGAACAAATTATGACAGGACAACTCTCAATAGGCATAAATCAGCATAGCAATGTCCATTTACAAGGGTTTGAACTCTTGGGATTTTTGGAGGGGTTTTTTTCTCCACCTGAGAATTTACCACTTTCATGTAAAAATATCCTTCTTACTAGGAACTGTTTTCATACATGCTGTGATCAAGAGGTTGGGGTTTGGGTGGCTTTTTTCCTCTCTCCTTTCATTGTTGCCACAAGAAAAGCTGATCTTGAAATTAGGTATATGTAGCTCTAATGAAGAATGACCTGATCTCCGCAAGGATACACGTGAGGCTTTGCTGTTCCATAGTTTCCACTGAGCATGACATGTCTGGAATGCTTTATGATGACTGCATCATCAAAGTACTAGAGGGGAAAAAAAAAATTGGAGAAGCCTCTGAGCCTGCGGATTGACTTGCTTTACCATTTTATTGGGTTAGTCATCCTTATAAATCAAATTCTAACTCTCATAGTTTGATGATGTTGTTGAATTACCTCGGTGCCACCTCTGAGTGCTGCCAGTGCTTCATGTCTCGGGCACTTTGTAATAAAGTGAGGAGTATGTTTTACTTCTGAGGTGAGGTTGGCCCTGGAACACGACAAGGATTTCCTGAGGTTTTGCAGCTGCATCTCACAATTCAGCCCTGTGCTCGCAGACTGGCTCCAAGCTGCCTCCTCTAAGCACTGTGCTTCTCCTCCCACGTCTCTCCATGTCGTGGCATCCCATCTAGGGAAGAGGGAAACAGACTTTATCAGGCAATGACTAGCACAAAACTACTAAGCTACCTTTGCGTAAATAATGTTTTCCTCTGAGTATTGTAAATGAAAACCTTCTCTAATTTAAGGCAAGGGAAGTGAAGATACTGCAAAGGCTCCAGAACTGGTGGTAAACTATCAGACACAGCCAGAGGTGCTCATTCATGTGTCACAAAGTCTGCGTTGCCTAAAGGAAAATCTCCTTCAGTTTAAATTATAGATAAGCCATACTTTTGGAGCAGGTACTTCTGAATTCTTTACAGATAATCATAGATGCCTTACAGGGTAGAACAGTGCCTTTTTCAGAAAAGGCATATTTTTATAAGAACAGTGGGCTCAACAATGTGTGTATTCTAGCATGTACCTGTGTTCTTTATCCATCTGCAAGTTCCTCGGTCCAGACTGAAAAAACTCACCAGTGTTCCTTAAACCTTTTAACCTGAAGCAGATGCGGGGAGATAAATGAAGTATCTCTCCATATTGAATCATTTATAGCTCATTATTTGGCACTTAACTTAGTCCTTTGCCATAACACCGTGTTTGATATAATGAAGAGTGCCAGACAGGTGAGAGCTGGCTGAAGCTCAGAGCGAATCTCTCTGTGACAAATAAGCTTCAGAGAATGTCCCCATTAAGACATTTCAATTGCTAAAGAATGAAGGTTGCAATATAACTGTTAGAAGAAAGGCAACATCCTCCCTACCCCCAAGTGAGAGGTGACAGACAGGGAAGGACCTGCTGGCACTGCCACAGCAACTGTGACCTGAGCAAAGGGAAGATTTGACACTAGAGGTGTCAAACAATTGCTCTAAACCAGAAGCACCCACTCAAGTTTTTGAGCTCAAAAACCTTTTCTGCAGAAGATGCCAAGACTTGCTGCAGATGCAGAGTTCAGAAATGGGGAAGATCTTTTATTTTCATTCAAGCAGACTTGGCTTTTATGTTGTCTGTGGAAAAAGAAGAAAAGGACCATGATTACTGCTAATGAATTTTTGAATTAAAATTTCCAGTACTTGTTATTGTTCTCATAAATCGTACCTGTAAGAAACATTGCTTGGAGCCAAATTGTTTCAAAATCTCTATTTCGCTCTTTTTATTAGGAGAAGCCTAGATTTTTGGTCAGGGCCCACGTCAAGGTGACTCAGTGTAGCTTTGTTCAAGCTAAAGACACCCTATGAATTCATACATGTTGAGGAACCAGCTTACAGTTTAGAAGTCATGGAAAAACTTCTCTGTCAGCTCTTCTAGAAACAGTTTCCTGCTCCATCCATCCAAGACAGTGCACAAATGTGAATGAGAAAGAGGAAAATACAGAAGTTTCTATTGACTGGAATAGTCCATCTTCCATTTTTAGACCTCCAAAGGTGCATGTCTTGTGAACAGTGATTTTTGTTAGGTGTAATTAAATTAATTTTCAAGGAAGTTACTAATTTCATTGAAAACTAGAAGTCCTCCCATTGTGTGATTCATCATAATTCCACCTCAGCCCTGGCCTGCAGGGATAACTAACCCCTTTGGTGAGAAGATAATTTTATTTTAATTCTCATGCAGTCATTGGACAAGTCAAAGACAAATGCTAGCTATTAATCTTTGAGTGAATTATTGTTCTATTAGGGTGTGGTGGAGTAAAGGATGTCATATTTTAGTACCTATAAAGCTTTTTAGATATAATTTTGTGTGTAAACCATAATAAACGTAAAAATGATACTTTATGACTTGCATGCAAAATACATTAATACAACCAAAATAGAGACTTTGAATAGCATGGGAGATTTTTTTTAAATAAAGGACATAAAGATTTATTGTTTTCAGCATTTCTATTCAAATTAATAATAGGGTGGCATTTTTTCCCTCTAACTATTTTCCTGTATTAGCAAATTTTATTTTTTTTTTGTCCTTCCACTCATGTTTGACTGGAAGCAATCTTGAAAAGAAGATCAGTTGTATGAGAGATAGCAGAGCTTCAGAGACACTGGAGAATGCAGGGGGGAGTGCTGACTGTGGAAAAAAGAAAGGACCAGACTCTGAAGATCCATTCAGAATAACCACATATTGCACCGCAAAGCCCACACTTTGCTGTCAGCATACTTGGTGGGTTTTGCCAGCATATAAAATGTACTAGACACTCCTAATAATGATAATTACAGTGCTAAGCTTGCCAGTGATTTACCTGGGCAGACATGTACACCCATATGGAGCTCCATAAATTTTAACAGGGCTCCATGTGGGTTTGGGGGCAGCAGTGGGGGACTGGCAGAGGTAACTGTTGTGTGACCCTCACTCCGACTGGAATTTGGGTGCATGGATATGTACCACTGAGTGCACCATCTGTGCTGCCAGGGCGTGTTACTTGGAACGCTGTTATTACATTTGAAGAAAGCATTTGGGGATAAATGAATTCTGTTGTAATACTGTTTGGCTGTCGTTTAGTTTCTCACTTTGCATCTTCAAACACAGAGGATGAGAGGCAGCACAACTTTCTTGGTTAGTTATCACAGATAACCCAGATGCTGGTCATTTGTATTTGGCTTCCAATTAGTTTAATTTTGTCTGGGTTTCTTTGAAGTGTGACTGCATTTATGTCTTTTAACAATTTATTTGGTATGGGAAATACAATTCTCATCCCTTCAGTTCTGGATTCCCAGAATAAGCGCTTGCTCATGTAAATGATAGCACCAAACTCAGGCAATATATTGGTATGAGGATTGTTTAAGTGAATAACTTTTACCTCTTTTCTAATTTTTCTAAGATGTTTGCTGTATTTCAGGATCATGAAGTTGGACTGATTTTGTTTCCGAACTGTAGGCTGGTATGGGACATTTACAGTGCAGAATTTCAATGCAGAAATGTCTTTGAGTGTGATTTTTGGAATCTTTCCCGTTATTACTTGATGTAAATCAAGAAAATGGTATATTGGTTTCTTGATTCATGTTGATTATTAATTTATAAAACATATTGGTGAGTTATTGTTTAAATTGCATAAATAATGCAACAAATCACATTAAAAATAACTGAACAATTTCCAACTATGTGCTTTGCTTGTATCCTGAACCAATACTAATTTAAAAAGACAATTTATTTATTAATAGAAGATCATATAAAATTATTTTTATTGCAAATTTAAACTGCTTTTCTTATGAAACGTATAAACCACAAACAATACTAAGCATGAACTGATGCTGAGATTCGCTTTGCTATAAATCATATCTGGACGTCTGCTATTTGGGAAAGTGTTGTCTGCTTTTGCTACATTATATTACTAACAAATGCCAAGGCAGTCTTGAATTAGTATGAGTAAATTAAAGAGAAATGGAGAAGCCACAGCCAAAGCAAGTTTCTTTGATGAATATGTGTAAAGTTTGTTTCTCACAACTTGTTTTTGATAATTTATAAACATAAGACACATAATTTTTTACATGCCTTGTTCTAATACGGAGGTAGTACTGGGTGTTTCTTGATTCTCAGCTTGTTAAAGCACAGAGGCTCTGCAGAATTACTTACTTCCTTGTCTACTGGGCTCTGATGTAATTCATTGTGCAGCTCGAATTTATTTTTTATTTCTTTTCACAAAGAGGTATCAGGTCAAAGGGATTCAAGCTGTTTGCCTCAAAGTTTATGGACCACAAATGAAATATTTCTGAAAATAGTGGTCTTATGCTTCCTTTCCCATCCATATTGTAAATGTGCTGAAGCAGATAGGACCAGGCAAGAGGCTGCCTTTGTGATTTAAACTCTGTAAAGAGGAGGCATTAGTACTACACAATCTGCGTAAGAATCCAGGCCATGGAAGCTGGGGCTTAATGCCCCATTTGTTAGTTTGCTCCTCCTTTTCTAACTTACAATAGTGGTGGGTTGAAGACTAGACTTCAGCGCTCAGGAGTACTAGAATTTATTATAAGCACTTGCAAAGCCTTTTTAGGATATCAGGTAGCACATACATGGTAAATGCTGCTAATTCTGGGAAAAAAAAAAATTGCCCTGTAATTACTTTGGTTCTTTCCAGAATCTTCTTTTATTCAAAAAAATTAGTAACATTCTTTCTGTTTTCCAAAATTACCTTTTCTTTTAGTTAAATACTTCATAGCATATAAATAGTTTCCTTCAAATACAACTTTGAAATACAATCTTGGAAACGGTCTGTTATCCCTCACCTAGAAAACTGTTCCCTAGAAATAGCTGATGTTTCTTGATGCCTGTAATCGGGGTGTTTTAGCTTGTTTTGTGTCACTGCCCTGTTCTGTGTACTACTGCTGCTCAATATGCACGTGTGTTGATGGGCCGGGGAAGTCGTGGTATCTCAGTAAACAAAACAGACACTTTTATGAGCTTCAGAACTAAAAAGTCCTGCTTTCCTATGAATTTATAGTTGCCAGCTCTGTTTTGAATTTTTTTCTCGTAATTCAGGCATTTCAGAGGTTTCTCTTCACTGTGAACTCTCAAAGGCAATTGACTCAGTTTTTCCATGAGTTGGGTAACTTAGGCATCTCTGCCCTCTCTGAAGTGATTTGTTTTCCAATGGAGTTTTAGGAAACTTGTTGATTAGGAAGTCTGGGATTACTCTGCATTTGTCAAATACATTCAGAAAAGGCCATTGGATTGAAAACTACAAGAAGAGGTAAAGAAGGATAGATGATTCGGTCACATAAACATCAATTCTTTAGGAAATCAAACTGAAAGTATACAGTGAGATAGAAGAAATGCTATATGAGCTTCTTGATCCTTTTATTTGCATTAAAGAATATTTTCTCCTACATTTGATCCCTCTGATCATGGAAGGGCTCTTCCAGCTCGGTGCTGGTGCTCTGAGCACACATAATTGCTGGAAAGTAGCCTCAAAGAGCCTAAACATTCATTTTAGTTTAAAAAATGTGATTTTCTGTCTTTTATTGTTGCTTAATTAAGAAAATATTTTGATAAAATGGAACCACAAAGGTAGGGATTAATACTGTGAAAAATTTAAGGCAGGTCTCAAATGTGTGCAACTAAGCACCCTTCATAACTCACATTAAACACTCTGCAATTTTTAAAAAAGAAAAGTAATATTTCAGAAGTACTGAGCATTATGCTTAAACCACAGATTCTGTAAAAAATGAACTGCATAAGCTATTAGCAACTGTATGCGTCATAAACACCTTAGGCAAGAAAATGAGATCCTAATGCCAAATGCAGCTCAGCTCCATCAGTCTACATGGAGCTACACTTCTGCAATTTTATAAGATAAATGTCTGTGCTGTTTTATATGATGAAACTACAGCTTGGGTGAATCCTCTTATTTTTCACCAGTGATTTAATAAAGGCAAGCTCAATATAAATATTGAAAAGCTGCTAGTATTGAAAATAGTCTTTCCCTAGTAGCCGAAATATATGAGAGCTTTGTCTTTTCATATTGATTGTTCAAAAACAAAAAAAAAAGTTAAGACTTATCTACACAAGAAGTGGGTATATTTACTAACTAGTGGGCTCTAAACATTTTCTCAAACATACTATACTTTATATTGCGTTTGCAGAAAAAAGCTTCATTGAGTTACGCTTCTTCCCAGCTACTGGGAACTTCAAACCCCACTTTAATCTCGGCTGAAACAACTGGTGAATGCCTCCTACCCCTTAGTAGAGATTAAAGAGGGGAAACATTGCAAACTATATTTCCCTGCATGTATTTCTTTGACACATATCACTGTGGTAACACAATAAAAAGCTGCATTTAATTATTTTTCCTGAACTCACAAGTTTAAAAGATATAGGGTATTTATGAGCCCCATTTTGTGCTCTCTAATCCACAAGATACCAAAAGATACAGAACATAAACTGGTGGCTACTGGAAGTGACCCGCTGTGCCTACGAAAATGTGTCTCTTGTTCTGCTTCTCTCTCCAAATAAAATACTGAGCATTAATTTAATCATTAAAAGAATAATGAAAATAAGGAGCAATGAAAATCTAATCAAGGCAGACAATTAATAGTCACAGGAGTGTCATTTTTAAAACAGTTTAAAATATCTCCTGTGCAGCTCTGCTGTGTTTTTGGAATAAACCGACTTTAATTATTTCCTGTTCAGGCTTTCCTCTCTTTCCTTGGTTTTAGGAGGAGTTTACCTAGCAAAAAACCAATGCTGCTCATTTCCTCAGTGGATTAACTGGGCAATGATGAAACAGAAGCTTCTCTGCTTCATTCTTTACACAACCTGGTGTTAAAGAGTGACCTTTCACCCTCAGAGATTTTAAGGATTAAGGATGCTTTTAAGTCTCGGTCTGGTTACTAATCCACCACTTTCACTTGATGTTAAATAAGCACTTCCTGATTTACCCTTTAAATCCTGTAAACATAATAAAACAGAGTTTAACCTTTACCTTAGGATTTTACCACTATCTTATGCTCTGTCAAATAAACCTTTATAAGAAGCAGCGAAGAGAAAACTAATAAGCCGTACCCTGATTTTTTTTCTAATTTTTTTTTTTTTACCTTGGGGTATGTAGCAACACATTACAATATTTTTAATATATTCAGGTCAAACAGTTGTTAGGGTGCATTGGGGTCCTTACACTGTGCAAATAATGGAATTTTTAAAAAGCATTTATAAACTATTTGAGATAATGAAATAGATGTTTCTTCTGCATTGAGACTGCAGTGAGCAAACTGTACTGGAAGGAGTTGAAATGGAAATATATTGAGAGATATTTCATAATCCAAGGCTTTGCAACTTTCAAGAATATCATTTAGCCTCTAGCCATTGCTTTGTAAAGTCAGGCTCCTGACTGGTGTAAATAGTGTGCAAACTACGTTTGCAGTCCAGGGACTGTCTTGACTTACACCAGCCATGGATTTAACCCCACAGAACTGGGTTTTTGCTGTATTTTACTCTTTAGGAGAATGGTATCTAGGCTGACGAAATATTCATTCATGGCTATTTTCAGTGGTTGTGTTTAACGGCACAAAGTTATCATTACTCTCTACCAGAATACTTCTGTCTGTGTCACATCTGCGAAGGGTGTCTCCTTATCATTTATTTATATAAATAAATTTTTACCTATGTAAGTAATTTCAACACAATGCTCCCAACCTGGGGCCAGCTTGGGGACCAAGGACCTGATGGAACCACCTGGGAGCCCCAGTCTTCATGGTAGCTCCAAGGGCTGGAAACTGGGGACAACAGTACCCAGAAAACAGTGTTGAAAATACCTTCTTTCAATCATTAAAATCACCACATATCAAGTATTTGAAATACGGTTTGTTTTCAGAAAACATCCAAAATACCTAATTTCAAAAATTCTGAGTTCTGTCACCTTAGAGAGTTTCTGTTTTTCTATCTCTTTTTTGATAGCAGTAAGTAGAGAAAAATTATCCTATGATAAGAAGTTAATTCCCTCTTCTGAGGCCCTAAATCAAGGACCTTATTAACAAAGGAATGCAGTTATCTGTCTGAATGGGTACCTTGCTTGGCTTTTGATATCTTTTTGGGAATATTTATTTTAATTAAACTGAATATCTGCCTTGTATCTTGCAAATATCTGATTGTCTCTGCATCAGCTATTGCCTAAGAGGAAATATAGACAAAGTAATCATCTATACATGCATGATTTTCTTACTATGATCAACAATCCCTTTGTCTTCTGCCTTAATAATGCAAAATATCCTGTTTCCTCTAAGTTTCCTAATGCTGCTGACAGTGGTGCAAAGGATTCAAGTACAACTGCTCCTTGATGAATCTGAGGGACCTGGTACCTGAACGGGGCAGGAGCTCTTATCAAAAAAATTCTGATGACATTAGGGTGTAGTACTGGAGCAGCCAACTTTGCTGGTGTCTGCTGGGGATAAGGAGGTGATAGCTGGATTCACAAATGGTTTTAATTTATGGAGCAAAAAATGATACGCAAGCTCCTTGGAAAATTATAGAGTTTACTGGATAGGGCTGCTTTTGAGAGTTCTACGATTGCCAGAATGGCCTGCTGTCTTGAGAGACATAATATTGGACCTTTTTCTGCAGTCTGTTTGGAGATAAAATTCCTGTTAAATCCTGTTAAAGGCAATAGGAGCTGTGGCAGTGTATGCAAACAAGAAACAGGACAAAGGAGAAAATTATAAACAAAGGAAATTTGATTTCTGCTTTTCATTGAAATTTGAGAAAGAAGGTGGACAGGAGAAAAGGCTTTTGTTCTAAACATTTTCCACCCGCCACAGACACTGGCAATGCTTTGTTAATGTGTCTTGTGCCAAAGTGGTCGTGTGAGGCACTGCCAGTGGGAATAAAACTGGTATGAAACATCGGAACATCTTAAAACAGAACAGCCTACCCTTTGAAATAGCCTCCCACAGGCGCTGGAGACATCAGTATTTCACAGCAGTGTGAATAACATTCCTCCCCATAAAGAAGAATTTGATGAAATTAGGCAAGAGCAAACCAGCCCTTGGCATAACTCCATGAGATCTGTAGGTGCTGAACTAGTCAAAAATTTGGTCTGGTAGACGCAGGGGGTTGTCTTTCCACAAGACAGAGACAATTGTAAGAGGTCACTCACCTTTCTCCACCACCAGCCTTTAATGAGGGACCCTACGTGCAGAGATCAAATGAAACTGAGCAAGAGGGGCTGAGAAAGGCTCTACTGGAGTCAGTGACAATAAGCTGAGCTATTGAGAGCTGGCCAAACTGCTCACACCAGGCATAGCAAATCTGGGATCCAGTACAGCAGAGCGGTGTTGCATTTCATTGTGCACCTGCCTAAGATGAACTGATGCTGCAGGACTGGCAGGGTGTTTGTGGGACTGTTCCTCTGCATGTCAAGGCAGCTCTGCTCAGCCCCTGCTTGGCTGAGTCAGCGCTGGTTATGGGGATGCTCACTGTCTGTGGGCATGGGGAGGAAGTAGGATAACTTGCTCTTTGAGAGTTGACTGGCTCTTCCAGGCAAGCAACGCACACATCTTTCATTTTGGTTTTAAATCAAAGTTCCTGCCCAGGAGACAAGCCTTGGAAATCCTGGCAAGATAGTATTGATCCACACAGCTTGAAAGGAAGCCACCACAACTTTGCTGAAAGTCTGAACTCTCCCTTACTCCCCTAAAATCACCTAATGCCTTTACTTAAAAATATCTCACAACATGTAACTTAGCTGTGGTCTGCATTCTACAAGGAAAAGAACATTTTTTCATCAAACTGTAATCATTGATGATAGGTTTAGGAATGAATGCTAATGCAAGCTTCTAGTCCTATATGGGAAAAACACCCCAAGACATTTAATTATTTCTGCTCTTCTACAGAGATTGGAGATTTCCTTTCCAGCTCCTTCATATGATTTCAAAAAAGCTTTATTCAGAATATCCATGTGAAGGAAATGCATGACAGTTAGAAAGGGGAAAAGGATTTAGTGTTGAACTGATGAGATGGTTTTGTAGTTTTTTTCTTCAGTAACTACAACTTTCTTTTCTTGTACTATTTATTTTGTGCTTCTTAATGTCTTGAAAACAGCTTGTAAGAGGCTCACTCAGTAATTTATGACTTTTGTATGTTTCATTATTATCTCTGCTTCCTCAACTTTCCTGAAGGAAAGTTATTTTAAAACAGGGTATTTTTTTTTCAGGATTTTGGAATAATCCTCACACCTGTATGTGTAATGAGTTACTTGAAAAAGCATTTTATGACAGTTGAAGTTCCCTCCCTCTTGGATTCCTGCTATAATTAATAACATGTAGAACTTTAAATTGTAACTTTTAGTAAATTATACGAGGAGCTGATTCAGTTTCTGTTTTCATGGGGGGAAGCTGGACCACTGGAGGGTGAGGTGATTTGCCTCAAGTCAGTCAGTTAGACCAGTGGTGGAGAGGGGTGAAACACCAACCTCTCGGTGCAGTTCTCTGTTATGAAGACACATTGCTTCAATTAACTGAATGAATTAAATCTGACTCCTCTATTCAGCTGAGGGACTGCTGCTATAGCACCTAAAATTCTTGTTTTGTTGCTGGGATTGTCTGCAGGAGAAAGTAACAAAAAAGGGTTCTGGGAAACAAGATCTGAAGGATTCTCCAAAGGGGACGCTGAAAGCAAAACTAAAGAAACCAGAGGAGAGTGGGGAAGAAGAGTCACAAGGGCTGTGACCAGCTGGCTGTAGCCATCACCTGAACTTCATCTGTGCTGCTGATGGGGGAGGGACCAAGGATGGAGGGATAAGCCCTTGCTTCTGGGCTTAGGGGCATGCCACAAAGGTAACTTGGTGCCAGGTAGGCTGGATTTATTTGGGAAAGAGCAGCTTCTACAGAAGTGTAGAGTGCCCAAGCTATGATCTGCTCTGTGCTACCAAATCAATCATTTATAAATGAAAGGCAGATGAAGCAATCACTGAAAACATGTGTTTTCACATTTTTCTGCAACTCTGCAGTAAAGTGGAGCTAAACATATTTCCAGTGTATGAATGTAAAGTATGTTACTGTGCCAGATATATGCCAGAAAGTATCTTAATCAAAGGATCTACATGGATTTCATGTAGTTATCATTCTTTTGGTATTCCAACAGGTCCCTTATTTTCATTATATTCAAGAAGAGGTCCAGTGGCCTTCTCATGCCACAATTTCTACAGTTATGCTCAATTTACATCCAAATAAACAATAGAGAAAGCTCAGAGTTTGAAGAAAACCAAGAAATGGTTTGCATTCAAATGGAATTGATCTCAGCCAACAATAACAGAACGAAATAAGTGTGTGTACATATATATATAAAAACATTTAAATTTTATAATGGATTGGCCTGACACATATAGTATTACACAGCATTACTTAGCATGTCTTAAACAAAACAAAACATTTTACTGAGCAGTTACCATTCAGACAGGTTATGGCATTTGTAGAGTAATTAGCAACTGTAAAATATGACTAACCAAATCATTATTTTTAACAAAAAAAAATAGGCGCCTACATTCTTATGTGTAAAACATTTTTTATAAGCTGTGCATGACCAGGGAATATTTTATAACAGCGCTTAAGACAGAGAAAATACTAATCAGGATTTTAAATATCTGAAGTTATAGTCCTGTAAATGTTCTTGAAAATAAAATGAATAGCTTCCAGAGTGGTGCATAACCAGAGAGGTGATGTAATAATGCCAGGGGAAAGGAATGGGCTGATGGGAGAGCTGCTAAGAGCCCTCAGGTGCTCTGCAAGTCATCCAGTGTGCAGGAGAGACACTGGCCCATTACTGGGGTCCTCTGTGGTTTGACGTTGCGTTGCTTTGGGTCAAGGACAATGGCTACAAGTGCTGCAAAAAGAAGGGGAAGTAACATTCAACTTTACATTAATGTAAAACAAGTACCAGTTAAATAAGACTAAGCTTTTACAATAGAACTAAAGGATTCCTCTCCTTGAGAGCGCGCTACTGATTTCGCTGCACCTTACCAGCTCCCAGAGTGCAGCAGTTTCAGAGTCTAGGAGGAGGCTTCTCCCAGGGATCACTCACTGTGCTTCCTAACGAAGCACTCTGGATTGCTCACCTGGCTTCCCTTTAAATTTGCACATCTTCAAAATGACTTCAGCGCCAACCCACTGGAGTTGATCTAAGTTCCCTCAAGTCTCATGGAACTTAGCTCATGTTCATCAAGAGCTTCTCTGAGTTGCAAGTCAGTGAGGTGTGAAATGCTTGTGGTTTGATGATTCACAGAACTCTCACCGTGAGCCTTAATTAATGAATCTTTGCAAGGAATTTGAAATCCTTAGATGAAAGGCTCTGTAGCTGCAAAACACTCTTGTTACAATGGCCACCACTTGCCTTCATGGGGACCTCAGTTTTACCATTCTTTTTTGTACCATCGCAATAGCTTCCCTTTTATGTTGAAAGGGGAAGATCTGTGTAAACACATTCACCAGCAAACATTTCTCATGCTGGTGGTTTAAATGAAACTATGCCTGAGAAGCAACACAAGTTTACTCACAGCCGTATCTCCCCAGGCTGTGATCCTGTTGAGGCTGCGCTGGGTCAGCACTACCATGGCAAAGCAGGCAATGATGCTAATGATTGAGAAAAATAAAGCATCTGAATCCAAGTACCCCCACTGTGGTGCCCTCACAGAGCACTGGAGGCCCGTGAACTGTCCTCATGTGCTGCTATGGCATGAATCAAAGCAAAAATCTCTTCTCCCTGTCAGTAAACTGTATCTTAATTCTTTGCACAGTAAAATTACTGATTTAGCATAGCACCATAGTACGTGATGCAGGTTCATTAGAGGCAAAGAAATCTACTCCCAAGAGTGTACAGTCTGCATCCTGAGCATGGGTGTGTCACTGGATGTGGCTGAAGAACAGAAGGAAAGAGAGACCTATGAAGGATGAGGGTAAAATTATGCCGTACTTGCATCAGATGTGGTTTTCATTTTCCCACACATACGGTGCTTTGCTTGGCTTGAATGTTCACAGCTCTCAGTCTGACAGACAGATTCCTTTATCCTGGTACTTGGACCAGAGTGGTTTTCAACCACCTTATGCATTCCTATTTGAGAGGGAATAATTTAATGAAAATAACTTGCGCAGAATTACGCACTGGAATGTGAGACTCCTGGTTTGTCTCTTGGGTTTTTTTTTGTAATAGAAATTTTGTATTCATGCTAGAGATTAGACATTAAGGAAAAGAGAGCAAGTGATAATTGACTCATCCACAACTAGATTGTCATGTCTAGTACATGAAGTCTTCAAGGGGAAGAGATTTTTCTTACTCTGTTTGCAGAACTGTGTAGGACAATTATGGGTAGAATATGAAGTTGTTACTGTATTATTAGTGTTATATAAATAATCACATTTTCTGACCAGATTGCCAGTGCTCAAGGATAATAGAACAAAGACGATAGGTTGTGTTGATTTGCTGAATTTCCAAATTCTTTGGAATTTGAGGCTGGTTTTGGAGTTGATCCCCAAGCCCAGGCTTGTCCTTTACAATCTGTGTTTCAAAGTAGCTGGTGAACATCATGAGAAATTGGAGCAGGTCTGAGTTCTCTAGGCGGCAAATGGAGACTACTGAGCTCGGTAAAAAGGCATCTGAAAAACAAACACTAAAAGGAGAAGGATGGTGCTTCATGCAATCTCTATGCACCAATTAAGTAAGAGTTCAAGGACATGCTATTGCACTCTGTGTTAAAAAACAGGATTCTGAAATCTTTTGCCAAACACCATAAAGAGAGGTCCCATATAAATGTCACAGTAGAGGTGAGCCACTGTCTTCAGCAGTACACGTGTGTAGAGGGAGTCTTGTCTATACAGCACTCAAACACAGTAATCTCACTTTTCCACTGATTCCATCTTCTGATCTTTCCAACTTGGCTTCTTTCCCATCTAGGTTTAGGTTTATCACTCACTTCTGATCATGTCTGGAAGGTTTTTCTAAACATAAGTTTTGCATATCGCACATGATCTGAGATCAGCTTAGTTTAGCTGCAGCTATTGTTTGGTATCCAGGATGCCTGTGTAACTGGTTGTGCAAAAGCTGCTCATCTAATCTGGTAATGTGTGTCTAAGACCTCAGACGCAACTGGAGAAATGCTTCTTGGCTGATTCCAGTGCTCGAGATAGAACAGAAGAAGGAGGACCACCCACCTAATTTTCATACTGAGGCAATGAAGAGCTTGGAAAGTCCCAAGCCACAGTTGCTCCAATTCCAATGTTCTTTATGCATGCTTTAAAAGATTAGATCATGTCCTAGCTCCTTGAGAACTCACACTTGTTTTCCACTGGCAGAGAAGAAAACTGTAGGAAAAATCAGTTTTTACATAGGGAACTCCATCATATGGAACTTACTGTCTGTTGTTTCTATGCCTGTAAGCTCCTTTCAGTGCCTTGAAAAATTTCAGTGCCTTAGAAAAAAGGAAAACCAAAGGTTCTTCTATCAGGCAGCATCCAGGATCAGGGTATTTTGGGGAGCAAAAAGCCTGAGCATGGACTGAAGGACTGAAGCAGCCTTGCCCCTGTTGGGCTGCAGAATTGAACAGCCCCAACCATACCCAGGCTTTCCTGCCTGAGCTTTTTCTGAATAAAGCAGTAGAACTACATTTGAAAAAAAAAAAAAAATGCATTTCTCGCATTCACAGAGTTGCCTGGATTTTCATGGTAGTGTAAGATAAAATCATAGTAGCACAAGCATAATTTTCAAATTAAGGAAAGATAGATTTGAAATGTCCAGTGCACAAATTCATTTGGCCTAAGGGAAATTTACTCTTTACTTTAAAAATGCTTGATTCTGATCACTAAGCAGCTTGCACAGATCTAAGCCTTTCTCCATTCATACAATTAATTCAGTTGTTTGTGTGTTTCTTGTGCATTTAACCTCCACTCTGATTTGGCTGCATTTTTATTGATCAGTTCATTTGGACTGGTAATATTTATTTTAGCACTCAATACTTGCTTTCTAAACAGTAGAACCTACTAAAACTTCCTAGATGTGACAGAAGAGACATCAGATTTGTATTGCTCATAACTTTTGCTTCCATCTGAAGCATTTGTGAATTATGACCTTACTTTCCCAAAGTTCATTTAAAAATTAAAATTGATTAATTTAATGAAACAACATTGTCCCAAAGTCAAGTATCTAAATGCTCATTGTTTTATTAAACAGTAGTTCCAGTCACACTTTCAAATTACACTTTGTTCAAAGGTCTCATGAAAAGAAATTTCTGCTTTTTTTCCCTTGTCCTTCTAAAATAAATGTTGAGAGGATTCAGCATTCAAAGAGCTCATAGAATTTGAGATAGAAATAATCCAAGAGGATTTCCACAGTGATATGAATATGGTCCAGGCTACACTTTAAGGAAATGGCATAAAAGCAAATGTTAGAAAAGTTAGATTAATAAGTAATCATTTTCTCTGACAATAAAATCAAGTGGAATAGGCTAGACATGAGTGGAATGCATAAGTCATTGCTTTTAAAATGGGCTGCGGCAAGCAGCGTTTGGTCAGGTGTGCACAGGATCCACACTTCATTTTGAGTCAGCCTCTTAAAAATCAAGTTAATTATTGTTTGGAAAGGGAACAGTATGTATTGCTCTGTTTAGAAATGGAGGCTCTACAGCAAGACACTGAACAGATGCAAATGACCAAGAGGTAGAAAGTAAGAGCCTGCAAGACCACAAAGCTCCTCTGTTGAAAGAAAAATAGTGGCATTTGTTTACTGATATTGAGTTCTTTTTAGTTGCATGAATTAAGTGGCACACAAATATTTTTATGACTGCATTTATTCTCCATAACAATATGAATGAGCCACTGAATAATAACCAAGTCCCTTGTGACTGCAGAAGAAGGGTGATTAAATTATAATCACATTGGATTAATTAATCTATAATATTTGTACTTTATATGAAAGAGGAAAATCAGCCTTCAACATAAAGGTTATGTACTCATGAGGTCTGTGTCTTAATAAAGGAAAGGCTTTGGGAAAAAGCTTGACAAGCCCCCCAGATATGATATGTTGTAAATGTAGACAGAAGGTTATTACTGATATAAAATACATTCAATGTAATTATCAGCCACAACAAATAATCAGAGAGATGATAATGAATAATTAACATTTTTATTTTTCTGTAGTAATGTGTCTAATAGATAAGTGCACAACATAGAATTAATTTATTATGCTATAGCGTTTTAGTAATGAAAACTGTATCATCAAAATATCTCTTCAGTGGTAGTGCAAGATATCAGCTTAAATAACTGATAAGGCTTATTCCTTTGTTTTCCCTACCCAATTGTACTGAAGATGCCCTGAAAGCAAGGAACGAGCAAAAGGAACTATAATAATCATGAAAGAAAACCATAATAAAAATATAAAACATATCTTCTAGTCCCAGTAAATTAAAAAGCACAAATTATTTACAAAGAGGACTCTTAATGTATTATATTAAATTCATACATATTGTATTTTAATTTAATTTCTGCTGAATTTGTTACTAATGAATTGTGACTTTTACTCTTTCCAAATAAAACACCAGTTGCAACTTATAAGGAATAAATTAGTGTGTCAAAATAATCTCTGGTTTGAGAGAGAAAATTTATGCCTGAAAGACAACTAACATGTAGATTTTAATTTCTTAAGTCCAACGATTTATGTATTGGAAGGATAGTCTCAAAATTTTTAACTGCTCATTAACCTCATTTTATGAGGAATGTTTTTTTATATATTACTTTTAAATAGCAATAAATAATGTTTATTTTTTAATTGATTTTTTTTTTACCTGTGGGAGAAAAACTATTAATGTTGTCATATTGTGTAGAAGACAGTCATCAAGGAAGTGTCATTTCTGAAACCCTGGAACCCTGCACAGGCATGCCCTGTGCTTTTAAAGCCCAAAGTGTGATTTTTATTATTTTTTTTTAAAACTTTCTAATAAAGCCTGAACTATAATCAGATACCTAGAAGCCCTTGAACCTCAGCTTAGTTGTCGCATAGTCTACAGTTTAGGCTTGTCTAATAGTGGTGACTTATTATGGTGTGTTTCACTGAGTGTTGCTCAAGCTGATAACACTGAATTAATTAAAACTTTGTATTTCAAAACAAATTATTTTTTTCTGCAGTTCTTGGAGACCACAGGTAGAGAGAAGCAGACTGTGCCCTGAGAGTGTGATATAATATAAATATAAATTGCAAGTGAAACTTTAGGGGTTAAACAAGAGTGTTCAGGCTTTTGCTGTTTAATCAGCAAGCAGCTACAAAACAGCACAAGCTGTTTTACTACTTTCTAGGACAAGGAACTACTAAACAGAGGCAAAAAAAACTGAGCAGCGCTGTCCTGTCCTCCAGCAGACAGATAAGAATGTGGGCAGGGAAAACAGCCCTTGTGGTGTGTTGGTCTGTCAAATCTGAAATGTCCATTAACACCATCATACGGGTTGTTTTCGTGCGGCTCCTCTTTGGTCTGCTACAGGCCCGGGGATGCCTGGATGCCCGAGGGTGTCAGAAGGAAGAAAGCAACGGAGAAGCGTATTTCAGGCACCAAGAGAGCACGATGGGGAGAGTATCGGGCAATTCGAAAGCCTTGTTTTAATATGGTTTTTAGACAACAGCCTGGTTAATCCGGCCTGCTGTAAATCATCCTATTTATCCTCACCAAGACCAAAGTTGCACTTTTTCAGGATACTATAGAGGGAAAAATACATTGCAAAGGCTCTGCAGCAGAGCTGTGTCCTACACACAGACCTTCCCCTGGGATTGTAGAGGACATGCTGGCTTAGATGTGTCTGAAGACCAACACCTTAGTGGTCACGTTCTTGATCAAGAAGCACATACACAGTGGAGATGAGTGCAGAAAGCTTTACTTTCCATACATTTGAGCAAGAATTTCCAACACAGATGAGTTCCAGCTGCAATGCTGACTTCCTTCTGTGTGACATCACAACATCCTAGGGATTCATCACCCTAGGATTTGCTTTAATCCACACGACTGAGTAAGCTGTCAACAGTAAGGCCTACTTTGAGGAAAGCGATATAGGCTGAGGAGTTCATGAGTTGGAAAAATACTTCCTTAGCAGGGCAAATTTAAGGATTCCTATTCTGGGGAATCATAAGCGGTTTGGGGAGTCTGCTCAGGATTCGGAAGCTCCAGTCTTCAGTCCCTATCACTCCTCAGGGCTCCCAGGCTTCTTATTCTTTGTTGTTGTTGTTGTTGTTGTTGTTGTTGTTGTTGTTGTTGTTGTTGTCTTTATGAACAGCTCCATCAGTTTCTCTGTCTGAGCAATATTTTAGCATTTCTCTTTCTTCCTTTTTTTCCTTGTTCTCCAAGGTCTGCTTATTAAATAACTGTGCAACTGTGATACTAAATCTTATCTTTTGTCTGTAGTGCACAGAAGAGGCAGATAAGACAAGGGGAGGGACAAACCATTTGTCTATCAGTAGACTATGAGAAGCAAGAGAAAGTGAGGAGATAGATGATATTTTTGATGAATATTTGTAGCTGAGCAAGACAGTGCACTAAATGGCTTTTCTATTTTCAGTATTGGAGCATACTTGTATTTCTGAATGCAAAAGACTTTTACAAGGCTCTAAATCAAATATGAAGTTAAAAAAAAATTAAAAAGATTTATAACTGCCTCTGGCAGGTTACTGTCCCCTGCTAGCTGAATTAATCTCCTGTTTACTTTATTGAGTAAGGTATAGTCTTCAGTTAAGAAAATTTTTGGTCATCTTGCTAGGCTACATGATCAGCAATGGCCTGAGGTAACTTGCAGGAAGTGATTTTTGGGTCTGTGAGGGAGAGGAAGTTACAAAGCACTGTGCCACAGGCACAAAGAAGGTGAAATAGACACCAGAGATTTTAAAAAAAAAAAAAGGCTTTAACATGAGAAGTTAAATCAATAAACTTTCCAGCTTACATTTAATACCCTTTCAGAAGTGGCTAGTATTTACTGATATAAAATGGTGGTGATTTGCTAATTGATTTGGACATCAAAAAGGCTAACGACCCAGTTCTGCATTGGAAAGCAAAGCCATTCATAATTCAGAAGGCCAAGGACTGTAGTGGGTCCATGTGGGCCATTTCCATCAGGCAAAGGAAGTCCCTGTTTCCACTCCTGTGGGCACAAAGATGACCTGGACTGAGGTGCCCTTAATGGGGTGTACCAAGCATTGGTATTGCTGGCAGAGCTTACAGGAGGTGCAAGTCCCCTTTGTACCAAGGGGGACTCTCCTGGGGGCACAAAGTGAAACTTAACTTTTGTTTTTACTGGCAATGTCAGTTTTTCCGTTCTTTTTATTCATATTAAGCAGAGCAATGATTTCAAAATAAGAACTGACATTTAGTTTTTGTTAAAAAACAATTGTTTCAGTTTGTTGCTGAGGAATGACTCAATTCCATGCTTAAAAAAGGTCCTTTTTAAAAAAACTATGGAGATTAATGCTTTGGGAAATCTTAGCCATCTTTCTATCTTTTCTCAAAGACAAATTTTTTAAAACTAAACCGCTCCCATCATCAGGCTAATGGCATAGTGTCCCATACCCCCACTAAATCTAGTTATTATTGATCAGCTAATGCAATATTTAATTATACTCGCAGGGGAGAGGGACTTCTTCAGTGTGTGATTCATTATCCCCTATGAATGGAAACTTCTCAATCGTGGTAGATAACCAATAAGCAAATGTTATTGATTGTGCTCCAACATCAAATAAGGATAATAAATATCACAATTTGGGGCTTGAATGTCACATTCAAGAGAAGCTTCATAACCGTCTGTTAATGAGTTTCTAATCTTTGACCCCCTTGCTAATGCCAGCTGTGGTCTCTTCTTGATCATTACAACTTCCCTGTTGTCACAAAATGACTGTGCCTTGGATTATCTACATTAATACAGGCTGACTGTAAAAATCTTAACAGTGTTAAATGAACTGTACTAAAGTAACTTATCTAAAGAAGACAAATTTCTTTAAAGGAAAAATTTATTGGAAATTAAAGAAATAGAATAAAGAGTGGTAAAATGACAAACAAGTATAAGAAAAGTTTGTTGAAGATTGCAAGAGAGATTTTTTTCTATTATTGAAGAAACTTCTTGATTACTCCATCCAAATAAAAGTCTTGACCCTCTTACCAGAGACTGAGACAAGTTACCCCCCAGACTTAACAAACATAACACAGGATAATCAATAACAGTGCACCAGTTCCTCTGTGGAACTGACCAGGTATGCACTTGGACCTCCTGACAACTGCTGACACCAAGTTAGGAGAGGCTCCTTCCTCATCTTTGATCCAGGCCAAGCTCATTTGGTTGTATTTGCATTTATTGTGGGCTACGAAGTCAGCTGTACAAAACAGCTACTGATACTCTACTCTCTGTTTTAGTGCTCTGGCTGTATCTGAATAAACCTGAGCCCTAAATCCAAACCTGTAAATCTGAATCCTCCTGCTCAACTTCCACCTAACTCTGCAGCTTATCCACTCAGTGGATAAGTAGCACTCAGTTCTTAGTAGCAGTCATGGATCCACTTCCCATGTCTATTCACTACTGAATGCTCTGTTTCCATTCAAATTAATCCCAAGTTTGTTTCTGAAATTTTTTCCTAGCAGTTTAAGTTTGTGGCCGGGGGAGAAACATTGGTATGAATCCTCTCAAGAACAGGAGAGAATTTCCTCTTTCATATCTCACTTCTTGGACAAAGGTTTAGCATCTTCTTTGTATGCTTTTCAAAAGTCTGTGCTCTCTCCTTTTACAGACTTGATTGTTTAAGGTCAATCTCTCCCTGTGCAAGTTTCTCTGATATGAAATCACATGTAGATGGAGGCTGATTGTGGTGGGTTGACTCTGGCTGGATACGTGGTGCCCACCAAAGCTGCTCTGTCACTTCCACCCTCAGCTGGACAGGGGGAGAAAATATAACTAAAGTTTCACGGAACATAATAAAGAGAAGGAGGGTTCACTCACCAATTGCCATCATGGGCTAAACAGTGAAATCAGTGTAGTTTATTACCAATTGAATAGTGTAGGATAATAAGAAAGAAAACCAAATCTTAAAAACACCTTTTCCCCCAAGCCCTTCCCTCATCCTGATCTTAACTTTACTCCCAAATTTCTCACCTTCATCCTCCCAGCGGCACAGGGGGATGGGGAATGGAGGCCAGGATCTCTTTATCACAAGTTGTCTCTGCTGCTCCTTCTGAGGGTGAGGACTCATCACACTCTCACCCTGCTCCACAATGGGGAACCTCTCACAGGAGCCAGTCCTCCAACAACTTCAACATGAGTCCTGGGGTGGGGTCCTCTAGAGACTGCAGGGGGTTTTCCTATTTTCCTGCAAACCTCCAGAGACTGCAGGGACGCAGCATCCTCACCACAGTCTTCACCAGAGGCTACAGGAGAATCTCTGGTCTGGCACAGCAGCACCTCCTGCCCCTCCTTCGCTGGCCTTGGGGTCTGCAGGGCTCACAAATTCTTACTCCTCTCTCGAGCTGCAGATGCTGCTGTGCAGGGTTTTTTTCCCCTTCTTAAATGCCTTATCCCAGAGGGTGCTGCCACCATTGCTGGTGGGCTTGGCCTTGGCCAGCAGTAGGTCTGTCTTGAAGCTGGCTGGCTTTGGCTCTGGCTCCATCGGACACAGGGAAATTTCTAGCAGCTTTTCACAGAAGCCAACCCTGTCGCTCCCCCCTACCAAAACCTTGCCATGTAAACCTAATACATCGATGGAGGCTGATGCCAAAAACCAGATTTTCAGAAGCTGATCTGTTTGCACTAACATCTTTTAAAGACGGTACTTTTCAAGTGTCTAGCACTTACCCCAGCTATAGCAGGAATATAAATTTAAGGTGTTTAGCTTTAATTAAGGCAAAATAAAAAATTAGTCAGCCAGCGATCTCTTTGTCCACATTTATGCAGAATAAGATTTTAGGACACATACTTGGAAGTCAAATGTTCACAGTAAAGATGTAGTCATCTTGACTTTTAGATGATCTGTTCAATTTGCATTACAGCAAGTAGGATGTATTGCAGCTCTTAGACCAAGGAATTCTAGGTTCAAAACAAAAACACAAGACCTCTCGCAAATGAAACTTGCCATTAGTCTTCTAAATAACAGAATTCCTACAATACCCCCCAGTCCAAAGCAGTCCAAACCCTTGTCCAAAACAGCTTTCATCAAACTGTTTTTTGCATGTTTTCATTCTGGGAATGAATAGATTTTTCTTCAGCATTCTTGAATGATGGATTTTCGAGCCCAAGCTTTGAATCTAGTTATCTTTAGTGTTGTGCTTTCATCAAAAGTCTGAAGCAAGTCGTTCCTGTAGATTTGCACCCTCATCCTTTTATTGCTGAAAATCTAATTTTTAAAACTGTCTTGGGACTCTCCTGAAGTTTTTGTGGAGTTGGATTCTTGGCAGGCTTTTTTGCCTGTGTCATAAAAACCACACTGCTATCTGGCACAAATGGCAGGAGATGCCCAGGGGATGACCAGCAGTGGCAGAGCGGGAGGAGTACAGCAAGGCAGGGCTGGCAGAGCTACTACATGGACTCCAGTCGTCACTTCTATGCCTGGGACTAACCCATGCTACTTTCTCTATCTTCACCGAAAAGTACAAAAATTTAACTGTCCCTTTCCACCCATATCCTTCCTTAACTGCATTTTGCTTTTATAGCTGTACTCTTCCAATCTGGATTTCACCCTATGCCTGTCTGAGCTCCCAGTCCCTATGCATATATCCAAACCCTCCCAAGGCTGGACTGACTTGTGGCTATGTAATAACATTTCTTACTCTTCTCTCAGTATCCGCTGCAGCACATAAAAAGGAACCACTAATAGAGTCTTTCCACATTAAAAGAGCAAGTAGAATGTGAAACATTATTAGAGAGGGAACAGAGAACAAAAGAGAAAACATCTTCATACTCTTGCATAGATCTGTGCTCCCATGTCTTGAATGCTGAATGCTGTACTTGAGAGACCATAAAGAAGAAACTGGAAAAAGTCAATGAAGGAAGATGAGGAACTGAGAAGATAAGGAACATGTTACATAGACCAGGGAACTTCTGACTGGGATGTTGGAGAGGATGTAAAATGAGCATAGACATTTTTACAGGCTGTATCCGCACTTTCCAATTCATTTCAGAGTGGAGGTATTTTTAAATGGATCTTCTGATTGTCTCCATTTACTGCCTGCTGAGTAAGGTGCCAAAGCAGTTTTGGTACAAGTACTTAGCACTTTACAGTGACATTTGTTTAAAAGCCAATATGTAAACATCACCACAACACATTTCCCTACTGTGCACCTAATAGAAAAATCACCCCAAGTGTTTACTATAAAGAAAATCAGATATTGATAAGGATTGAACAGAGGTGACAGTTTCACTTCCAGTCATTAGAAATGCCAATTGCACTCCTCCTCACCAAGTTATTTCCTTTAGAGACAAGAGCAGCTCACAGAAGTGACTGCTGCTCTAGGACTTCTCCTGTGTTGACTCCAAGATTCTGCATGGGAAGGGAAGCCCTGTGACAGCTATTGCCCTATGATCTCCAATCTTTTCTGCATTAGTAACTATAAGATACAAGATTATGTGGGTGTGCAGTCACCGTGACAGAGAGAACAGCCAGATCAATGCCTTGTTCTACCCTCTCAGCTAGGAGAGCACACCAAGATCTGAAATACAGCACAGTGCCTGGGCTGACCGTGTCTGCAGGCAAGGCAGATCCAGAGCGGGGCAGGGGCAGAAGCAGAAGACAATAATCTGGGGTGGGAGAAAGCAATAAGAGCGATAATCCTAAAATTAGCATTTGGTCCCGCTTCAGTGTGGACCAGACTGTATACTGGAACATAAAAAACTGGTGATTTTTTGCCACAAAATGTTGAAACCTAAATCCTAGACTGTGAGGCGCTGAACAAAGCCTTACATAAATGTAGACTACACAGCACATTGCTATAAATCATGCGTTGACAGAAGTCGCATTAAGTAAACATTTCATTCATTCTCATATCATTTGCCATAAAGCACTGGCATTAAAAATTTGTGCTTTTCAGTGAGATGATTCTGTTATTTAACTGTACCTGGGTACCTGAAGGACCAGGGACTCATCACCTGGGTGCTATACAAGCATTCATTTATTTATTTTACTTTTCAATATTAGTCACATTCATTCACCGGGGCAGTACCAAAAATATGTACTTTTGTATCATATGCTTTCTGACCTTTTCAAAATCTTAACAAATATTCCTACATATTAATATTATCACAGTGTCTAAAGATCTTTTTGCCTCGAGGCTGCATGAGTGTGAAAGTAAAAAGCAGACGCTGTCCAAAGATCTGTGATACAGCTATGCAAGAAGAGACAGCAAGTACACTTTAACAGGGAGTAGGAAAAAGCAATGAAACACTTCTTGTATGAATGATCAAGCAGTCTGACCACTGCCAATTTTTTTCCTCAGCAATGATCTTAAGAGAACAATGAGATAACTCTGTGCATATCTGTGGTGAGAACTTTCCAACTGTGCAAAAGCAAATGAACAAAAAAGCCCTGATGAAAGGTTTATAAAGGGATTGAGATGTGAGCTCGTGTTTCAGCAGGGAGGAAGCAACAGCAGATGCACTGACAGCAGTCTGAAGGACTTGGAAAGTGAAGAAGTGGGGTTCACATGTTATTCAAAAGGAAAAGGGCACAGTCAAAGCAACAGGCTAGAAAAACTCTTTTTGGCAATATTCTTACTGGATATAAGTGGAATAAGTTTGCACCCTTTCTGGGCCTAAGAGAATAATACTGCATTTATTGAGAGGTAAGATGATGAGAACTCAAGTCACTCCGAGGGACTCTGTATTTCAGATATGACAGACCAGCCAGGTTTAGGAAAGGCAGACATCCAGAGATCTGGGGATTGACATGAGCCAAAGTTAACACCAGGTTTGAATCAGATAGGATGGTGATATTGCTCATAACAAAGAGAGAGAGAAAGCTTGGAAGGAAAGGTTGAGAATTATATGTTAGCCTGCTTAGTTTTAGATGATGGCTAAATACCAGAGGATGTTAAGGAGGCAGACCAAGACCTTCATTTGCATACAGAGACAGGTCTAGAGAGATGTAGATCAGTGAATTATTAGCATAGAGATGGCAGTTGATGGTAATTGAAAAAGTCGCCTTTGAACAGACTGCTGGGATGGACAGGATTGGTGTCATTAATAGCAGAAAAAGCAAAGATAAGAGTGTTTCAGCAAGGGTGAAACATTCAGAGGGCTGGGCTTGCAAAAGGCTCTAATTAAAGTCATGATGCAAAGTCCATTCATTTAAATTCACACTGGCTTTAATGAGTTTTGGATGAGATCCAAAGAAAAAAAACCTGAATTTCACAACTGGGAGCAAATGGCAGAATTCAAAACAGGTTGAGAGTGGGTAAGAGAGACATTGAAGTTCCACTTGCACCAAACATTACCCTTTTGGGATTCATTGTGCCCAGACACAGGCATTTCATATGATTTTGGTATGTTAAATGATGCCCAGGCAGCACTAACTCTTGTGTCTTTAAGAACTCTTTTTTAAAAAAAAAAGAGTCAGATTAGATCCAATGTGACTGGGAATCCTTTCAGAATATATTTGTCTTGTTGATGGAAGGCGATCCTGGCACTGGGATAAGCAGGGTCAGATTATTGCCCCTCTTTTCATGCAGAACAATATATAGTAAATAAAGTCAATAAACTCAAACAAGTAGAGGTAAAGGACATGACTCCTCTGAAATCAATGGGAATTTTGTCACTAAATGTTTCAAAAGGATCGCTGTGGGGCTTCAATAAAGACTTTAATATAAATTGTAGGATTTTCTTTCTCTACAGCATGTGAGCTGAAGACAACTTGTCTGTTTGGGGACACTCAAAAAAAGTATGTCAAATAAAGAAGACATATGATGTCAATGCATGTAGGTTAAGATGCTCAATCTAGGTATGAAGGCTTCATCTGATCTAATGCCCCTTTAGCTGAGAGTGTTTACATGGGGTTTTGACATGCTTTAATTTATGTTTTATTGACTTCTCACCATTAATGGATTTCCTCTATCTCTTCCAAGTACTCACCTAGATAAGCCATTGGTTATAAGTGACAGAAAGAGATAGGTGCATGGAAATAGGGGAGCAGGTATCGTGTTGATCCAAAGAATATTTATCCCTTGAATTATTTATTTATTTAAATATATTTTGCATTTGCATTTTTTCGGTGTTATAGAGGATTGTCTCTGTGACCTAAAATAACCCAGCAATAAGTGGGATTAGCTTTATTTTGTAAATGTCACCCTTGTTGAATCTGTACAATTTTATTGCTATCAGTGAGGTAACATGTCAAGATGTGATAATATTTTTCCCTCCCACTCCTTGTTAGTTTCCTGAAAGGGCATATTTACAACACACTGAAGGGTAGGATCCTCGTCACAGCTTCTTCCTGTACAGTGATTGAATTAATCATGAGGAAAGAGGATCCTAAATATTGGAACAAGTGTTAAGAAACTTTACTCCTCCCCCAAATCACAGGGCAAATTTTCCATTTGGGATTCTGGGTAAAGAGATAGGCCTAAGATTCTCGTGTTGTTGTACCTACCTGGGGAGCCTGTTTTTGTGTTCAGATGGGTATATCAGAGGAGTGGCTGTTCCAAGAGAGCTGGTGAAATCAGGTCTAGGACAGTGGCCAGCATGCCAAATCTGCGACTTGCTTGCAGACACCCAGTATACAGTTCCTAAAATCAATTCAGTTTACAAGCGTTTCACTTAAAAAAAAAAAAAAAAAAAGCTACTTTATTTTTCTGGCTTCCGTTGTTTTGGAGCAAAATTTTGCAATGAAGAGCTGACCAAGCATTCTGATACAGGCTTGGATGTGTTTTCCAAATTGGACACACATGTTGCATGATAAACAGCGGAGCCACAAGCATTGCCAGATAATCCCACTTGTGGGAAGAACGGGAATATAGAGGAACCTCTGCAGATCTTGCACCACTGTAGCACCCATCCAGGTTCTACCTGCAGTGGAGGAGGCTGCCCTGCTCAATGTGCTTCCAGACCTCCACTGCCACCAAAACCTTCAGCTTGCCTGAGCATGGGGTGTGTGTCTGTAGGGTTTGATACACATTCCAGAGGAAGGAAGCTGATTGAATAGGAAACACATATAAAGGACTTTTCCCTGTGTCTGTACCAGTCTCATCTCTGCATGACCTGTATTCTTTGAGGTAGGAACATGGGAAGTTTTTTATTTTGTTTTTGAGCTGTTCTGGCAGACCAAATCCAGAGTGTGAGTGGTAATTTCATCACCACTAATAGTGTTGTGATTAGGGCGGAAGAAATCATTATAAGAAAAGAAATCTTAATAGTTTACCTTAAAAGACAAAAATACACATTATGAAATTGGGATATGTATTCTAATGCTATCTGTGGAACTTCCGGAAAGTTTCATAATACCTTGCTATTCAACAGGGGAAGATATTTTTTGACTCATTACTGACTGCTACCATGGTCAGAAGTTAGGATGGCTTGAAACTCAATGCCAAAATGCTTGCGTGACCTTTTTTTAGCTGGCAATATTTCACAACTTCTGGGTTTTGGTTCGTAAGATGAGATGTATGACAAAACATATAACTGTATTTGATGCCCGTTCTTCTTTATAAGTCCAAAAGACTTGGCTGAAAATAGAAGATAAAACTCTGCATGAATAAGAGTATTTGAAAAATTAGTATTTAACAATGTGTGTGCATGAACTTTGCTTTCATTTGTGTAAGTGATTAAAGAACAGAAACATGAAAGTGCACAGATAATTTGTAGGAGCAAGAATTGATATCTCTGAAAAAGCTAATATCAATAAATAATTCTCCAGCTATTTTCACCCTAACAGAAATGTCTCTGATAGATAAGATCTTTCATAATCTGTAAACTGGAATTAAAAAAGAAATACTATGAGGAAATAATGATCCCATTGTGTGTCCTGGCACCATACTGTTATATTCATACAATGTGTACTTTACCGAGACAGGGGTAGTGTTTATTGGTCCTCTAAGCCTATAGCATAATCTGAAGCATAACTTTCTGTAAAAACTCATGGATTGAGGCATAGCATTAGAATGTTAGGATAATTTGTAAGGGTAGGATTCTTTCCAGTATCTTCCCCTTTGCTTTAATTTTCTTTATCTGAGGCAGAAATGAACTGAGAGTTCTAGGCTTATTTGGATGACATGAATTGTCTTTCTTGCGAATGAGGGTCCTTCTTCCATTCCTTTTGGGTATTACCTATATGACAGAAGAGATGCCAGGTCACAGCCATTCAAAAACAGAAAAAGAAATAAGGAAAGAAGCAAAATTCAAGGCAGAAGATGATAGCGTGGCATCCACAGGTGATTAGCCCGGAGTTAAGCGAGGCAGATCATTCCCTTTGCCTTTTACTCTCTTGATGACCCGGATCTCACCACTCAGTGCAAAGAGGTGATGCTGAACAGTTTGGCCAAAAACTAAGGCACAAAACATCAGCTGCAACTTTCTAATCCCACTTGCCATCCGTTAGCCAAAACAGAAGGCCCTAGATGGTGTCTGTGTCTCTTCCCACCCTATCATGAACTCATTCAACAACTTCACAGTCTGCTACGACATTCAACAGAAACAATTTATTTTGACTTCTGTTCTTTCTTACAGAAAGTAAAATCCTTCGCAACTAGTGGCACCTCTTTCCCACACCATCCTGAAAACCGCTGAGTAGGGCAGTATGAGAAAGGAGATGAGGCCAGACTCCCATTTCCTTTTACAAAAGTGGTGGGTTTTAATTACTATGTCCACACATCTTGTGCAATGCCGCTGGTCTGGGTTCTACTAAGAGGAAACAGCCTCAGGAATAGCTGGTTTGGGTGCACTGCCAAACAGTGCTTGTCCTTAGCGGTGCCAGTTCTCTTCTGAAAGGATGAATAAAACGTACAAGCCCTGGCTCATACCACATAGATGTTAATAAAACAGTAATAATTGTCTCCTTTTTAGATGTATCTGGATAATACCTTCACAGTTAAATGTCAGCATTTGTTAGGAACTGCTGAGTATTAACTCATTTATTAACGTATTATTATGTTCAGTATTAATTGAGTATTTCTTATTCAAAACTATATAAAAATTTTGGTGTTTCAGAAACACTCAGGTCTGGTGGCAATGACTGTATAACAAGTATGGAATGTCTTTCATTAAAAAAATTAGCAACATTTTCCCATTTTATTTTAAAAGGGTGGGCTTTGAGATATTAATATTAACTACTATGTAACAATAAGTTTTGGAAATAAATGCATGTTAAATATTAGGTATGGACTTTAAATCTTTAGGAAATCAATTCCGTTTTGTGATACTAAACTTGTTATATTTTTATAGAAATATATATACCTAAAAGAGAGAGAGACACACACAGAGAGGGACATATATGTAATTGAATACGTACTTGTCTGTGAAATATTAATAGCATAAAAATATTTCCATTTTCCTCTCCTTTGTTTTATAAAGTATATAGAGTTTTTGCAAACTAAAGCAACATGCTAAAAAGTAAGATGTTAGTTTTATTTTTACTAAGTCCTTTCTAAACTAATCCACGAACATTCACAATTAATGAAAATAACACTTAGTCATGGAAAACTTTGTGGGTTTGTTTCCCCTTTTGCAAAGCAAACTGAAGTTTCTGAGTGAGCTCTGTTGATTTGACTTTCACTTTCTATTCCTTCAATTTTCCTCCCCCACCCTGCCTTTCATTTGCCAGAGAGCCCTGTCTAGCTTATTTACATGTGAAAAAACTTGGAGCATCATGTGGTGAGGTTCCAGGGCAACACTGAATCCCATTCAATTCTCATTTCCTCCCTGACAGTCACCATTGAATCAATCATGTTTTCCATGCCCTCTTCATGACCACCTAGGAGATCCCAAATCACTTTTCATCTGCCGTGTCAATCACACTCAGACCATGTCCACTTTTCATTACTAACACACTGTCATGTGACCAGCTAATCTGTCACTTTCTGACAGCGGTTAGTGTGCCAATTGATTTAATTAGCAATCAATTAGCTTGTTACTATTGGAAGTAATTACCTTTTATAGAGAAAAGAGTGCAGCTGGCCATAGCAATAAAACTGCACTAATAAAACTGCATTTACCTCCCTTTCTCTACATTCAAAGTCAGTAGCACTCAAGGGTTAGCAGAATTATTGGTGACATACACATGCTTGAAGAGTCCTAGGGGAATTCTTTGCTCTCCTGATTATGCTGGCAGACTCTTTCATTAGTATAGCATTTATATCTTAGGAAATAGGTCTGATTGAGGTTAATGTTAACATTTACATTGTTTACTTCGGCAAAGGCTTCAGTATCAAACGTTTGCTAATGAAAGCGTTTTAAAGACAGCTATATATTTATGCTTCTGCATTTGCAGCGGAAAACTTTCTTTTTTTTTTTAAAAAAAAAAAAGAACAAAACCACTGTGCGCCTTTAAAAAAATCATGTGTGTCACACTTACCTGTGCTGATAATGTTACTTGCTATTTTTGTCCACTCTATAAAACATGTGCAGAAATTTAACTTGTTGGGGAATTAAGTGCTCTCATAAACCTTGGAAATTTTGCAGTAAAAACAAGAGAAGTACTTTCTAGCTGTTTTCTGTTTAAAAAAAAAATCGATGTAAAGTTATTTGCTGTTTCATACATAAACTATCCAACACATATATATTTTTTTAATCTATGATTGTGCCATTCCAAACACGAGGACTGAAGTACATCTCACACACTTGTGCCATTAAATTCAACCTGCAAAATACTCCCAAGGCAGACAATGACTCGCTACATTAGCTCTGTGGTGAACAGAAGAGTCAGTAATGAAATGAGTAAGTCGACTTGTACTCCATTCATCATCCTGTTTGCTTCAATATAAGTGTTCTTTTATCAGCAGTATTGGTACTGATGTCATCACACTAGACATAAATCACAGCACAAGTGACAGTGTCCTATTAAGGGTCATGGTCTAAAATCATTATTTACAAATTAAAGACCACAGTTAGCCATTTTGCTGGTGTACCCTCATTTGTGATATAGTTTCAACCTTTTTAGCTGGCTACAGGATAAATAGTCATTTACGGTTCTGAATAGCTGTATATATTAACTCACAAAAAAAACTACTAAAAAAAAAAAAAAAAAAAGGAAAAGAAAAGGGCAAGAAGCCCACCAAAGACAAGGACATTAAATCTTGGGCTGATCCTTGCCATCAGCTCCCATTTGATGGGACCTGGTTGTGAGGATTACAGAGAAGACACCATCACACACCAAGCTGCAATAAACACTCCTTAGTAATGTCTGCAGCAGATAGGACAAATTCATCACAGGTGTGATTAGGTAGAGCTTCTGCTACAGTCCATGAAAGGCAATAGGGAGGAACACCAGGAACAACTCTGGGCTGGTCCTTTCAGTGACTTCACTCCTCACGTGGGTGAGGGAGGGGGAAACAGGCCCTCTGTACTCAACTCACTTAAAAGCATCTTCTTACATGTATTGGTGCTTTTCAGAGAAAGCAACACTTCTTTTGTGTGTTGTCCTGTGCAGTCCCTTACAGAAATGCTGAACAGAAGAATGTTGACCCAGAAGAGGTATTTTACTGTCCTTTTTCAGGAGAGGGTAGTGAGAACTCCATATTCCCCAAAGCCCTGTTGCTTCAGCCCATGGATAAGGTGATGGCTGTAGCTCCTTCCGGTTGAGCAAACCACTTATGACTCCTGCTGTGGTCATTAGTTACACTGGTGTCTAGGGCTTACTGGTTTCTTGCATTGTTCTTGTGCCACTGTTGGTTTGTGGTACAGACATCTCTCCCCACATCATTTTATGGCAACCATTGGAGCAGTCAGTTGGTGAGCCAAATTCACCAAACATCTGACCGTATCTACGCTGGTGGCAAGAGGCATTGGGAGATTGAATTAAATTAGACATTCACTTCACTGCTGTTGGCACAGTTACAGGGGAACTGATTCCGTGTCTTCTTAATGCAACACCCACCTGAAATGCTGGTTGTCATATTGCAAAGCCATAATAACTGTGAATGGATTCTAGTAACTGAGCCTGGGACTCCTCACAAGGTTGCAAAGAGTAAAGTAAAACTCAAACTCACTCCTGAAGCTTCAAACAGTGATAATCGTATGTTGCTTCTCTCATTTAATCTGTATACTGACGGTGAAAAAATGGAAAATGTTCTTTAATGTCAAAGGACCTAAAAACACAGTATTTGGATGTTTTCAGGAATGACTTTCAGAGCCCCTTCCAATGCTATTTCTTTCAGAAGAGATCTATTAGCACGGGATGCGATTTTTACCCCCTCCAATACATTGAAATACCACAGACAATACTTCATGTCGGTTTAAGTAAGGTCGAACCAATATTTTAACTGTATTTGCAGCCATTTCTGCTGGGCACGTATCCTGCCTCCTATCTTGCAGGTGTTGAGGATGGAGGCTTGTGAAAAGGGAGCAGTCCCTGGCAGGGCTCGTGCTGCCCAGCTGGGGCACAGCGCCCGCCCCGTTGGGTGCGGCAGGAAAGGGAGACAAGGGTTAATGACAGGCTCTGTGCTATTTGCTCCATTAGGGCCAGTCTTGGCTTCCAAATCCATTCGACTCTATAATCTCACTCATTATACGGTGTGACTCTTTGTAATACTTCAATTGTTGCCAAGTACAGTGTTATAGCAGAGACGGTCTGAACACTGTTATTAACACCCATGAACTTAAACAAAGCTTACTCATATGGCTCATGTTACTGTAGTATCTGAGCACCTCATTTTCTTTAATGCATTTATCCTCACGACATCCCTGGTGCTATTATTTCCATTTTACAGGTGGGCAGAGCAATAACAAGGATACGTCTGGGAGCACAGTCAGGGATTTCAACAGGTCAAGCTCCCGTAAGAAAAAAAAATGTCTGGAGCCTGTTGCTGCTCTGTGCTGCAGTGGTGTCCAGCCCGATCCAAAATTGTTTTGAGCTCTGCTGTAAGCCTGCAGCAGAAAAGTGGGCTTCAGCTCCCAGTCTGAGCGTGGGTCTGAGTAATTATGTACTGTCTATACAGTGTTTCTGGTCTGCTTTGGTTTTCTACTTTAAGTAGAGTGCCTGTTCTATCTATGCAGCTGTAAGCCCGTATGATGACTGGCTGCTTTTTTTCAAGTGATAACAAAGCAGTTAAACAAAAGAGACTGGATTTTCAGAGCAGCTGATATTTCTTTTTAACTTCACTACATGTCTGCAAAGTTCATTAGAGGTGTTCAACCACCGTGGGAGAATACATACAGGTTATATCATACACATAAAGGGACTAAACCCATGCCCAGTGTATCAAAAGCCACATTTTCTGTTACCTGGTGCTCAAGGAGCACAAACGTAAGTTGTAAACACATTTTTGATCCAAGATATAAATAGTTTTTCTTATATCTTGTCTTCAAATATTGAAATATTAGAGTGTATATATATATTTCAGGAGACTTCCATCTGTCTGGGACCATTGGGTGCATTGTCCTACTGAGGCATCTCACTGCAGCAGCAAATAAATTGTGGACTTTTTCTCCTGAGTTTAGCCCTGAACATCAGCAACGTTGAGATATGGGGACCTTGGCTCTAGATCCTCACAAAAATAAAATTGAGATATTTCAGGACAAAGTTCCAATTTCCAAAATATGTGTCAGGCTTTTAATGTCCTGATTTTAAATTTTTTGCCTGGAAGATCACTGTGCATATCAAACACAAATTCTCTTCTACAATGCAATGATTAGCCTCAAATGACCCCAGACTCTGTTTTTCTTTAAGCATATAGCATTCTAAACCAGAAATAGTTGATACATGTTATTCGAAGTGTAAAAACTGTAAATTCATATTCCAGGCAAGTTTAGTACATCAATTTATGCCAAGAACCAAGAGGTATTTTTTTTTACTACAGATTTTATAGGGTTTGGTTGAAAAGCATTTTATTGTAATTACAACTTATGTGGGGTTGTAGCCATTTAAATAACATTTTTATAAGGTGCGTTGCATCCAAGAAATCATCTCAGGTCAAAAATGAAATCACGTAAGGTATTATCCAAGAGGAGCTCATGACTTAGGACATTTACAAGAACTGTTGAAACCCAGGTTCAAACACCTGAGCTGCCTGTTTCATGTCCTAGGTGAGTTTCTTGACTTTAAAAATGTGGAATTTCCAGTTCCTAGTATGTCTTCAAAGAGAGACTAACAAGAAAGTCAAATAGCTAGATTTCATAACTGGGTCGTGGAAAACTTGGTCTGATGGTAGAATTTTGCCCTGACGTGAAGTAGAGACCTTTTGCAAAAGAGTGGTTATTTTCACACACTGGAGAAATTGTTTGCTGCTCACCCTATTTATTATTGTACATCTATACCTATTATTTCTCATTTCTGTTGCACTCTGAGAGAAATTATTCAAATGGTGTTTTGAACTTTGAGCAGTTTGTAAGGCCCTCTGAAGTTGCAGATGGAATATTTCTTATTGAAGGTGCTTTAAAAAGAGGCCTTTTGCTTGTTTAATACTTTCTATAGATCATTTATAAATTTTTAAAGAACTGCATATTACAGTAATAACGAGTTCGACACTAAAAGTAATTGGTAGAGAATGCAGAAAAAGAAGTATACAGGGTTACTAATATACATCAGGGCTTAAGCTGACATGAATTTTTATCTTAATTATCGGACAAATTTGTACTCCCACTATTTAATTCAATTTGCATGCATCGGTAGACACTTATTAAAGGTAATATTACATCTGTCATTTTAAGACTGGTGAGAATTTTATCATAGGAGCTGCACGAAGCAGCCACTCTATTATGCAAAGAACTCTTTTGTAAAGCTTAAAATATCCAGTATTGCATCCCAATTAACTATTTGGAGAAAAAAGTATTCTTTGTGGTACAGTTATATATAATATATAATAATATGTAGGCCTTTTCCTATACTAGGTCAGACCCCTCCTGTCCTTAGTATCAGACCAAGGTTTAAAAAAAAGGCAATTGTAAGCTGATTTCAAATCAAACTATTGACGAAGGATGTGCATGTGCTATGGCGGGTTTTGGAGACCTTTTCTACACAAACTACGCCTCCTGTGTGGAGAAAACATAGCTGTCAAGTCCACAGCTAACAGCCCCTAATTCATTGTTTTTCTTTGGGATAGAGCCTTGGTATATTGCAGAAAGCAGGGAAGTAGGTAGCTATTCTCACTACTGAAAGTCAGCTGTTCAATTAAAAACCTCACGGTAGTTACCATAGCACCAGCCTTATTATGCTGTGTATCAGTACAGAGGCTTAAATACTTAAGACAAACACACACCTATTTTTTTTTTCTTTCTTTGATAAATTTAGAAGCCTTTTAAGGAAGTCTTTTTATAGTTCTAATGAATACATTGTCAGGTAATTTTATTTGATAAGCAGTTTGTTAGGGATGTGATGTGCGGAATTTCCCTGGGAAGATTTTCACTTAAAAAAGGAGCTGTGGAAAAATAATTTGAAAATCATGCTGATAGGAAAAGAAATATTAACAACAGGAGCAGCCGAACTGTGCAGTACGTCCCTCCTCCACCTCTGCTTTTCAGCTGGTTTTGGACTCAAATAATATTGTCTTACTAACTCGATTACTTTAGTTGTGTCTTCCAGCCATTGACCTTCTGATTAGTTGTCATTAAAGAGTCTGCTTTGCCATCCAGTGTTTTCCGTGGGATGCCCTAACAAGATAGTATAAGCAATGGCTTTTAACAGAAAGTGTAATTCCTCAGCTGTGAAGAACAAGGGTTTCCCAAAGTATCCACCAATCAAGACATACTGTCAGATATAAACTAGTGTAATTGCCTTGGATTTTTAAAGACTGCAGAACTGGCTTAATGGAAGTTGAGGTATTTTTAGTATTAGATTATTTTCTATCCCAGAATTAATCAGAGCATTAGTTATTACTCTGGGAACAGAATAAGAAAATGATGTCAGCCTCAAAAATTTACTTTAGAGCTGAGTTGAGTCCTGTGCTTTCCTAGGTGCACCGTCACTGTGGTGATACTCGAAAGATGAAGATCATCAGCTGGTATATTTTGTCTCTGTCTTGTGTCCTCAGCTGAGCTGTGTTTTCACTAATATGGCTCACAGGACACAGCCGTGACTAGACACGGCTATTGATGCATATCCTAGCGTTGATTTATCTTAATTGGATTAACCAGTTAGATATTCAGAATTTTTGTTACCTTCTTTGACTTTTTGATGAGAATTTTTCAAAATATTACCTCATATTTTGCATCAACTATTTTCTAAGAGGCAGATATTTGGTGTTATTTCGCAAGCAGTTGGTACTCATGCTGCTCCATTGGTACTCATGCTGCACTATTTTATTTTGCTGAAGGAAGAGAGGAAAAGACCGAGTAATTTGTCTCCACTAACAATAAGTTCTCTGTGACTTTCTGTTGCTGCTATTGTTGAACGAGCCCAAACGGTGAGAAACAGTCTGGGAATTGAAATTGTTGCTGGATGCTGCGTCAAAGAACAACCCATCAATCTCGGAAGAAATTTTAAGGGAACAGGTTTTTCATGCCTGTGCGCTGGTAGGAAGCCAAGAGCGTGTTGCCATTTGATGGTAAAATCAGTGTACACCTGTTCCAACCAGCTGGCGACATAACCTATGTCAGAGCGATATGTCACTGCCGCACCAGCCCAAACTGCTGGCGGTGTCTGCGTGACAGCCAGGGAAGACAGAAAAAGGAACTTGGGGACCAAAAGAGGAGGAGTTTACGGCGCCATTTCAGGGACACAGATGTGTGAAGAGTGTGATAAAAGAAGGAAACATTGGAGGGAATAAGCTCAAACAAAAAAGCAAATGTCATTTGCATGATGTAATTATGGACAGCCATTGACTGCTTAGTAATAACACTCAGTAGGGCAATGTTAAACCTACTGTGAGTGCTAAAAAGGCCTCAGCTTGAAAAAAGGTCAGTGTGAATTAGTATATATTTGCAGATTAATTCTGAACGTTATATCATAAATTTTATAGCCTGGTGGTTACTGGTGTATGGTGAAGATGACACTAATGCAATTCAGACAGGATTAATTCAGAAAGGACTAACATCTAGCTTGTCACTTTAATTTGTGGGGAATGGAGATATGTTAATGTATGTGTATATTGTGTGCATGTATCATGCATGTATGTGTTAGACAAAATTGTTATATCTCCTGCTGTGTTGCATCAATTTCACAACCAAAATCACAAGCCACTTTAAAAGCAGAAACACTATCAGGTCTGCTATTTTCAGACCAACTGAATTTTGAGTTCAACTGCAGTTTCCTTCTTAGAAAAAAAAACCAAATCCTGCTAGCCCTTTACTGGTGTAAATGGTTATGCCAGTGTATGCCAGCTGAGGATGGTGTTGCTTCATCTATTGAATAGTGTTATAGTCTTTCTTAAGTTCATTGATTCTGGATGTCCTATCATGAATTTCAAGGCCCAAAGTTAAATTGTGGTGTTCCATGCGTAGCATGTGCCCAGTCAGAGAAGAAGGAGGCAGTACAGGACCGGGAGTGCAGAGCAGAGGCTCTTGTATTTAGTTACAAACTTTGCTATGGACTCTCTGAGTGCCTTTGAGATTATCACCAAGGATTGCTTTGGGTTTGTTTGTGGGGGTTGACAGGTCTAGATCCTTGTTGTGGCAGTCAGTAATCTGGAGAATAAACAGAGCTGCAGACCTGCAGACCCTTTCCCGGCCGCCGCCGGGCTCTGTGGGCACCCAGCTGCTATCAGTGCTTCATCCCAGCCCCGGTGCCTGCAGCCACACACAGGATGCAGAGTGGGTTCATGGCAGTGTTCTGTTTGACAACATTATTTGACAGCAACAAAACCAAACCTGAGACGCTCTTTTCTAGAGGAAGAAGTCAAGACAACTCCCTAAAAGATGAGGAGGTGAGACACTTCACCCCTCTGGGGGTTTTAATCCCCTCTCAATTTCTGGCACAATTGGCATATGTGTTTATGTTCAGAAAAAAATCCCAGCGTGAGGCCAAGTGGACAAAGCTCTTTGCAGTGGGCTGGAGTGAATGTTTACATTTAAGGCAGCCTTTCAGTGTGTTGTAAGGCCCTTGGCTCTCCAAGGGGCCAAGTGGTCAACATGCAGGAGCACTTATCTCTAGCGGAAAGAGTCACATCTTTCCCCAAATACTTCAGGGAGTCAAGCTGCTTTTTCCTTCATCTGAAATTTTAACACCTAGCTTCATCCTTTATTAGGCAGAGCCTTAGTCTAATCCCCAATTCCCATTTGGTAAAATGGACAAATTATATAAAATTTTATAAATATGTACACATAAAATGCAATTAATAAAAATGTAATTTATTCTTTCTTATTCACTGGATCCAGGTATCACTTTCTATAGAAGTGTTTAGTATCTAGCCCAATATACTTTCAGTAACACAGGAGTAAGTTATCCTTAATTTCCTGTGCATCTTTTCCCTTTATAATTTTATTAGAGAGACACAAGTTCTGAACTACAGATTCTTAAAGTAGTTAGGGAGATTCCTTTAAGATTTTTTGTAGCAGTGAATATATGCTGCCTTCAGTCTTTAACAGGCTGGGCAATGTCTGAAATATTGACTACACAGCAAAGGCAAACAAAAATGTCATGCTTGGGACTATTGATAGAGTTATGTTCTTGATTCAAATGGATTCTTCAATAATTGTGGAGTTTATTCTTATTCTTATTTTCTTGAGATTGGATGAGAAATTATGCTTTCCTGAAAAGAGGCATTTGCATTCATTTCTTTGGTTTTCATCCCCCATCCCCCCAAAGATGACACCAGAATTCAATCTCTTACAACAAAAAACTATCACCATTCAGCCTGAAAATAAAGCAGCAAACCAAAATAAGGAGAAGGAGGTTTTTTCTAACCTCTTCTCAAGATTCCATATTTCCTAGCCAAGGCTCTTATGGCTAGAGCTGGCATACCCTCAGCACAAGGTTGTCCTGAAAGGGCACAACACATCAGAGCACTGGGCCGGGGGAAATGAGAGCTTTTGCCCATGTGCTTTTTTCTGTCAGATCAGGGATGCCTACCCAGGTTATAAGATAACTTTAAAAGTCATCCTTGGTCAGCAAGGTCCCTCCAGAATTAGGGATCGTCAGCATTCCCCCAACTTGATTTTGATTGTTCAGTGGTTATCCTGGGAAAAGGATCCTATAATCGCCTGATATGCTACATCCATCAGCCAGCAGATTGGAAAACAGCCTCAATGTTTGACCAGTCTTCTGGACTGGGCTGGAAGACCTTGTTGACAATATTCTGTGGTTTAGTCTTTAAGAAGAAAATATAATGTCATGTAACTTAGTCATTTGGTGTCCCAACAAAAACAGAAGAAACCCAAGGTACTCTGGGGTGAGCTGCATCAGTACGGTGGGAATTAGGGTCCTTTTAGGGTAGTTGGTGATAACAGAAATTCATGCCTTGAGCTTGGAGAGAGGAGAAGAAATTCCCTCCTGACATATATAAGCTGCAGGAGCTGCTGGGCCTGCAGGACAGCACAGGCATGTCAGCTGGAGACTCTGGAAACACAATAATACAACTCATAAAACAAAGATTTATGAAGGACTCATAATGTTCTCTGAAAAGGCCAGTTCTCCTCTCAGACTGGTGAGAGGAGACCTCTGCATGCAGGGTGACCCCAGCGCTCAGGCAGGAGTGGGGTGAGACATGAGTCCTGCTTCCAGCATCAGCTGGGTTCTACCTGAGAGTATTTGGCCTTTTTTTTTCCAGAAAATCACAATGCTTTGTAACCTGGGAATCCCTGAGTTGCTTATATAAATTAATGCAATATGCTACGTGATAAAGCTCTGTTCTCAATGCGTGAGAAAGGGTTTGGGTCTGACGTCTGAGAATCATGTGGTTGCATGTTGCCAAATGAGACCATTTATATTTTCTTAGTCTTCTATGCATTCCTGTACTGTGTGTCCTGTTATAACAAGGGATAATTTTCCTATTTCCTTTTTCTGCAATCATATAAAAAGGACATTTTTTATATGCAAGGGAGAAAATCCCTTTTTTTCCCTTGTTCCAGGATGGACAATAATTTCCTGGTGCCCTGCTAGCTGCCTGTTTTATGATATTTTCCCACCTGAATGCTCTAGTCACCAAACTTCCACTTTTCATTCAGTACTTATAAGTGTAAGTAACCAGTTTGGCCAAAATTTTGCATTATTTGTCCTACAGGCAGCAGAATTTTCTAAGAAATCATGAAAAATTCCAAAGTCATTAATAGAAAAAAATACTTTTAACAAAAAGCTAATAGCAAAACCAGAGCTTCTGCAAAGTTGCTTGGTGTCTGATATTATCCAGAACTGCTGAGGAAACTGGATCACTCTGAATGTGAAAAATTTAAAAATACTTTCATGACTACATAAATACCTTTGGAGTCAGAATTTAATTTAAACTTAAATTCTTTGAGAGTTATTAGTCGTTAAAAAGAATGACCCTCTATTTAATTTTTAGATTTTAATCTCATATTCTTTTGTCTCCCATTAGCTCAGAAACCAGCTTGTTATTGCCCCTTAAGGCTTTCTATATAATTAAATATTCCCGAAACTCCAAATTCCAGCTATACTGGAAGAACCTGAATCAGAATAAAACAAAGTTATCTACAAATTTTGTACATTCTGAAGGTTCGGTACTTGAGCCTGCTTTTATTTGTGCTGAGTATGGGTCACACTTTTCTTGCATAGAAATGGGAATTTTTGTCACCAGCCTTGGTGCAATCATGAGTAGGTACATTTGTGTCTGTGAAGACACATCGCTCTTTTAGATTAGGAAGATGAAGAAGATATTTCTGTAGGGGATTTTTAACAACTGCCAAGAGGTAAAAGCTTCCAGGTCTGGAAACAAGGGACCAGACTTAACACTTGGTAAATTGTGTGGTGTGTGCATGTGTGTTGTTTTATAGGCAATGTAAGATCTAGGAAGTCCTTAACTATAAAAATCCTTACTTTTAAGTGCTGGATATTTTTTGGCAAATGGGGTGTTAGGTAAGTAGACAATGTGGTGGACATGGAGCCAGTATTTAATAATCTAGGAATATTTGGTATAATTTAGCCTACTGTGCATGTGATTGCTGGTGATGCGCCATTCCAGCATATTGATATCCATTTACATTTTTGTATGTCGAGTTATTGGAGAAACCAGCAGGAGAGCAGCACAATGACTGTGTAAATAAATTCAAGACCAAGGTCCACTTTCAGGTGCCAGGACAAAACTGTACAACTTTTATTTTTGGCAGAACTGAGCACTTAAAAGTTCTGTGAGAAATTAGACATCAAAAAAGGAGTCTCTGGAGAGAAAAGAAAGCTCTGGGAAACCAATTCAGAGCCAGACCAGCTGGAAGAGACTCCATGGGTGCCCAACCTGCATGTTTTTGGCCAGCCTCTGTTCTCATGCAAATTGTCTTTAAGGACAAGCAGGCTTGAAATTGTCCCCAGAACTAATTAGGTACTAGGTTTAGGTAGAGTAATAAGCAAGAAAACAAAGCTCAGAGAAGGACAGATTCTAGATGAAAGAAGAGCATGAATGAGAAACTACAGCAAACACAATTCTCCTTTTAAATGGAGCCTGAGGTCTGTTCTGACTCCTGTAGAAAGTGTGCAAGGTCAAGGGAAAAGATAGTTACTTGGGAGAGTGGTGGGAAGAGAGGTCAGCTCTTAGCTCTGCCAGAAGTTTTCTTGGGCAGCCTCTTACTCCACATAGAATTTAACTCAACAGGGCCCCAGACTTTCCTTGAAACCACCACATACTACACTGATGAAAGAAATATCTGTAATGAAAAGATGGCTGGGTTTTGTGTTGGTGCAGCATGCTTTTTTTCAAATTCCATCATTTACCACCTTCCATGCCTCTTGGTTTTACTTTGCCACAAAAGGCAAGAGAGAGGATTATTTAGGAAGATGAAGGTGGCCATAATTACCAACTGTATCCCAGGTAGTTTAAGCATCACTGTTTGCATTTTCTGGAAAATCTAGAGATTTTGTTTGGTTGGTTTGATGTTGGATTTACTGACTGAAAAAACAGTCAAACAAAAATACTATGAAAATATTTGATTGCTCAATATAAAGCCAAAGATTTGTCTTGGAGCATTGAATTAGAAACGATATATCTTCGGAGGTATATTCATTTGTTGCTACAGAGGTTTAATAAAGCACATTGCTGCCTGCCAATATCCAGAGAAAAATCCAGACTAATAAGTTTGTACTGTTGATTTGGGTGAAGAGATTCTTTGAATTGGTTTGAGCTACCAGACCAGTGTTCAGGGTGTTCTGATTTTTGTATTAAAATGCTTCTTCCAGCTGCATGTGGAATAAAACTGGGGTTTGGATTAAGGATAACTGGTTTGGATGGATCTGATCACATCAGTGGTGAAATTATCTAGAAAGTGAAAATGTGGGAGAAAAGGATCATTTTTTCATGACTTTTCCTTGATAGCTAAGGTAGTGTTCAATGCTTCTGGACTTCCAAAGACAGCTATGATCAAAATTGTTTCTCTATTTAAAATTTACTGGCTTACTGCATCTATTTCTGTCAAACAAGCTCAGCAATATAAATTTTGTCACATCTACTTAAATGAAAATAAGTCTCTGCTTTGCTACTGAATGTCTGAGCTTTTTTATTATTTGTCTTGTATCTTTTTAAATCATGAAATTTCATGTTTAATTTAATTAAATATTGCAGAAAATTTCTCAACTATGAGGAGAACAAAGTAATACTCCTCAATATAAGAAATACTATATTATGGTGGGAATACATTTTAATGTTTACATAAGGAAAAATATTTACAGTGTAGACTGGTATACTCAATGACCCAAAGAGCTTCCTTTGAAATTTAAAATGTCCATATGCTAATTTCACATGTGACTGCATACTTCTGCTGTCCTTTCTTTGGTCCTCTTTCTTTCCCACATCAGTGGCATTTATCTGATTCTCATTATTATATCATCAGGGCTTCTCAAACTGCCCTATATTTGTTCTGGTAACATCCCTGTGAAGTAGTTCAGTGCTGGTGCTTCCACTTTGCAGGCTGGGAACCAAGGAGAAGGAACTAAGTGACATGCCCAAGGACACTTGCAGAAGGCAGGAGTGAGCAAACTTGGAAATAAGCCTTACAACTCCCAGACAAGCTGCAAATGTCGGGTAGCAGGACTCCCTTGCCTCTTCTTGTAGCACATCATCTGACTGCTCATAGTTCTCTTTTAGAACCTTGAAGGCAGGGAATCAATACTAGAGCTCCTCTGTCTCAGTGCCAAGGACATCTAAGCACATGTCTAAATATAAGTAGTAACAAGTAGGTTCTAGATACAGGATTTTCTCATCCAACTCAAGAAGTCTGTGCTGGAAGTTAAGACTGCTGAATTAACTGTCCTGCTGCCTCTTCAGTCTAGAAAAAGATGCATTGAGGGTGCTTTATTTTTTAAGAGGGGAAAGGTCTCACCCTGTGCGTGCTATCTAGGTGCTATCTTCTGATAGTTCAGTGCAGAAGTTAGGTAGGGGGAATCCCAATTAACTTTGGTTATTGCTTCCAAGTTAGCAGAAAGGCTTGCTCTAACATTTCTTACCTATGCCCACTATCAGCACACTCAGACTCTTTAAAAGGACAAAGATGCTGCTGGAAGGACAAGCAAGCCATGACTGGGTGATCATGTAGCATGGGGCAGACTGCTTGTAGCCTAACCCTTTGCACAGCAAAGATTTTAGTACCTCGTAAGTGGATGGGAAAGCTGACCAGATCACTGAGGAAAAGGGAGCAAACTTTAGCCAACAGACTGCAGTTTCTAAAGATGGACTGTGCTATGATTCATAGCAGATCGACAGGCCAAGATAACCTAGTTTTTATTCAGCTTCTATAGTTCGGTTGGGCCCATATTATTGCTACAAAAAAGTCCACATCCCAAAACTGTGCTGCCACAGTGATTTTTATTTACAAACAATAACCATTGAGCTAAACTTTGAATGTGTTACTTTAATTTCCCTCCATCTTGTTTCCTTCTTTGTAACATACGTGAATTAATACCTTTGGGATTTTAAGAAGGAGTGTCTTAGGCTTTCTTTTCATGTATCATGAGCTAAATAGTTCTACTGGTCACTGATTAAGGAAGGCTAACCTAATGAATTAAACATTGGCTCGAGAGCGTGGCTTTCAAAGAGGACTTCCTATGTAGGGTTGCCATGCTGCTATCCATGATTTCCCAGGCAGAAATATGCATGAATACATTATTAGGATGGATTCCCAGTGTGCAGTAAGGCAGGCATATCGGGTTTATTGTGCATGTGTCGACGTTTTTTGGCACATTCATGAACTCATCCAACTCATTTTGCCTGCACCTTGCAGTTGATATGTAGCAGATTTTCCTCTGCCCAGGACATGCCGACGACCACAGACCAAAAAGAGGTACTGTTACCCTTGCCAAGCTGCCAGATATGAAAGAATGGCTACTGTCCTCGAATGCCATAAAAAGAGGATTTCCAGGAGGAAAAAGAGGACATGTTTGAGTTTTTTGGACTAGTGGTTTTCCTCATTCCATGTTCTTGGATAAATCATGTCTTCTGATTGCTTACACATCCATGTTTAAGGTGAGGCAATTACAATGTTAAGGTACACTAAGTGATACTGTGAGATGAAACAGTGTTAGTAAAGAGGTAAAATTATTCTAGATGTAAATTTTCAGAAGTTGTAATCCATGAAAATACATTTCAAATTATTGCAGCCGCCTCTAAATTTCAATATAAGTTGATGCGCTTCAAGACATCCCCAAAGGAGATCCACAAGATATATTTTTCACTCTTTATAGAGAACCAGTTATCACCTTGTATTGTACTAAACACTCTCTGGGTTTTTGTCTCTTCCTTTTCAAAAGTCTGAAGATCATTCCCAATACAGTGTTGCAAACAGGAATAGGTCTAATGGGCAGAAAAGGGATTGAGGCAGGTGATTTAGGAGAATAAAAATTGACCACAGAGGCAGGAGCTGCTCTTCTCTTAGACTGCTCTTCAAAGCAAGCACAGCAGCTTGCTCTGATTTCCCGTCTGTTCTTGTACCTCGTTGTTCAATGTCATCCCAGGGACATTGCTTTCTGTCTGGCAGAGGGCACCTTCTCACCTTCCCAACCTCCAGTTATTCTTCCCTGACAAAAACACTTGAGCACGAAGAGGAGAAAGTCTTTGTCCTTGAGAATGTTTGCTGCAAAGCTGCATTTGCCCCTCCATTGCATCACGAAAATCAGACTTCATCTGAAGCTCCAGTTATATTTATAATTACATGAAGGGATGTGACACTAAATGAAAATGATGAGGGTTTTGCTTTATGTGATTTGTTTATAACTTAACATGGCACTTAATAAAAAAAGCTTTATAAATCAACTGATACAAACAATCATTCCTTTATCAGGAAATTACATGTGCAAAGTATTGGCTAGTGGAATGAGTCTTAATGAAATTCAGTCAAAAGCCGCAGATCTGAGAATGAACCGTGGCCTCCTAATAGAAGAAGGTTCTATTTTTCCTGTAAGGTTCAGAGATTCAGACAATAAAATAGTGATTTAATAGACTTTAAGTCAATCAAGATGATACAATAGTGCTAATTAGCCTTTTGTGCCTAATTCACAACTAATTCTGTTGTCTACTTATTTATGTTCTAAAGTGGCCCTGATGAAATTTTTAATATTTCACCTCAGCTGAAGATTCATTTTTACGCTGGCTGGTAATTTTCTCATATATAGCTTGAAATTGTACTCTAGATAATTTTGCACAGTAGTATATCTACATGTCAGGGCCATTGGCTGCTGTGTTGAATGGCTCTTCAGAGCTGACAACTGGATAATAGCTTTACTTTCAGCCAGCAGAGGAAGTCAAGAGCAAAAGTGTAGAGATAATGTGAATATAATTCATTATTCAAATATGCAAGTGATGAACTGAAAACAAAGAGGGAAGAGTAATAATGGTGTCATTATTTTTATTACTCTTGTTTTGCAAACGTAGCGTGAAACATTAAAGTAGATCTTCGAGAGATTCTGAACTGTGCAGTGACAAATTTACTTTCTTGGCAATATTGATAAAAGGAAAGTAAATCAGACAGGTTTCTGCAGAAGGTATGCTGCACTGTTAGTTCTACTATTAAATATTTTCTTGTTGCCTTTTGCTCTTTAAAATTCACAGTATTAGTTACTCTTTAGAAACCTGATCAGTGACTGGAAGAAAGTACATTGTTGTTCTTGTGGCTCTATTTAGTTAAGACAATCTTCAAAGCTTCTAAGTCTTTGTAGCATGACTAACAAAGGCCAAATAGTCAGGTTATATAAAGCTTTCCTTGAAAAATGAGGAATTTGCATATGATAGCAAAACACTCTCTGTGAAAGCAGATACAGATTTTAATGAAATAAGGACCTAAAGAGCATCTGTTTGGTAACTGAAGTGTTTTCCCCTTACTGTGCTGTTTGACACTTTACACTTCATATCATCTGGTTTATTTTTCCAATACTTAGATGAATGTTTATTTAAATAATTCCTTAGTGCTTTTAATTTTTTGAGTGTACATACCATAATACATAGAGACTTATGGAAATAAAGATGAAAGCCTGCTAACTTATCGCAGGCATAATGAAAGTGCCCTGTAAAGATGACATCCCTTTTTTGTGGGGCACTGTGGCCAACACCCTCTTCTCCAGGCACATTATGCACCAGAGGAAGAGAAATAAAACACAGAGGAGGTGTGGAGGTCTCACCTCTGCATGGGTGAGTCACAGAGCGCAAGGCAGCACATCTGGAAGGGCCCAGGTACAAGGCATGGCATTCCCTCTCTCAGTTTCAAATCTCTTTGTAGCTGCGCGGGAGGGTGTTGTGGATTATTTTTATAGTACCTGCAATGTGTGCATTAGTTGTTTATCACACTGCCAGAGACTGTACGCCACGCTTTTCTGAGAGCTGCCCAGAATTTACTGACCAATTTGACATGCAGCTCTTGGGAGGTTGCAGCTCTCTGGGAGAGCTGGAGTAGGGGCCATTCTGCAAGGGGTTAATTTGAGATAGGGATTGGGGTACTTCAAAACAGCATTACCTTAGTGTTTCTAAAAGTAAAGTTTCTTGAAGTAGGCAAGGCAGGCAAAGCCTGGGAAGAGGAGAGGATTTCCCTGAATACATGAATGGGACGGAATACTCAGGAATACTGCGACACACGGCAATTAAGGGTGTTGCCCAAGGTCAAAGAAGTAGTTTGAGGGAGACATCTCCCTACATTCAGTTCATTGTTGCTCTTGCAAGGTTGTCTTTCTCAGCTTCACAAGCAATATATTGCCTCCTAAGCCAGTGATATATTGAGAACTCAGAGAGTTAGCATTCAACTCTGAAAGTTTTATAATTTCCATTGCAAATTAGTAAAGGTATGAAATGCTAAAATGAGTAGAAGGTTTGCACACTATTGTACCTGTTGGCAGGTCTAAATCTCTTCTGATTTACATTATAAATACATGTGAATTCCATGGTTTTCTTATTTACAGCAGGTTAAACTGACATTTAATGGCTTTCATTGCTCTTTCTAACTTTTTCACTTTTACCTGATTTCAGACCTGAAACTTGTACCCAAACCTGAAGTAACCTTTCTATCTAAACAACTGGCACAGATTTGGGTGCAGCCTGCGGCTGGAGAGCCTAAGGGGTTGTCAGAGCTCTCCAGAGTTACAGTTTTGGAAACAGACTCTGTGAAGAGACAACCAAGGCTGCAGTGTGAACTGGAGGTTTCACAGATCACTTGTTCTACTGCTTTTATGACTCTGAAAGAGTCACTTAGAGCCCAAGTTAAAAAACTATTTAAGCACGTGCTCAACTTCACTGGGACAGAAGCCTCTGCTTGCAGAAGCATGTGTTTAAGCACTGTCTTGAAAAAATATGGTTTCCTGTATCAGGGCTTTTAATCTCTCCATTCACCAGTTCTCCATCTGTTAAAAAAGAATTAACAGGTGGCAGAAAGGAAATGTTGTTATCTGTCTTCTGTTAGCTCTTGAAAGCTTCTGACTCTGGGTGTGTGGAGCCACAATCTCGGCAAGCCCCCAGCCTGTCCTGAAGCATCCCTGTCACACTACAACGAAATAGAACAATTTATGCAGCTACTTAACCAGGATATTATGCAACACTGAGATGCCCAAAGAAAGGATTCTGAGGAATGGGGAGAGACTCGAGCTTCCTGGAGGCAGCTGTAAATGTTCAGAGAACCCCAGGCATTGCACTTCAGCACTAGAAATGCAGTGGTTTCACTTTTCTGCTGAACAGGTATTCCTGATGTTGAGACCAGACAGACCAACCTTGTCTTGGACAGCCTCAGAAAGCAGTGGAATGGTCCTCCTAAAGATAACAGCAATTTCTGCCTAATGACACACTTTCACTTGGTCAAATACTAGTGAACATTAACCGACAGAGTATAATTGCCTGAAGGTGATGAACTTAGCTCTGAGAACAGTGATCCAGAGCATCAGGAAACTGACCAGGCACAGCAGGAGCAGAAACAACCAAGAATGCAAAATCTCTAGTTCTGTGCCTCCGTCATGAACAAAGCCAAGCCCAGAAACCAGTCACACTTGGATGCTACAGTCCCTGACTCACATCTGAAAAGAAAGTTCTTCATTAATTACTATTAGTAGTGTTTGTTTGCATTGTATTATGAAGACCCCATATGCAATACAGAGTAGAATAAATAGTTATAATCTAATTAGATGAGACAATTAGGAATGGGGAAAGAATATAAAAGAGTGAACAAAAGGATAATTAACCAACATTTCATTAACGCCAATATTTTTCCTTTTGTTTGGCTCTTCAAAGTTTCTTCCTTGCTTATTTTTTGAATAATTTCTTTTTAAATTAGCAAAATCATTTCAGTTTTCACTTTGGCTCTGTATAAACTGGAGAAACGGTTTCTCATTAGAAATGTATTAATTAACATGATAATAAGCATGATCCTGCCTCATGGATAAAGGCAGCCCTTTCCTATTAAAGGAGTGAGAAGGACATTATACACTGGCTGCCTCAGCTGCTGAATAGCAGTGCAACTGATCAAAGCCAGCCCAGGGCACCACAGGGACACACGGGGCAGTTGCCCACATTACCAAAACCAGAGGGGCAGTTTTTCTTTCAGTCCAATTTCTTACTGCCCAGTTATCAGCTCTGTCACCCCAGCAGATGTGACAGGTAGATTTATTTTGCCCAAGGAGTGGGGCTGACCCAGACACAACGGCAGAGAGCTCCGTGCTGCCCAGTCAGGGGGAGTTTGCAACCTGCCCTGGGCTGCAGCAGCTGCTTTTCCTCCAGCCTGCAACCCAGGCAATTAAAGTGAGCCTGGATATGTCTGCAAAGCTGAGGTCAGAACTTTGACTGAAGGTTCACATACTTAGCCTAGCCTGTGCTTAACACTGTGTTATTTATTCCCATAGATTTCACGGTCAGCTGCTTGTTTATCTCGTTGTTTTGCTCACTGTATTCCTGGGAAAATTTCAATTCCTCCGAAGGTTGGTGGGTGTTTGGACAAGGGCCACAGCACAGGTGCAGTTTCAGACCCTCTCCAGTCCTGTAAAACCATGCGCTGTTGTGTTCAAGAGCATCATGCCCTTAGATGAAGGTCAGGAATGACAAAGTGCAGTTGGAGAGACAGAGGCTGGCCTTTCTCTGGCTGACATTGCCATGAGCCCCGCGAGCCTGATAGAGTTGCCGTAGGACTCTTTGCTAAATGGTTACTCTCAGTCTCCTAGATCCTTGTCCACCTCCAATGCTTTTGCACCAGCTCCACAAGCAGAAGTAGCAAGAAGTGTAGCGATGGGAAGAGTGTGATATGTGAGTTATTTTCACAAGTTAGAGATGACCCCATAACTCATATGTGGTGGAGCGGAGCCTGCAGAAGGGAATTTCAGTCCACTACTGACTGTGCTCACTTAATTTATTGCTTCGCATGTACCTCTCATCATCAACAATGAGAAAACTAGCTTTCTGTGTGAAGTTCATGCCTTCGCTTGCTTGATCCTGGGGCAGGGGGTGCCTCTTTCCCCCTTGTCCCTATGAGTGCAAGACATTTCTCTGGGTAACACGTTTTCAGGTGGATTCTGAGTGTGCTGGGTTATCAGCTCCATGCAACATCATAGGCAAACTTTTTAGTGATAAAAGCAATTGACAAGTACGTGTGTGACATGGCATCTGACTATCAGATGTTGGAAGAATGCAAAAGACATACCATCGTGAGGCACATAATTCAGCATGTGTCTGTATATATAGAACTAACAATTTATATTCTAATCATCACAAAGCAATCATACTGTGAGTGCATTTTTGTTATTAATACTTACTCTTTGATGCATAAACAACCCCATTTGAAATTCCTGGTACAAACTATGCTAATCTTTCACTGGAAAAAACTTATTTGCAGAGGAGGAAGAATGAAGGGTAGGTAAGTGAAATGTATTTCATCTGTTTGAAATAACTGCAAAACTATCAGCATTAACGGTAAAAATATTTAGTGAGTATTGCACTAGCCAGCACTAAAAGTAGTGAGATACAGAATTGCATTTGTTCTGTCACAGACATGACTGACATTTAATTATTGTCTATTTTTGTGCTGATAATCTCATTCTTATCATTCGTTGTTAAATCCTTTAGAACCCCAAGAAAAATGAGATCAAGTGACAAAAATAAGATAATGAAATCATATGAAATAGAATAAAATTATATCTTGTAGGTAAGAGATGATTCGGGAGACTAGGTTATTTTATAGGGTTGTATAAGCTCTGTAAGTGATTGTGAATTAAATGTGTTGAGCTCACAGAAAAGCTTTGGAAGAGAATGGCTGTTGCAAGCTAAGCTGACTTCTGGGTTGCCATTGTGCAGCACATACCATATGTGATGATATAAGATCATTGTAAACCTCAAAAGATGGTGAATTTGAGTCTTGTTGGGGAAAAATATATTTCTTTCCAGCTCACTTCCCTTTTGCCAGTTTGTTCCCTTTGTGCTGTTGTGAAGCTTTTGGAAGCCAGTTTGTCACAGTGACTGTAAAATCAGGATCTATTTTTATCATTCTTAGCGTTCAGCCAGAAAAAGGCTTCCCAGTCTTTTGCCAAAAACTATATTGACTACACAACCCGATCCAAGCTTCTGAGTCACTGTATATGTCTGTTTGCAATATGTAACAGGAAAGCACTTCTAGCTGAAGTTTTAAACGAGGTAGGAAATCTGTTGCAAAAATTAGATGAACAATGAGCTCTGCTAAGGGAAAGTCAAAGGCAACACTCACCATTTATTAGACTGTTCCAAGATAACCTGTAAAGTGCATTGAAAAATGATTTTGCAGGTTGTACAGTGGTGAAAACACTGAGGGTTTAATTTTGTTCCCTGCTAACCTCTGAATGATGTAGTGGAAATCTGGTCTACACACGCTAAGAAAAAGTGCTGACAAAGTATATAACTCATGAATGTGCTAATTTACTGAACTGGACTATTACTTATCTGAGTGCACTATGTGGTGACCACTTCAGTGCTTGTATTTCTACCAGCTTTCCTCTAAGTGGCCTTTGTAGCTATTCAATGACAAAACATTTTGTCAGCACAGAAACACAGGAATTTCTTTTTGCTCCCTTGGCAGGATTATCTGTGACCTTGTGGAACAGTCCTAAATTGGGACATGGGGCTTTTTCCAAATTCTGTTATTGACTCACTGTACAACTATAAGCATAGGTCTCAAATACTCTTTCCATTAGTTTCTGCCTTGTAAAATGGTACAAGTCATGAGGTACAAGTTCGTTGGAGTTCCTGGACGAACAGCCCTATGTGAATTCAAAAAGCTCTTGGCATAAGGACTTGTTTGTAAAGTATTATTACAAGCACCTCTGCAAATCCTCTGTAAGGACAATGATGTTTGAAGGGCGGGTCTCAGTCTCTGTGCTGTCTTTGTCTTACTCTGGAAGTCTTCTGTCTACAAAGCAAAATTGTCTTTGTAAAGTATTTGTTTTAGAAAAGCATGCAAAGTTTCAAACAAAAAACCCCGATATATATAGATTTACTTTGGACTACTATAATTCTGTTGCCGACATACCACCCTCAGGCAGAATTTAGATATGTGATTTGATAACCTGTTGACATTTACATGTCCATAGGTGCTAATGACCTACATCAGCTGGTGCTTTGACAGAGGCTTCCTCTGCTCTCTTCATTTCATACATAATACCCCAAATCTGTTTAAAGGATTTCTAACTTTCTGAATTGGAAAATAGCACAGAAATAGCATTTGAACAGTGACTTGGTCGTACATATACTTTGGTTGATTTCCCTTGGAGTCATTCTATAAGCTTCACTGTTGGTGACAGAATTAAATCTGCCACCTTGCTGCCTGGCAAATCTAAATAAAGGGTTGCAGCTGGGCCTGCTTGTATCCTCTGCTACACTGGTATTTATGTATTATACTGGCATATCACTCCTGGTAGGGGAGAGGGAAAAGCAAGCCTGTTAGCTTGTTTACATTTACTAGTTGGAAATATTCCTGAATAATAGAGTTCAGGAGGTTTAGAATAATTCATGTGTTCCCAACTACGATGTTACTAACCTTCATTGTAGTCCTGGACTGAATTAATCATACCCTTTTCAAAATGCAGTGCAAACAGAGGCTGCAAAACTTTCTGACTGACTTGGAAACCTCTAAACATTTGATTGCTGAATCCACGGTCCTGCAATCCACAAGATTTTGAAGACAGTTGCTGCTCTGTGAAAAAAAAGAGCTGACCCTTTGTTACACAAATGAGTAATGTGGCAAATGAGTAATGTACAAACTCGGTCAGCCTAAATTCATATGCATTAAAATTTGTGCTAATTTAGATCCTGACTCAGATCGAGAATCTATTCGCCTCCTGTGATGCTCATGGGAATCTTTCCCTTGATACCAGTGCACTTTAAAGCAGCTATTTGACCAGTGTCAAAGTAAGAATTATTATAATATTTAGAGTTAATGGCTAGTTGTGAATTTATTCCATAAAGGCAGGTACTATATAAAGCTATACTCTATCCTTAGTTACAGGATTATGAATGTACTTCACAGATGCAATCTAAACAATTTACCAAGGATGAAACTCTCATTTTAGAAAGCAAAGTCAACCACACACCAGCTGCAGACAGTAAAGTATTATGAGGACAGATTTAGTGGCACGGTGGTTGTTCCCAGGGAGCTCCTGCTGCACTGAAATGGTAACATGAGAAAAAGGGCTAAGATAATTGCTGGAAGATTGAAAAATTATCATTTGTATCACTATCAGAGAGGTGGGAGAAGCAGATGTTTCAGAGTAGGCGAGGCGATGACTAGGCTGTGGGGTACTTGGACAGTGAAGAGGGCACGTTGCTCAGCAGTCATCAGAGTGCAGGAGAGCAGGTTTGCTTTGCTAGGCATTGGTGTGAAAAACGAGCCACAGAGACGGGCTGGAGCTTCCTCTGGTGAGATCCTCTTACACAGAGGGCTCCCTACAAGAAGTGGTTTCTGTTTGCCGAAACATAGAAAAAGATTAATATAAGCAAGTGGAATAAATAGTTCCCATAGTCTAAATAAAGGCTGCAGACAGAGCTCTCTATCACATGTTTCTGCATCCTCAGTCTCACAGATTGTGAGACACAGAGAGGCTTGATAGAGAATGCTCAGGCTGCAGTTCTGCTTCAGACGTGCTGACAAACACCCATCACCGGGGCCCAAAGCTAGACCCGAGGTCCAGTTACGGTGCAGGGTACCTATATACACATCCCACAGGAAACTCATTTCAGCTGCTGGGTTTCTTGTCCTCTAATCCTTGTCCACTGCAGTCAGTAGCTCACTGATGCTGCATTTCTCAGCTTGTCTGACTGAGTACTCCTGGATTATTATTCTTCTTTTGATTATCTCAGTCTGCTAAGTAATAACACGTGGCCTGACTTGTAAGATTAGGGAAGAGCCATGGCAAGTGACGAATGAGAAAAGAAGTATCTTAAAAGATGTCATATGTCTGCCTGCTTTAGCAGAATTCCCACCCTTTTACTTCTTTATTTCAATAACATGGTTCTTATTTGAGATTTCCATAAAGAATGAATCTCTGAAATTTGGCTGGATCCATAATTACACACAAAGAAAGAAAAAAATCAATGCATACTATTACCTACTTCCTTTTTCACTGGCTATTACAAGTTCAGCCTCAATGGGGGCAGCAGCAGCATTGCAAGTGCAGGTGGAAATAGGTCTGGTTAGTAGAAGTGTTGTATGTGTCTGCAGGATGTTTATTCCAAGGAACACTGTGCTTCTGCATATGTTACATATTAAGGAAAAGGTTTCCAAGCTGGAGGCTCTGAAGTAAGAATGTCTTAGATTGTATCCCGAAGAACATCTTATCTGACCTAAGAAAAGTGGAGGGGAGTTTTCTGGAGCAGGCGTAGCATGACCCCTGAAAACAGGTACAGGCAGATACGGCTGGGGGGAGGTCAGTGCTACCTGTACTGCAGTGATGATCTGAACTGAAATCTGAACTTTTGCGTCAGCCTGGGAAGGAACTCCCTTAATGATACTTTAATGTGTGCTTGGCAAAGTAGGAATGGGGGGTAAACACACAGGGAAGTTCAAAGTTTGAATGACTTTCCTATCTATTCTTCTAAATAAGGGACAGATTTTTCTCATTCAGTCAGGGCTTATGAGAATATCACCCACACTAAAAGAGACAGGCATATTATTTTCACTCTCTGTTCCATCAAATATGTAAAATGAAAAACAGGTGATTGCAGTGCATGTGTGTGCCTTTTTTTTTTTCCTTTTGGGGGGCAAAGAAACTTTTGATCTTCTGCCTGTACAGAAGCATCCCAACTTTCAAAAAGAGCACTGTCAGATTTATTATAGCACTGAAAAGTACAGATATTATGCTTACCATTACTCAGTGGCCTCTTTAGCTTTGCCATCATGGTCCAAGATTTATTGCCTTCTGTGTTTAAAATGCAAAAGGATATGTCCTGTTAATATTTCTGGGTTTGCTGTGAAGCAATGACTTCCTGTTTTCTGGTACCACAGGTAAGGAAGACACAAACCACAAGTGCCAACACTATGTAATTTTTTTGGTCCTGAGTCCCTAATTTCTCAGTCATCCGATGTGTTCTGTCAAAACGCAGCCTGAAAGTCTAGACCAAGAGATATCTATGATAGAAAGTGTACATCAGTATTTCAAGCCCTCTAAATTTATTCTAGCCATCTGACAGTTGCTTGGAGATACAATCTCAATTTTTTTGCAGTAGCCCCTTCAAGTGGATATTTATGGCAGATACAACTGTAATTATTTACCTGTAACAAAGTCCAGGTCTGCCTGCTCCAGGTGATACAGACAACAGAAGAACACAGAGAAATTATTAATCTTCTTTCTGTCTAGATTTTGACCTTTTGCACCCAGCTTCTTAGCTCATTATGGAAATGGGGCTGTGTTTATTTTTTTTGTTTACAGGTTTTGTTACTCCACCAGCCTACCAGTTATCAGGGTCAGTGCCTAAATGACAGGGTGTGCTTCCCTGCCTTACATTTAGTGTTTCTACTTACTTGCATTATAAATGCTGAAGTCATATGGGACTATTCATGTGATTTAAAGTGGCTCTTGAGTGAAAAAACGGAACATTTCGGGACACAGAGTTCTTATTAGCGTAATTCCCATTTTACATAGAAATGGTTTATTTGAATAAAAAGAAGAGAAATAAAAGAATGACAGTGAATATAACTGAACCACAAATAATGGAAATCAGTATCTCATTTTGGTAAAGATACTAAACCTGTGACTGTTTTTAAAAGGGTAAATAATCCTGTTGATTCAGTCAGGACTATTTACGCCATCAGGCATGTGCTGAAGAAGCTGAACAATTCAGAGACACAGAGACTAATAGTATTTATATCCATTTAAAATGCAACAGCAATAAAACAGAATACTTTGCCCACTGCATCATGTGGAGCAATGAGGAAGGATAATAGGAGCAACAAATTCTCATTTGCTTTTATTCCTTCAGTAGAAATGCAGCGTGTTTGAATTGGCTGCATTCCCATTGTGTTCGTGTTGCCTGCGCACAGGAAAGCCTGTGCTGGGCTTGGTGCCATTTTGATGTGTCTCTGTGTGGCTTGGCAGAACCAGGCTCTTAACACCACCCTCAGAAGTGCTCTTCCCATGGCTGCTTGTTGAATGCACCACACAAAATTTCTTGCATAAATGATTTCAGAATATGGAAACTACAGAAAATGGTCCTTTTACTTGCAAGAGCATTATTAAGAAGCGGGCTTAATTATGTGCACTGTTTTTCCTTAATACATGTCAATTGAAAATGTATTTTTCTTTGCTGGTGGTTTCGTTTGATTTTTCATGTGAAATTATTTAATCTTTGACTTATGTACCATTATTTAAGTTTTAATGTGTTTTTCTACATTATCTGTAAATTGACCAGCCCCTTTTACATAACTTCTAATAATGTGCATTCTCAGATTGTGGTATAAAAGCTCAGAAATATTCAGAATCAGAGTAAATCTTTTGAGAGCAAATATCACTGGAACAGGCATATTATCACTAGCAGCACTTAAGTCAGTAATCCAAGTACTGCTGAATGCTCAAGTTACATTTGAAACGTGAAAATATTCATGGGAGTAATAATACTGTTCTAAATCACTGTTTAGCCTCTCATCTTTGTTCTTATCTCTGTCTAGCTACTACATCTTGCTTTAGTTGTGTTTTTCAAATGTATTCAAATGTATACTTTGACACACCTTTCTGCAAGAAAACGAACCCAATTCTGTGTTATTCCAATGAAGGTAGCGCAGTCACCTGATTGATGAATTTAGTCTATGTGCCACATCCTTTCAAAGCAATCACCACTAATTCATTTTTGGTGGATTCTTTAAAAGCTGATGAAAATGTTTTTTGAAAATTATTTATTATACACTTGTCATTCACTAGATAATGTGCAAGGTTATTAAGAGCTGATTGCTCTGCTTCTTGGTTTACTGAAACTGTCATTTAAACTAAAAAGTAGTTGTCTTAAAGACTTTTTCAACACCCAGTAATCCCAATGTTAAGCAATAGTTCCCAGAAAGCATACAGTCATTTTTATTTTTCAGTGAAAAGTCCTGCTGCTTTAAACTCCAGTAATGTGCATGACTGTAGAGGAGTAGGATTTTTGCAGCAGGCTGGACATGGAATTTACAGGAATTAACAATACTGCCTTGCGATCTGGTTTGCAGAACTCATCCTAGTCTGCTGAGAGATTTTAGGAAACATCCCTGCCATTCCCACTGCTCATTCTCACGAGCAATCAGTCTGCATCCTTCCCACCCTGCATCCTTCCCACTCTGCATCCTTCCCACTCTGCATCCTTCCCACCCTGCATCCTTCCCACTCTGCATCCTTCCCACCCTGCATCCTTCCCACTCTGCATCCTTCCTATATCCTGGGGTGTGGTATCGACTCTTTAGTGCACCTCTAAGAATAAACATATTCATAGCTATCATGAGTGCCTCAAAATGCAAACACAAGTGCTCTCCTGAGTGCAGAGGATGTGGATCCAGTGCAGGCAATGTTTCCACACTGTTATCCCCCCTACATTACCAGCTGCATAGTGATATGGAATTTCATTCCGTTTCTGGTATGCAGCTTCAACTCTTGAAAGCTACGATGAGATGTTCATCTTTACTGAACTCATTTCAGCAATGTGTCCACTGCTTTGAACAATTTGACACACAGAGATGCTTTTAACAAGTTGATTTTTGTTGCTTTCCTTTTGTTGACATGATTCACTTGTCAGGCTATGTACTTGGGTTTTCAGCGCCTCCTCCCAAGTGGAGACTGCATATCTTCATTTTGGCAGTTTCTGGATTCCATCTCAAAATGTAACTACTGTACTTTGTTGCCTTCAGTGCTGGAATCTCTGGAGATGATTTTTTATTGCTGTTTGGGAGGAGGAGGTTAGTGATTTGGCAACAGCACTGCAGCTGTGACCCAAAGCTTCCTATTTTGCTCTTCATTTCTATAATAGTCTGTATTATTACAGCATCCAGAGGTCCACTTTCCAGCCCTAAGACATGATGACAGCAGATACAATTAGAAGCAGCATTTTGAAAATTGCACATACTAAAATTTGACAGGATCAAGTTTGTTTGCAAACTTACATAGAGCTTGTTGAAATTGACTGAAATAATGAAAGTATTTTAAATGAAAATGAGCTGTTTAAGATCTGACTCTACAGGTTTTGGATGGCATTTGGAAACCAGAGGAAACTTGGTGATACGTTTGAGCTCAGACTTTTTAAATTAGTGCGCAAGAAATGTGTGAACATAGCTCAAAGGCACAGCAAAAGAAGAGTTTGACTGCATTTTCATGATCCTGATTTATATGAATATTCATGGAGCTGTGGGCAGAAGTGGCTTTAAATAATCTGGTTTATTCTCCTGAGTATCACATTCAACTGAATTTCATCCAGTTACTCTTCCATTGAGACCAATCACTTAAGTCTGATGAAAGCATTCTATTTTTTTTCCCTTGGCAAAGCATCATTTTGAGGTTTGAATGTAGTTTTACTTTGTAGGCATCAATAAATGAAGAACCCATCAGTTCTCATGGCTCTCATGGCCAAGATATTTTTTCTCTTTGGTGTTTTTTATCATTCATTTAACAACAGGTTAATTTAAAAAGTCTAATCACTGCAAAGAAGCACAGCCTTCTCCTCACTGTTGTTCGCTTATTCACCCCAGGATTGCACTGGCCGTCTCTGACACAGGGTTTTACTGGCAGCTCGGGTGCAGTTGCTCATGTGTTATTATCCAAGAAACTTCTCAGAATCCCCACTATCCAGGATACCAGTCCTTATTGCTAAAATCGTATTTGGTCCCTGGATGTCTGTCCCTGCATTTGGATCCGTTGATATGAGCTTTGTTTTGTTTTGCTTTGTTTGCCTGATTCCTCTCAGTAACTATCTTTTCCCTATAAAATTAACTATTCCACCAATCTTTGCATAATATGTGCATTTTATCAACAAATATTTTTTTTTGTTTATCCTCGCAACTTTGATGAAAATTGTATATAATTATTTGTAGAAATCATTGCCGTGAAACCCCTATAAAATATTGTTGTTCAGTGGTGGTTATGTATTATTTTTTATTTAGCTTTGAGTATGTCCAGTATTATGTCAGAGCAAACTCATGATCTGCCATGCTCAGCCTCCAGTAATTCCAGCTGATGCCACCATGACGCCGTATCAGTAATTTAACACAGCCTAGAATAAGAGCATACAACATGGTTTTGTTGCCTATTAAATGTTTATTCTGTGACTCCAGGCCAACTCAGTAATCCCGAGTTTCAGTGGATTCACTGGAATGGTTATACACCATGCCAGAAGGTATTTCCTTGTGAGTCATACATTTCTTCTAGACTGAATGAGCACACTAAGCTCTGGCGTTCCAGAGAGGCAGCAAATTTCAGAGCTGTAGAACAAATTTTGTTTGTAAAATTCAGACTTGGTGTAATACACTTGCTGGAACATATTCTGGTGGATATTCCACGAATTCTGGGATGTTAAAGGCCCAGCAATTTGGTGCTGACCTATCTCTAATGTTAATCTTACGGAGGGGGTCNAATGTAGTTTTACTTTGTAGGCATCAATAAATGAAGAACCCCTCAGTTCTCATGGCTCTCATGGCCAAGATATTTTTTCTCTTTGGAGTTTTTTATCATTCATTTAACAACAGGTTAATTTAAAAAGTCTAATCACTGCAAAGAAGCACAGCCTTCTCCTCACTGTTGTTCGCTTATTCACCCCAGGATTGCACTGGCCGTCTCTGACACAGGGTTTTACTGGCAGCTCGGGTGCAGTTGCTCATGTGTTATTATCCAAGAAACTTCTCAGAATCCCCACTATCCAGGATACCAGTCCTTATTGCTAAAATCGTATTTGGTCCCTGGATGTCTGTCCCTGCATTTGGATCCGTTGATATGAGCTTTGTTTTGTTTTGCTTTGTTTGCCTGATTCCTCTCAGTAACTATCTTTTCCCTATAAAATTAACTATTCCACCAATCTTTGCATAATATGTGCATTTTATCAACAAATATTTTTTTTTGTTTATCCTCGCAACTTTGATGAAAATTGTATATAATTATTTGTAGAAATCATTGCCGTGAAACCCCTATAAAATATTGTTGTTCAGTGGTGGTTATGTATTATTTTTTATTTAGCTTTGAGTATGTCCAGTATTATGTCAGAGCAAACTCATGATCTGCCATGCTCAGCCTCCAGTAATTCCAGCTGATGCCACCATGACGCCGTATCAGTAATTTAACACAGCCTAGAATAAGAGCATACAACATGGTTTTGTTGCCTATTAAATGTTTATTCTGTGACTCCAGGCCAACTCAGTAATCCCGAGTTTCAGTGGATTCACTGGAATGGTTATACACCATGCCAGAAGGTATTTCCTTGTGAGTCATACATCTCTTCTAGACTGAATGAGCACACTAAGCTCTGGCGTTCCAGAGAGGCAGCAAATTTCAGAGCTGTAGAACAAATTTTGTTTGTAAAATTCAGACTTGGTGTAATACACTTGCTGGAACATATTCTGGTGGATATTCCACGAATTCTGGGATGTTAAAGGCCCAGCAATTTGGTGCTGACCTATCTCTAATGTTAATCTTACGGAGGGGGTCAATTACTTACATAGCACAAGGGATTTATAGTATCTCCTATCAGTGCAGTGTCTGCCCAATGTCTGTTTAAAATCCATAGCAGCAAGAGTCTCTGGTAGTCTTCATGAATTCTCATTAATTTAGAAATCTACTTACTCTAAGACTTTATTTGATTGTGATTATTATTAGCATGTTTGTTTGGGAATTTATTTCTTTGGGGGTATTTACTGGCTCATTTCCTTCAAGTCTTTTGTGGGCAGTTAGGTGAAGGAAGAAACAGAAGGCTTGAATTTTGGCCTGGAGAAACCCAGAGTGCTGAAATAGTGAGGCTGTCTTCAAACAGAAGATGAGACTGATGGAACTGGTGAAAGCATCTAAATGAAAGAGTTTTATCTCAAGTACTGGAACTGTGACGAGAAAGGCTCACTGCAGCTTGAGTCAGCAGACAAGAGTTGTTGGTTTCTTCTCTGAAAATTTCCTAAGTATTTTATTGAAACAGACAATTTTTAGCTGGCTGTAGAATAGTATTACATGAAATATTTGTGCCAGATAAATATGTAAAGTGTGATGAGTCACAGACATAAAATATAAGTGGGCAGCAACAAATAACATTTACACAGTGACTTGCCTTCAGGGAAGGGGTACAAGCCAGCCTGGGGAAAAAAATATTAAAAAGTGTTTGTTCTCTGTTCCAGTAGCTACAGATTATTAATAATAACAACAAAACCAAAACCAACCAACCAAACAAAAAACGCACACACAAAAAAAACCCCCAAAAAATCCCAAAACAAAAACAACTCCCCTAACCCCCAGCCCCCGCCTCCCAAAGGAAAAAAAAAAACATAAGGAAATCAGAAGCTTAGGCAAACAACCTTAAAATGGGGAGATAGTTAATTAACTATCATAAGAGATGTGTTGTTTTCTCTGTGCAGTGTTTAACCACATAAAATGCTATGAAGGGGGCTTTCATCTTTTTCCTATTTGAACTTTAGGATTACACAAGAGCTGTGCCTACTTTGCTTGTGTATTAGTGGTTTTCTGGTTTAGCACTGACAGTTTTCAGAGACACGTCACATTTCTTTGGATAAAATCAGCTGCTATCCACAGCATGCTGTGCTGTGCAGGTTCATCTTCAAAATCAGAATTGGGCCTGAATTTTTTTCCTCAGAAAGTAATAAAATAGCTGATTCAGGATTAAGATAATTTTAGTTGGTTTTTGTTCCCATGAAGACCTGTCTTCTTTGTTATGTGAACAATGTAAAGAAGTCTAAGGCTGATCTTTTCTAGATTTAATTACTGAGACTAGTGAGAAACAAAATCATCTCAAGGCCCATACTTTAGTCTAGATCTGCAGGTTTAAATCTGATTCCAAAGAGTATTTAAAACCCTTGGCTAAAAAAACCCACTGGAAATAAGCACGTTTTCTTCAGGAAGTCATAGGTGCTCAAAATCTTTTCTGAATTTTGGTCTTTCCTGTGCTGACTACTTTGCAGCAAGACACATAAGCTTGCAGTTAAATTGGAGCATAGAAGTAGTGTTGTTCCCACGAGCATATTCTATATCACCTAGACCTTCCAGTGAGGGCAAAAAGAATTGTTCATGTGCTAATAATTAAACATGTTCTTGATTTTTTTTTTTTTGCTAGACCCAGATCTGATGACATCGTTTTGCAGAACTGAGAGCAGAATTTGACCCACTGTATTGAGATGTTTCTTAAAAACTGATTCTTTCCATGTTCTCCTTTTTTTTTTTTTTT